>JBCFYV010000003.1:71829887-72159306 GCA_039000515.1 Timema cristinae | reverse complement strand
AGTAAGGTTTGTTTGCAACAACATAGTGAACAACTAGAAGTATAAAATATTGTTTGGATGAAATTATATAATTTTAGATTAAAACTGACACACTATCTTGCCCTGATAATTTATTATTATTGCAAGATTAAAATATTACCAAGAAGATCATTACTGCCATATCGTTTTATCAGCAACATTTATTCAAATAATCTATTAGAAAAATTCAATTTTGTAAACACTACTATATAAAGTTTTCGACAAATATAAACTCCGAGGCGATTTTTGTACAAATGAAACATAATGCTTTTGGTTTAAGGAAAATTTGATTTCAACACAAAATTTAATATTAACACTAAACTACATATTAATTATTATTCACAGTTTTAATTTATTACATAAAATTAAGTAATTAAAAAATACGTAAGAGTAATATTTAACAAAATTAAATTTATAAAATGATGTTAATCTGTTCGATAGTGTACCCCAGACAATAAAGTATACTTCCCGAATCTATCACCCTGTCTCAGAAATCAATTATATTGTGTTAACGTGCATTTTATGGGGGGTGGGGGTGGGGATTATCCGCTAAATATCCTATATTTTATAAATGCAAAGTTTTCCTTAAATAAAGTGTGCCAGTCATTTTAACATACTAAATATATCAATAATTTAATTTTTATAAATATATATATTCCAAATGCTTGATCCAACTAATTTAAGACACTACTTTAAAATAGTATACACTCTACTCATTCTACTAATATAACATCTGCTCACCTGTGCTTATTATACTGAGCCAGCCTTTTTCAAAAGTGATGGTGTAAAATCGGTAAGTGTTGAAAGAACACTAAACAAAACACCTACTTACGTTTACCAAAAAATATAACGCGTGAAAAATTATGAAACAAGTCCCTTCTCAATACTTATGATTGACATATTCTCGTTTTTAGAGAATATCACCAAGTTAAAAGTTGTGTATTAATATTTCCTTTGGTATTATTCTGGGGGAGGTTAAAACAACAACAACAACAACAACAACAGCTATACATCAAATGTGGAAATAACCCTCCTAGTGAACCCGACCGAAGTTTGAACCTCGTTTCTCTCTTGACACAGGCAATACTTATTTTGGAGACTGATGCCTTGGACTGTGTGGCCACCGTTGAGTTTTCTTAAAAGAATGTGATGGTGTTGGAATAACCGACAATACTCTCGCAACTTTGAGTTCTTGTGACTTCCGACTGTGAGGAAACATCCAAGCTGCCTTTACCCGTGAAGCTGATGAACCGTTTCGCTTCGTTAAGTACCTCCTTGATTGAACTCGGCACTTTATTTTGGGTAATAAGGTGGTCGAAAATAGCTGATAGATACTCTGCACGAGTTCTGTATCCGTGGTAAACGAATCCCTCCAAGTGTTTCGGTGTCATCCCTTTGGCTAAGAAATAAAGCGTACTATTGATGATGGATAACCCGTCCATATCTAAATCTTCTATATTGAAAGACTCGACAAGTAGATTCATGTCCAAGTCATGAGTTTGAATGCGAGTAGTGGTGACCAAACAGTCCAGCGAGGAAGCACCGTAACCATCTAATATCACTTTGTCCTTGAGGAACAGTAGAGCATCGTAAAGTTCTTGGTTTTGTACGATTTGGTTGTTTTCCAAAGCTGTCTCCATGATGGCGTGAAGTAGTGTCCCTTTTGTTTGGTACTGCTTGTAATTGAAACCTAAACCTAGTATCTTTGGAAGATCCGGGTCAACCAAAAATTTAAGGAGTATTTGAATCCTGGTGTCGTTAATATCTAAAGGAATCGCTGAAACCAGGGTATTAAAAGCTAGAATTATCTTTGGAGCTTCACCTGCACTTTCAGCACCAGTTTCTCCCCTCAGTATTTCTAAGCATTCAGTGATAGGGGTGAACAAAGTAGAGTCCGAGGTGATGAGTGTCAAGTTTGAGACAAATTCTAAGATCCCCCGTAATAGGAATTCAGGTGAGGGATATGATGACACGTTGAATGAAGGCCCTAATATCATCGGTAAATATTCGTCCTCTAGGAAAGATTTAATAAGTGTAGTGTAATCATAGATTGGTATGACAGCTACAAGCAGAGAAATATTCAAATGTTGGTCCTTGGAAGGGTCAAGTCTAACACGAGTAAAGAGAAGGGCCTCATACAATTCTTTAACATTTTTCACTGAGTTGTGTCTCAAAAGATTGTTCATAATCTCCATTAGCATCAACCTTGTCGAGAAGAACAAAGAAGAATCGAAACGTGGACCCAGTAGAGACGTAAAGTCTGACTGGCTAAGGAATGATTTCACCGTTTGAACCTTACCTGATTCATCCCCAAACAAAGACTTGCTCAGAGTGTCAAGTATTTCAATAATTTCTGCCATGGGTATTTCTGTTATAATAGGACCTCTTGAGTAAAGCAAATATTTATACACAGATTTAAGTGCAGCATATAGTGGCTGATCGTTCTGTATGGATTGAATTTGCATAGCATGATTGGTAATAAAGGTTAAGTATTGGGACTTATCAGGGTATTGAGATTCATCTAAGGTTATATTTAGTATGGTAGAAATATTTTTCTGGCCTACAAATTTCTCGACGATATGCATTTGGTCTTTGTCAAGTGATAACGCACTGGTCATCAGTATAGGAGCCAATGTTGTGGTGGTAGCACCATCATGATAATCCCTGGTTTTCTGAGCAAGCAAAATTAATAGATTAACAATGTCGCTTTGTGACTTTATTTCATCACGAGTCAATAGTTTATCAATCATCAGAGCAATAATATCTCTTTTAGTATGATATTTTTTAATATGAACGTTCAAGACATGTATTTGCTCGTAAAATGTTCTTAACAAAGTTATTTCGTTTTCAGTAAATATGGGCATGGCTTCGATAATATCTTCAAAATCTGGTAGAGGAAGACTTTCTCCTTTCAATTTGTCTATCAAATTATGTATAATCTCAATAAGGGTGGTTTTGCCCTGAACTTCAGGGCGTGTAAGTAACTTTTCCAACAACATTATTAGGATGTCTTCGTGAGAGTGAGATTTCTTTATCCGCAAGCGTAAGGAATGAATATGCTTATAGAGGTTTCTCAAGACAGTTATGTCATGTTCAGTAAGGACAGCAATATCACGAATGGTATCATCGAATTCAGGAACAGGTATGGTCTCTCCTTGTAGTTTCAGTAATAATGTTTCAACAAACTCCACTAATTGTGCATCACCTTGAATTTCTTTACGCAACAGTAGTTTATCCAACATTAGTATTAGAATATCTTTATGAGTGTGGCTGTGACTGATACGCAGGTGTAAACTGTGTATTTGATCGTACAGACTCTTCAGTATAGGTAGATCTTCTTCCGCCAGGACCGGAACATTGGCAACAATTTTCTCAAAACTTGGCGGAGGAACGGTTTCCCCCTTTATTTTTAGCAGCATGGCGGTGATCAAGTCTACGATTTCATGATTGTCCTTGACTTCGTCGTGTGTTAGAAACTTCTCTAGCATCATTATTATAATATCTTTTTTAGAGTGATGTTCGTTGATCTCTAAGTTTAAATGTTGAATTTGTCTATAAAAATCTTTGAGGGCATTCTTTTCGTATTCACTTAAGAAAGGCACTGCAAGAATGATTTCATCATATTCTGGTATTGACACAGGTTTAATCTCTTTGGTAGCGTTAGGTAATCTTTCATACACCAATTTGATAACATCATAAATTTGTCCCATATTTTGATCTCAGGATTGAACATAGCTGTTTTTAAAATAGTTTTTAGTATTGACTTTGAATCTAAGTCTAGTAATTGTTCAAGCTGGAGATCCAATATTTGAAAAATGTCTGGAATTCTAAGAAATTGTGTGATCAGTGATTTTTCTGGTTCATCTAGCTCTAACGGTAAACTATCTATTAACATTTCTATGATGGGTTTATAGTCAGGTGATAATATAAATAGCCTTTTAGTTTCATGTATTAGTGTGAGAACTATCTGCGTTAGCTCCATGTCATGCTGCAGATCAATAAAGGTTTTGATTTGTTGAATTAATTGTAAAAATGATATTGGCTCGGTTATTTCATCATTGAATTGATTTATTTTAATCTTTTGCAACAGTTTACTTGAGAATATAAAGTTTATTAAACGTTCCTTTTGTGCTAGAGATACATTTACAATGTTTTCATCTATGAACTTTATGAGGGGGAGTAACGAATATTCGGGTTTCTTGATAAGCCTCTCGTAAAATTTAAGAACAAGGACAAACGCTTGCTCATTTTGGTTCAATTCTTTAATATCCAAGTGTTTTACTAGAGCTCTATACAACAGTTCAACATCTGGATATACTTGAAAATTAGGGGAGCCTTTAAAAATTAGTTTTGGTGTTGGTTTTTTATCATAGTTTTGTCCTCTGTAGTAAATAGTTACCGATTTAATTACTGCTAATGCATTCTCATATAGACTTGGCAATAGCACACCAATACTAATTATACTAGCTACAGTGTTAGGTTGAAACTTACCACTTATTATCTGATCGATAAAATGCTTATAGTAAGTTAACGCGTCAAGCAATTCAGCCTTTTGTTTGTTATTTTCTGATTGAACTGCATTATCTACAACATATTTTAACACAGCTAATGAAGAGTATTGTCCTGCTGGGTAAGGGAAAGCAGAATATTTTGATTGGTCACAGCTTAGTAAGAATCTTTTAAGGACTGACACTTTTGAATTATTTTGTGTTTCGGGTATTGAAAGTATAATAGATATAACAATATCAGATACGTTGGAAAAAGAATCAAAGTTCAAAATCAAAGTGATAAATTCCAAAGCATTAAATAATTGTAGATCTACTGGACTGAGGTTTGTCTTTGTTATATGACTAATTAGTCCTCTTACAAGCGCACTTGTAGAGGGATACTCGAGGATATCAAATGAAGGTCCAACGATGGATTCTATTTCTGATTGGGATAGTAATACTTTTATAAGTGGTAGCTTGACCCTTTCTTCTGTGGAAGTAAGAAATAAAATAATAGCTATTATATTTGTTAATATATTTCTTTCTCGGGAAGGAAGTTTATCTTCACGGTCCGATTCTTTCTCGACCATGCGTATAGCTTCTATCAGTGTGGAGTTGCTTTCTACTTCTTTCCATTGCGAAGCAAGTCTCAGTATCGCTCGAAGAACTAACCTCGGTGAGTCATGACTGGAATAATAAATATATTTGCCCAGACGATGCTTAACGTTAGGTTGTTGAATGAATTGCTTGATGATGTCTACCTTTCGTTCTTCTATTTGGGGCAGTGCGACCAGGATGTGAGTCATATCCGACATGTCCAATTTTGTCATAGAAACTTCTTCTTTTCTTGCCAGCTTGTCATAGAACATCACTACAGAAATAACCTCCCTGTCTATTTGGCTCAATCTGCTTTGGATTGCATTTTTAAACGCTGCGATGACTAACTCCTTTGAGGACGTGTAACTTTCTACATTCAGACCTCTATCAAATATATATCTGACATGTGGGTGTAACAACATTGTTTTTATCAAATATATTTTTTTATTGTCCGGTGTGTTCGGGACAATCACTTCAACCACCAAAATGTTTGTGAGAATGTTCGGAGGGGATAGGTCAGATTCAATCACACGATAGCAATGCTTCAGTGTGGACACGAGCGTATTGTCTTGATTTATTGATACCAACGTTAAAGCGCGCTCTATTATTGTTTGAAGTAATAGTTTAGGGAATAGTTGGTCTTCAATTTTTATGTATATTCCCAACTTTCAATAAGATGAGGCATGGATAAAAACTTTTCAATAACAGGGATTTGTGACTTGACATCAAAGTTTGGCATCGAACATAGTGATTCAACTAAATGTTTCTTTAATTGGAAAAGAGATCCATTTCCAAGGACCGTGTCGTAATACTCTATGGTATTGAAAATAATATTGTCAAGATGGCTAACTGGTTCCTTATGAAAACATTCCAAAACCCCTTCTATCAAAAGATGTATAGTTGGGTATTCATGAACATCGAATAATGGATTTAAACTTTTCAAAACATTATTCCCCGTAAGGAACATTTGTAAGATCAACAATTTGTGTCTATCATTGTCTTCTATATTTATATTGTGATCTGTTGGTAAAGAAATGCATAAAGATATCAGTTCTAATAGTATATTTGAGCTCTTTTCTCGAACACCTAGCATAATTTTTAAAGACTCTAGAGTACCCTTTAAAGTCGCGTTCAGTTTTACAAAATCCTTTTGAAGAGCATGGTTTATGATAGTATCCAGAAACACATTAAATAGACGGGTATTTTGAGATATCGAACGAAATGCCCACCATATTTTTCAAGTCAGGTAAATTAAAAAACCATTTGACTAATATTAAATCTTGAATATTGTCTAATTTAGGCAAAAGATATATTAATGGCATCGAATCGTTTTCAAAGATTGTTGAGGGGCTGTAACTGGCTCGAAAATGTTCAATAATCTCTCACGGTTTCTAATCGTCTCCAGCAATTTTTTGTCAATCTCACTTAATTTACTTTTCTTGATATATTTTATTATTTTTTCAAAAATAGATTTTATAGAAGGGGATTTATTAAATGTTACTGAAGTATCAAATAAAGAATGTATGGGAGACTCTCCCAAAAACTTTAAAATCATTAAGTTCTAAATTTATTATTGTCTTTTGGAAGCATATTATCAAGGGACACTACACTTATTAGAACATGTATTTGTTGATACGCAATCTCACCAAAATTTAGCAGCTTGTAGAAGTACACTAATGTGTCGTAAAGAAGTGGAATTTTACGAATTTTTTCATTTCCAATTGAAATTTCTAGGACATCTCTTAACAGCTCTTCTATTGAAGTATACTTAAATAGAGAGAAGGTGGAGTTACTTAGAATGTTTGTACTCTCAGAATGTAATAGGAACGTCTTTAGACCTTCTAATTTGTTATGGTTTGTTGTATTAGGAATCAGCTCTGTGATCAATGGAATGTATCTCCATAGCTCTATTTCTCCTTTCGTTTGTACTAAAGTGTCAAAAAACTTCAAAGATTTAAAAATTACATCATCAATGTGACTTAATTGTAAATTTTTTAACTTTTCTATTGTACCTTGCAGCAATAATGTTACCGAAGGATAATCTTTGATTTCAAAAGCAGGACCTAATACCTTAGAAATTTTATTTTGTCTAAACAGCATTGTTAAGTAGCTCAACTTATCAGGAAGAAGCAAGTTTACAGAAATAATTTCTAGCAACACTGATTCTTGGACTGAAACAGAATTTTGTATCAATTTTCCATCGTAATAAAATAAAACATCCCTCAAAGTTGAATTTTGTTTGACAAAATCTGATACTAAAGCAGTAGATATAATAGCTTTCAGCAGTTGTTCGGGTAACCGGTGGCTTTTTTGATTGAAAGCTGCACCTAATATATCCTTTAATTTAGGATTTTTCAAGAACCATGTGATACTATTTATTATATTTTTTTCTGATACATCGGGTAGAATTAATAATAACGGTGTCACATCCAGGAATATGTCGAAATGTGTATCCTCAGTAAATTCTTCTTCTGTAAGAACTTTATTGAAGAAATTTAATACTCATATATATTCATGTCGGCATTTGTTAGCCTACTTTTTATGACGTATTTTAAAATATTTTGAAATAAGATTTCTGTTGTTTTATAATCGTATAATTTAAATGAGCTATCGAATATTTTGTTAATGTTTTTCTGTGATAAGAAAGTATATATAATCATTAGACCCGAATCCATTTGTTCATTTAATAAAATCATTTGAATAGCTATGACACGAGTAAACATATTTGAGTTAGAATCGAGGTTTGTATTATCACACAATGTTTTGAAATGCTGCAATGTATCGAACAACACTAGACTGGTTTCTGCTGTTAGTGAGACTATTCTTTCTATACCATCATATACTATTTTTCTTAAGATTTGTTCCGATTTTGAAAATACTCCCCAATCATATTTTGATGTATAGTTATAGATCAAGTTTGACTCTAAAATATATTCTTTAAACGTTTTAAGTTTTAAACTGTCAGTTGTAAACGGAATATTCACCAATAATGACATCATTGGTCTAGGTATATTTTGGAGAACGGAAGTATCCAATAGGTAATAGAAGAATTTCAACGAATCAAACAAGGGTTTATCTACTGAACTAAGGTGATCGTACAATACATGTTCTACAATCCCTCGAAGTAGTAAAGAATTGCTAGGATATGCTGACACGTCAAATGAAACATTCATTATTTCTGCTACTCTAGGTTGATTCAAATACCCTTTTATAATAATAATTTTTGGTGTAGGTCTAAAGTCAGATACAAGAAGAAACAAAGAAACAATTCTTGTGAACGTGTGATGCTTTAAATAAGTATACTCTTCTTCCAAAGAAAACAAAGAGTCGAAAAACATCATACTTTCATATAAAGTGTGATTTTGTATTGTATTTGGAATGTTAAGAGATTGTTTTATAAACATTTTAATGCTCATATAGGGCAAATATTTGTTTCCTATTGATAAGTCTAATATTTTCTTTACGTGGGGTTGAGATAAATACAATTTCATCTCTTTCATTTTAGTGACGTCAGATGTATATGGTAGAGATACAAGTATAGGTGCTATATCCAGTGAAATATTTGGCTTTATTAAAACACTCTCACCTCTAAATATCCGTTCATAATATCTTAGCGAATCGTATATGTGCGCGTCATAGCTACTCAACAAACTTCTCAAGACATAGTCCATCACAGATCGGAACAAGTTCGTGGTTGTTCGATGTTTTCTAATAACAAAAGAATGATCTAAGATTTTTTTCATTCTGGTTTGTTTAAGGAAACTTTCTACTATTGGTATATTAAGGTGAACCTCATTGTTGGGCAGAAAAGCTTGAAAAGAAACAAAATCCACCAGTCCATTCGATGTACTTGTTATTCTTTCAGTAGTGAGTAAACTATCGTATAATATAATAGCATTCAATAAATGTTTATCTTGCTGGATGGATCTATCAGACAAAGACTTCTTCAAGATGGCCTGTAGCAATATATCTAATGCAGGGTAGGAAGAATCATTAAAAGATGAACCTAGAATAGTATTTAACCTTCCAGACAGTATAAATTTCTTTATCACGGGTAGTTTTGAGTTGTCCGTTGAGTTTGGTAACAGAGCCAATGTTGAGGTGATAATGTCAGACACGTTTGTCATTTGTCGACCTTGTAGCAAATCGTCGTAGAACTTGAGAGTCTTCAGTAGTATAGCGTCTTTGTCACTCAATCGTTCAAATATTACATGCTCCATAGCGCCCCGAATCAACATGTCAGCTGACGTGTAATCTGATAGAGTAAACGTAGAATCGAAAAGAATACTGACCCAAGGATTCTCTAAGTAGGACGTTATAATATTTGTTTTAATATATTCTGTCGTCTCTGGAAGTAACATCCATATTGATAATACATTGGCAACAGCTTTATCGTCATATTTGTTTGTTTTATTTTCCTTTGTCATCATTGCATCATATATATGCAAGCATTTTAACAACCCGCTGTTGTTTTGTACAAAAGAAGTTTGTAACGCCTTCTTTATAATAGCATGAACTAGCATTCTTGTAGAAGTATACTTCCTTACATCAAATGAAGTATCGAGTAAGTTTTTCAAATTTGAATAACTCAAAAATCCCTTGATTGTTTTAAGCATGATCACATCGTCGATGTAGGGCAAAGCTACCAGTAGAGAATTGGTGTCCGAAACATCTCGTATACGCGTTGTTCTTTTAACTTATCCTTCTCAAAAGTCTCTCATGCAATTTAATCTTAGCTAATACCTCAACATCCACGCGTGTGAGTTGGCTTCTCATTGCATGCATGATAATCCCACGGATTAGGAGATCAGCAGATTGGAATTGGTTTATTTCAAAGGATGGTTCTAACAAACGTCTAAACAAATTTTGATCCACAAATTCTTTTAACACTGAAAATACTTTGCTTTCTAAAGAGCTTGTAAGTAACAAGCGGATCGCTAAAAAGTTAGTTAACATGTTTGAAGACATTGATTCTAGTTTGAGAGCATTTTCAAAATATTTAAACGTTTCTGTTAAATATTGATCATTTAGATAGATATTTGATTGTAAAGCGTGATTAATAATTCCTCTTAAAAGTATATCTATTTTTGGATAATCTTTCATCTGGAATGAAGAGCCCAACGTCACGATTAAATTTGGTTGCAATAAAAATGCACTGAGTCTTCTTATTTTAGCGGTGTCAGTTGTGTGTGGTATTGCGAGAAGTATCCGGTCTGGTGTTACAAGGGAAATTATCTCAAGTAAACTTTTATAGAACCAAAGAGTATCCCACAAAACAGAGTCCAAACGACTAAGTTTCCCCACTATTACGTTCTCGATTACGCCTCGAAATAATTGGCCCATTGTGGGATACTGCGCAAGGTCAAATGAGGACTTGAAATATATTAAATTAACCCTTTGATTAAGATAACTCTTTAAGGTGATTAGTTTAGTTTCATCATCGCCAGGTATCCACAAAGAAAGTGACATAATATTTAGTAAAATACTTTCAGATTCTCCTAGTTCATTTTTATCATCGTTCAATAAGTCTGCGTAGAACTTTAGTCCATTTGCTAGAGTCGAGTTTTGTTGAATGATTTTTACTTGTAGAGCACGTGTTATGATGCTTTTTAGTAAAATTCTTGTATCTTTATACTCGCTCAGTGACATGTTCATACCTAAAATACTTCCCAAGTCTGGTCGTTATAATTACCGTGCTACCTCTTTAAAAAAGTTACACTAGTTCCGTTTGTCATTAAAACAATTAGGGGTACAAGATCTACCGTACTATTTCTTACCAGGGGCAGCTCTGGCTCTTCTGGTGTGGCAATAGCCCTGTACAAGTCTAACGCATTTAGAATGCTCGTATCAATATCATTAAGTTTACCTTTGATTGCATATCGCCTTACATCATTAATTAGTAATTTCATGGATGTATAGTTGTTAACATTAAATAGCAAGTCAAAGAAACTGGAGAGTTTAGCTTGGGACAGTAACAATTTTACTAGTGGCAAAATGATATCTGATTCAATTGGAAGTAAAACTTTAAGACAAACAATATCAATGAGGACGTCGGTAATTGATGGATTTAGTAATTCTTCGTTTAGTTTTGTATTAAAATATTTGAGAGTTTCTAGTAAAATACCGTTATTATACACAATTTCTACAGTCAAAGCTTTCCCTTTATGATAGTCAAAAGTAAATTCTCTTGCGACAATTGTGTTTTAAAGTAAGGGCCCAAGATTTCTTTTAATAAAGATTCATCCCTCAGAAATTCATGAAATATTTGCACTTTTGTTTTGTTTTCCGTGAATGGCAAATCAAAAAGAAATTGCGCAAGAAAATATGATGGCTTAGTAAGTTCTTCTGAAGATATTATTTGGTCATACAAAGTCAATTTATCCAAAATGGCCTGATCTACATGAGTTAATTTGTTATTTCTGAGGTTAAGAGTTTCAATAATTCCTCGTATCAACAAATCTACCGTCGGGTATTCGTTTATGTCAAAACTACTACCTAAAGCATCTGTGACAAAATATTGTTTTAAGTAGGCCTTAATGGTTATTAATTATATTTATTACTGTCGTAACTAAGGAACATCATGGAGATGATGTTTATTAACCAGTTTCGAGGGGGGTAGGATTTATTTGTTTCCTTGGCATGTATTTCTTCATTATATAACCCTAAGATATTCAGCAGTGTTGAGTTAGTCCTGACGAAAGTTAAGCTCATTGATTTAGTGAGAATTCCTTTCAGAAGAAGTTCTACTGTTGTGTAATGAGATATATTAAAGTCAGTGCTTAGCATAATCTTTACTTCGGGCTGTAAGAAAAACCATTTTATCACTGCAATTTTAGATTTGTCTGATGGTAACGGTAACAGAGGTACTATAATTTCGGGTTGAAGCACTTGCTCTAGAATTTGAATATCTTTGCTTTCTTTTCTAAATAATCTACTGTAATATTTCAATGAATCTAAAACTTTTTTATCGACATCGCTAAGTTTACCTTTCAACGAATAATAAATAACTCCATCAATTAAAAGTTTAATTGAGTTGAAATTGTCAATACTAAATTCAGTACTTAATATATAACTTAGCTGGGGCTGTGATAAAAATGTTTTTATTCCTAATAAAATGGTATCATTTGGTATTAAACCCATTATTAATACTTGTAAAGATATAAAGTCTATTAGAGCATTTTTGTTCTTGTTTATTGATGCTAAGGTTTTATTATAAAACTGTAAGGCATTTTCCAACATAGGATTTTCCATAAATAAATGTAAATTCAAAGAATGCTTTATTATACCTCTAAGCATGATATCTGGTCTTTGATAGCTACGAGACTAAAGTAAGGACCAAGACTTTGAGTCAAGTTTGGTTGTTGTAAAAAATTAACCAAGATGGGGAGAAAAAAGAGTCATCAACATTTGGTAGTGAAATCAAAAGCGACGTTACATGATTAGAGAAAATCGGAATGGAACATGATTTTATTAGCTTATTATAAAACCTTAAAGAACTATAAAGGGATATATCCTCTATGGATAGTTTGTCTTGTATAATATTATCTATTATTCCACTAAGAAGCAATGATTTACTGGGATAATCTCTCACATCAAATGACGGATCAAAGAGTTTCAAACCATGAAACTGATTAATAAATCGTTTTGCTATACATAAAACAACTTCTTGGTCCTCTTCAGGGACAGTTAGAATTAAGGAAACTAGATTAGTTACGTGTTTTGGTGAATGGGTGAGTTCACTTTCTCGTCAATCAACAATTGTTCATAAAATGTCAATGTTTCTAGAAGAGTGGCGTTCTTTTGAACTAAATTTGTTTGGATACCAGCCTTTATTATATCCTCAATAAGAGCTGAGGAAAGACGTAATCAGTGTCAACGATCATAGTGCCTAAAATTTCTCTCAAATGAGGTAAAGTTAAAAACCACTTGAGGATTCTTGTTTGGACATCATAGTGTGTTGGCGGTATTAATGAGAGGAGATATGTGCGATTTTGATATATATCTTTAATCATTCTGGCTTTTTTGGGTGTTACAAGTAGCCGATAGTAAAACCACAAATCATTAAATACTTTTTTGTCCAAACCCTTTAATTTTTCTTTAACCAAGTGTTGAATAAATCCTTGGAAAAACAAATGTAGGTCAGGATAGTCCTCAAATTTTAAGTTTGTGTCTATCATTCTGATCAACCTTACTTTCAATAGGAACGATTTCATTAGCTGGAGGTTTTCATTTGCCATATTGTTGGGAAGGAGTGACCACAGGGCGACGATATTTATAAGAACTGAGGAGGAAGTTTCAATATTTATTCTACTTAATAGAAGGTCAAATGTCTTGAGTGCCATTAGAAGGTCTTCATCTTTGTTATGTAAGTTGAGCTCAATTGCTTTTTTGATAACACCGTGTAACGCCATTTCGTTTGTTGGAAAACTCTTAACGTCAAAGGAGGGCCCAAGATCTTAAACAGCTGTGGTTGCAGCAAGAACTGTTTGATCTTTTCCACGAGTAATGAATCTTCAGAGAATGGAAGTGACACCAGTAGAGTTACTATGGTGTCAGAAGTATTGGTCAAGGAACCTTTGGACAGAAGGAGATCGTAGAATTTTAGAGATGTAAACAAAAGCTCTATCCACATCACTCAATTTGTTGACCAAAACGTGATCTGTGATACCTCGTAGTAGTAAATCTGTGGTTGGATAATCCCGTGTATCAAACGAGGGTTTTAATATAGATACTGTTTCGGTTTCAAACAAAAAGTTCTTAATCACTTCTATCTTTATATAAGTCTCAGGGAGCAAGATAATTAATGATACAACACTCAGTAATACATTTTCCGAGTGCTTTACTCCAGTTCTCTTGTCTTTATCTAATAAATCTCTATAAACATTCATAGTTTCATACAGAGATAAATTGTTTAAAACTAATTTAGTTTGTAAAACTTGATTAATAATGCCCATAATTAACGACTTGGAGGAATTGTAATCAGAAACAGAGAACGAGGGTCCAAGTATGAGTTTGATGTTTGTTTGAGTGAAAAAAACATTAACTCTGCGTATATGCGCACTAGAGTTTATTTTCGGAAGTAAAAGAAGTAACCTAGTTGATTCAAGGGTGATTTCAAGAGGCGGGATAACAAGTGGAACTAAATCAAGCTGTTTTGCGAACATTCTGAACATGTATAAAACCTCAACGTCCAAGGGACTCAAAACTCGATTTTCAATAAATGACAATATTCCCCAAATAATTTCTGGTATATTATTAAACTTGTTCATTTCAATTGAAGGGTTTAAAAGTGCAGTAATTGTTTTTTGTTTTAAAAACAGTTTGAGAATGTCTTTAGTCAAGTCTTCGTCGTTAGTGGGAAGTAGAACAGCAAGGGATAATGTATTGATTAGTATTTCTTTATAATTTGAGAAAATTAATGACACATTTAAGAAATGTTCAATGCGAATTGATATTGAGTAAATGGAAGAGTTATTTGGCACCAAACCCATCTCCCGACTTTTTATCAATATTCGAAGAAGAGCTATATCGGGAGGTAAATTTGATATGTACGCCAGTGATAAACCTAAGGATGTTAGGTTATAATTTACCAAAAATCTTTTAATTAACTGTGTATCTGAGCTGATTGGTGTCTTAGGTATAGACATTATAATAGAAATGATAGTTTTCGGGAGTGTGGTCATACAACCGATTTGTGTAAGCATTTCATAAAATTTCAAAGAATCAAGTATTGACCTATCAATTTCATTTAAATTATTTGGTATTACATTTTTAATTACTCCTCTTAATAGCAAATCTAGGGTTGGAAAGTCGTTTAAGGTAAAGTTTGGGTTTAGAATTGCCCTAAAATAAGGCTGGCTAATGAAAGTTCCAATTGTTGACATTTTAAATGAGTAGTTAGTATTAGGTATGAAAATAAACAAACACATTACTTGCATCAGAAAAGGTTTGTCTTGATATGTTTGCTGCTCTTCTTTTTCCAATAATGTATTATAAAACGTCAACGTGTTTGACAGCGTCAAATTCATACGTACATTCTCGTTTTTTAAGGCATATTTAATAATATTTTGAAATACCAATGTCATTGTCGCGTCTCTTGCACTATGGTTGGCAAAATTGTCTTTTAAGTCAGTATGTGTTATGAACCAAGTAATAGTTGTCATCATTAAAATATCATCAGTGGTCGGAATTGTTGATAAAATTAACAATTTGTTATCAGTGATATTAAATTCGAAATTAAAATGTTCACTTTCTGGTTTAAGCAGCTGTACATACATTTTCAACGAGTTCAGCACTTCCGTGTTGATATAAGACAGCTTTACATTGACTAAATGATAAATTAAACCTCTTATAAGTTGATCGGCTGTTGAGTAGGATTTAGGGGAAAAGGATATTTCTAAAAGGTTTTTGTATTTTGGTTGAGTCAAGAATACCGCCAATACGCGTAAATTAATATCAATTAAATTGGATGGAAGTAACGCCTGTAGCGAAATAAAATCAAGAAGTATATTATCCAAAGGGAGATAAAGTTCTTCATCGTCTAGTACCGCATCGTAGGAAGCTAAGGTTTTCCACAAAATACTCTGTTGTTTGACAATATACAAATTCAAAGCGTGTTTTAATATTCCTTTAAAAAGTAAATAAGGTGTGGGGTAGTTATATCCGTTGAATGTAGGTCCAAGAATCGCTAGTAAATTACTTTGTGAAAGAAATTGTTTCAATATGCCAACGTTTGTATTGTTGTGTAAATTGGGGATTAGTATATGTATATAAGACATAAAGTCGGCACTTTTAGGATTCACATCGCATTTTAAAATATATCCGTATAGTTTTAACACTTGTAGAAGGCGAGAGTCCAGTTCAGTGAGCCTTTCTTGCATAACGTTCATTATGATTCCTTGTAATAGTTCTAATGGTGATATATACTCATAGGTATGGAAATATGGAGATATCACATCGATAAGCCTGGGCTGATCTAAGAATATCTTTAGTGAAATCAACTTATTGGCATCCTCGTTTGGAATAAGGACAAAAAGACAAACAAAATCTAGTAGAGGGTTCTTTAGATTCGTCGAAGTGTTTTCTTTTTCAAGCAATTCCCTGTAAATGCCAACTGTTTCTAATAAGGTGATGTTTTGTTTGATGAATTGTAGACCTAGTAGATGGTAAACTGACTCAATAAAGGCTGATCTGAGTGATGTGATTTCTGTTTCATTGAAAACTTTTTCCATTAATAGATTAAACTCAGGTCGTGCTATTACCCATTTCATTATTTGTAAATGCGTGTTGTTCGAAGCCACTGGTAGAAGTGGTAGTATCAACGATGCCTTACGTTTAATTAACTGTTTTATACTAGAAGCATCGGAAGGACGATTCAAAAATATGTTTGCATAAAATTTTAATTTTATTACGATATCCATTTCTAGTGGACTAAGAGTTTCTGTGTTGATATGATTGACGATACCATCCAACAAGAGTTGTAATTTATTGTAATTTTCAACCCTAAACGACATGTAAAATATATCAAATTTAGGAAGAGTTATGATATACTTCATTATCTGTAAACTCCATTCCTCTTTTGTGCTAGGAAGCAAAACGAGGAGAGAAATTAAATCAAAAACAACGTTTTCTTTACTGTTATTGATAAGAGTGTTGTAATATGTGATTGTTTCATAAAGAGCTGGGCTATTTCTTACCACGTTTGCATCTAAAGAACGTTTGATTACGTCTTTCACAACACATCCAAAGAAGGAAAGTCTCTAAGATTGAAATTCAAACCTAGTTCACTTGTCAGATTATTTTGCAACAAGAACTTCTTAATGATACGTAATTTTGAAAAATTATCTCCTTGGGCAAGGATAAAATGAGAGATGTTATAATGTTTGAGTTATTGGTCGTAAGTTCTCTGGTTTGTAAAGCAATTTGATAGAATCTTAAGGAATTGAGAAGTTCTTTGTCAATCTCACTAAGTTTTATCTTGTCTACATGATGGATTACACCGGTTAACAGTGAATCTACTGTACAATATTCATCGATATCAAAGTTTATTCCAAGCAGCTGTTCAAGTTTATATCGTATTAATACATCTCGAACTTTGGACAGTTTTAAAGACTTCTCTGCATTGGGAAACAACAAAATAGAAAAAACAAAAACTAGAAGACGGTTCTCAACTGTTATCTTTGTATTACTATTAGCCACCAAAATGTCGTAAGTAAACTTGATTGTCTCTGAAAGCGTCACGTTTTCTTGAATGGTGGTTGTACTCAAAGCCATCTTAAAAATTCCCTTCAATGTTTCTTCAGGTGACGACAGCGAAATATTTTCAAAATTTGTTCCTAAAATAAGTTTTATGTTGGGTTGTTTGAGAAACCATGTTATTGTTCTGACCTTTGTAATTTCATTGGTGAATGGAAGAGCCATTAAGATAGGCTCAATATTTTCGATAAGACTTACTCTTTGAGGTTTCGTAGTTTTCGTGCGTAGAAGTCTAAGGTAGTACTGTAAGGCTGGGAACACTTCCCGGTCGACCTCATCCAACTCGTCAATGCTCGTGAACTCGACGATTCCACGCACTACACTAGTAAGTGTCGCGTAATCTTCTGTGTAAAAGGACCACCCCAAAACATCCCTAAAGACCGTCTGATTCAGGAAAACCTTGGCAACGCCAATGTTAGTAGTGTCCCAAATGTCTGGTAGTAAACTGATCAAGCATAAGAAAGAGGTCAGAGGAAATTTGATTTGTTCAGAGTTCAAAACATCGCCGTAAAATATCAACGCGTCTGTCAACGTCGCGTTGCTTACTGAGAGGTCGTGTTCCAAAGCGTGTTTTATAATACCTCTCAGCAAATGTATTTCCGAAGGAAATTCGTTAACTTTAAATGTTGTTCCAAGCTTTTCAATCAGTTTAGGTTGCTCTAAAAAGTCTTTAATCAAGAGGAGGTGTGATTTGTCCTTTGTGTTCGGTATGAGTATATTGAAAAACGTTGAATCTTTACTAACTTCTGGTCTTATATCTAAAATAGTTTCATAAAACCTGAGTGTATCAAGCAATGTTTCGTCCACCTTAGTGAGAACGTTTGTTTTGATGTGATGCATAACTCCACGTATAAATTGATCAGAAGTGAAGAATTTCGATACGTCAAGTGATTTTTCAAACTTCATAATTATATGAGGCTGCTGAACGAAACTCTTAATCATAGAGAGCTTCGTGTTATACTCTGTGCTTGACAGAAACAGTGAAAGGGAAATAATATTTGTCAATAAATTGTGGTCATTTTCTTCAGGCACTGAAGTTATAGTATTGTCATAACTCTCTAGTGTTTTTATCAATTCTGTGTTTAGTTGAATGGAGGGTGTTTTGATCGCATGTTTTATTATACTTTTAAGAAGTAAAAGGTTTGAGGAGTGTCCAAATTCATCAAAGGATGGTCCTAGTTTCAAAAACAAATTGGGTTGACTCAGGAACCATTTCATTGTAGATAATTTATGAACGTCGTTTACTGGCGGGAGCAGCACAAGAAGTGGGGTAGAATCCTTAGAGGTATCAGGTATATTTATATCAGTGTTTTCCACTCGCAATACCTTGTTATAATATTGGAAGGTTTCTAACAACAATGTATCCTTCTGCCCTAGTTTCCCCTTGTTCGTGTGTTTTATACTGCATGAAGCAGTAATTCTTTCGTTAAATGAATCTCTATATTAAAGGAACTTTCCAAAATATGTTTAACCTTGGTTTGAGAAATAAAAACCTTCATAGCTTTTAGATTTATCAAATCAAATTGTTTTGGCAACATCAACTGTAATGAAAAGATTTCTATCAAAACGTGATCTGTATAGCCTTTATTTGCTGCAGTATTAAGTACTTTGTCGTAAAACTTCAAAGACTCTACTAAAGGTGAATTTTCATGAACTGGAGTAATTGATAGCGCACGTTTGATAATTTCTTTCAGTAAAATATCTGGCGTTTCGTATTCTTCCCATACAACTTCATGACCTAAAAACTCTCTCAGATTCAGTCCGAGTAAAAAATCTTTTAATATAGGTAACAATTCGTTATCTCCAATGTCTGGCAAGATAACTAAAATAAACAAAATTTCTAAACTGATAGATGTCACAATTGGCTTGTTTATTTCCAACAACACCTCAAAAAACCTCAGTTTTTTCACTATAATCTTGTCGATATTACTTAAACGATCATCTACAGTATTATTCACTATTGTTTTAAAAATAAGTTGCACATTAGGAAACGTAGAAAAGTCAATATTTTTCTGAAATAAGTGACGCGCGCTAGATTTACTGACGAGCCCGTTTAAAACGAGCTTCAACTGTTCTTCTTCGGGGATCAACAATAGAAGAGGGATAAGGTTAATTATAGTGCTGGGTGGTGGTTCTCTCTCTTCTCTATACATAAGTTTGTCATAAAACTCCAAAACTGGCAACAATGTATTGTTTTGTTCAAACAATTTTATCTGAATTGCCTTCTTGATTACTCCTACCAACAATAAGTATGGTGTCGCAAATACTCCTGATTTCATTTCCGGTTCTAATATGGTGTTTATATTGGGCTGTGACAAAAACCAATGCATTGTTTTCACTTTGGAAAAGTCATTGACTTTTGGCAACACAAAAATAAGAGGTTCTAGGTTTGTTGAAGTGGCGCCTCGTAAATCTGGTTTCGGCAGTTCAGTTTGAACGATTTTTTCTACAGGGCGAATTATTTCTATGACATTTGAGTCTAGATGGCTTAATTTGGTCGGGATAACCTTATCGATTACACCTTTAAGCAAAAGTTGAGGGCTTAAATACTCGTCAAGGTGTGATATTTCAACCATATTGCTGGTTATGTTACTCTCATATATATATGTTTTCAGTAACTGTAAGTTTGAAAACTCTGTGTTACTCGGTAAAAGAACTTGCAAAGTAATTAAGTTAGTTAAAAAATTATCTGTCACCTGTGGCCTCTCTGTAAGTACCTGTTCATAATATTTGATTGCATTGATTAAGGGTAGGTTTTCTTTTAGTATAGATATGTTTTGAGCTTGTTTGAGTACTCCGATAAGAAGCAATTTAGTGCTAGGAAATATAGAAATGTCAAAATCGGGTCCCAAAATCTCAAGCAAATTTTCTTGCAACAGAAACTTTGTTATTGTTGGTAACATTGAATTATCTGTAGTGTTAGGGATAAGTATAAGTAAAGAATTAGAAATATTAGACTTACTAGAAAGTAGTGTGGGTAATCTATTGGTCTTGATCAATAATGTATAGAAACGCAAATTTTCCAAAAGTGACATATCAACAATACCTATTTTGGTTTCGTCAACGTTTTCTATTATTCCACAAAGCAGAAGGTCGATGGATTTGAACTTGGATACGTCAAACTCTGGATAAAATATTACATTTACTCGTTTTTCCTTTACAAAATCTTTTATTATGGTTAATTTTTGGTTCCCTTCAAGATTAGGCAGGAACAAAAATTGAGAAATGATTTTAGTCAATGTGTTTTCAACAGGTTCCACTACTATATCTGGCTCGAGATTTTTGAGACATAGTTTTAAGGTTTCAATCAGTACTTTATTTTCTGTAATATATCCTATTTTCATTGCCTTATTTATTATACCATGAAGCTGAAGGACTGGTGTTGGATAGTCAAAAGAATGAAAATCAGAACCAAGCACCAATTTCAAATCAGGTCTAGTTAAAAACCATTTTAAAATTTTAACTTTAGGAAAATCGGCAACTAATGTTAAGAGAGGTAGAACTGGAGTTATATCGTCTAATATACTTGGAGGATTAATCACAATGGGGTTTATTTGTACTAGCTTTTTATAAAAAATAACTTTCCTCATAATATTGGTGTCTAGTTCATTTAGTTCGATAAGGGATATTTTATTAATTAATCCATAGAACAACAACTGGGGTGTGATATATTGCTCTATTTCTATGGGCTCCTTAAAAAAAAGTGACAATTTTGGCTGAGCTAAGTATGCTTTAATTATTTGCAAATTTGAATGTTCCATTTTTGAAGGAAGTAATGCGTTTATGCTTATAATCTCTGATAAAACATTCAGTTTCATATCACTTGTTGGCTCAACAGCTAGGGCAATCTGATACTGTTTTAGAGCATCTATTAAAATGGGCTGTTTCTGAATATACACGTTATTCACTGCCTTTTCAACAATACCCTTTATTAGTAAATATGGAGTATGGTACAGAGATGTATCAATTCTTAGTATTTCAGTTAAATTAGGCCTCAGCAAGAAATTCTTAATAATTGGCAGCTTTGAATTGTCTTCCAAGTAGGGCAAAAGTATCAAGATAGAGTTTATTAAGTCATTAGTACTTGGAAAAGGGGTAATAGTTTCTGTAGTTTCAAGCACAGTCGAGTAGAACGTTAGAATATTGTGAAGGCTGTTATCTAATGGGGTCAATTTATGTTTAGTCACGTGGGTGATACAACCACGGAGCAGGAGGTCTGTAGAGGGGACGCTCAACAAATTAAAACTTTCATCTAAAGTCGAAATAACTTTAATACCGGATATTAACTGTTTGGTTATGTAAAGCTTACTCTCCTCTTCTAAATGAGATAACAGAGTCAACTGTGGTAATAATGTTGAAAAAACCATCTCTTGTTGGACTTTTTCAATACCAAGACTTTCGTTCAAGTTGACCAAAATTTTCAATAAAGGCAAGTTTTTAGTTATCGGCTTTACATTAAAGGTACGCACAACAATTTTTTTAAGTACCAATAAAGGTAGTTCCTTATCAAATTTAGAAAAATCCAGTCCTAAGATATTATTTAAGTCGGGTTGTTTGATGAACCAACGAATTATATCCACATTTTTAACGTCTTCGATGTAAGGCATCACCAATAATAAAGAATTAATAGGGAAATATACATCTGAGTTTTTTTCTTCTGTTTCTCCCGACACTATCTTTTTGTTTTCTGTTTCTAGTACTTCAATAAATATGGCGTCTTCCTTGTCGAGTTTTATGTTGATCGTGTAATGTACAATTGCTCGTAGTAGAAGGTTAGGCGTATCATAGTTATCTAAGTTAACAGAAGGAATAATGTTTCTTATATTATTGTTTGTTATAAACGTTTTTAGAACAATCCGGTTTGAATAATCCATCGTACTTGGAAGCAGAAACTGTATGGCAACCAACTTCATAATAGCTCGCGGGGTTTTTAATTCTATGGGCGTTTCAGTTAAAATCTGGTCGTAGTACGTAAGGGTGTCTAGGAGAATCGGAACTTGTGCTCCAAATATTTGAATACCTTGTTTTATTACACCCCTTAGGAGAATTTGGCTCGTAGGGAACAGCGATATGTTAAAATTAGGTCCTAAAATCACAAAGAGATTTTTTTGAAGCAAAAATTTCTTTATAACTGGCAGTTTGGTGGTATCGTTTGTTTCGGGTAGTAAAATAAGTAGAGACACGATTGTTTCGGAAATGTCAAACAAGGGCTGCTTTGTTTTTTCTTCTGTCAAAAGATAGGAATAAAACTTTAATGTTTTAACAAAGGTCTGGTCCAAATTTGTTAATTTTTCCTCTAAAGTGTTGTCTATAACACCTCTTATAAGAAGATCTACGGACAGATATTGGGATATCTCAAAAGAGGGTTTTAACTTTTTTAGAATCATTGGCTGTGATAGCAAAGCCTTTAAAATAATTAATTTTTTATGTTGTTCGGGCGTGTTAGATAGCAAGTATTGTGAAACAATATGTATTAAAATATTATTAGGTTTTTCAAGATGCTGAAAAACTGTAATCTCATTATCAACCCATTTTAGAGTTTCAATTAAAATTATGTTGTGTTGAATGGATTGTATTTTGAGCGCCTTTTGAATGATTCCCTGTAACAACAAATAGGGTGTGTTGTATTCAGACTCGTTAAAGCTCCCCCCGAGTATTAGCTTTAAATTAGGTTGGGCCAGGAACCATCTCATGACGTTCACTTTATCAACGGAAATCGTATGGGGTAGCATCGAAATGAGTGACTCAACATTTTCGCTTATTTCATAAATCATGCTTGGTTGTACTTCGTTGACTGTTGAATGACGTTCATACTCGGTTAATTGTGTGACTATTGGGGTGTCTAGTGGACTGAGTTTCCAGAAGACGATATGTTTCACTGTACTTTTTAGAAGCATCAAAGGGTTCCAACAAATGTCCAAGCTAAATGGGGTAATTACTTTGTTCACTTGTGATGTCATCACGTATTGTTTCAAAACGTCCAAAGCGAATATTTCATCTTCGGGAAGCAAGAGTTGGATAGCCACCATATTGACAAAACCCGTTGGACTTATCACTGAAGGCTGATCCATGGTGATTATCTTGCTAAAAAAGGTCAGAATGTTTAAGTCATTAGTGTTTTCTTGGACTGTTTCAAGTGACATCGCGTATTTCAACAAGGATTGAAGTTGAAGTTTTGGTGTGGGGTAGATAGCTGTATTTAGGAAAGGTCCCAACATAGAATTAAAATGGAGCTTTAGTATGAAATCTTTAAATAACGTTACTTTCAAAATGTCTTCTGTTTGTGGTATTGACAATATTATGGACACAACTGGAATGGGGATATCAACAAGGGGAATATTTGGAAATGTTAATAAATTGTCATAAAACTTAAGTGCGTACAATAATTGTTGGTCGACTTTACTTAACTTATCTGTAATGATATGATTAATCATCCCTCTTAATAAGAGTTTTGAAGTAGGAAACTGAGCTACATCTAACGAAACGTTCAAAATTATCTTTATGTTTTGTGTTTCGATCTTTTCTTTGATAAAAACTATCTTAGTTTCTTCCGGAAAGTTAGATATCAAAATAATCTGAGACAATGTTTCTGTTAGTACATTAAGCTTTCCGTCTATTTTAGGTTCGACCCGTAAAAGTTCACGAACCTTTTCCAAAGTTTTGATAAGGGGGTTGTTGTTTAAAATTGGTTTAACAGCAAACACATGTTTTATAATTGACCGCAACAATAAAGTTGGGGAAGAAGTATCTAGCCGACCTACAGGTATTTTCAATATTGAATCCAAATTAGGCTGAATAAGGAATCTTTTAATAGTTTGTATTTGATCCTTATCAAGTTTGTCTGTTAATTCGAGTAAAATAGGACCAATGAATTTCAAAACTATTTCGTGTGCCGTGATTGGTGATGTAGCCGTCTTTGTACTGTACTCGCTTAGTGTGCTCAATACCTCAGTATCTAGCTCCGTTAGTTTGGTCGTAATAATATGGTTGATAACAGATCGCAAGAAAAGCGTTGGTGTCAGATGGTTACCTAGATTGAAACTTATGTCTACTATTTCTGCTATCCTAGTTTTAGCTACGTAGGTTTTGATGATTTGTAAGTTTTTGAATTCAGAATCACTTGGTAATGAAACGGAAAAGGAGATAAATTGCAACAAAACGTTTGTCACTGATTCATTTTTTGTTTCCTCTATTATACATTTCTCGTAAAAAGTTAGTGTTTCAAGAAGAAGCGTGTCGTCACTATTCACTAGGACTTCCTTTGCTCTTCTTATTATTCCAAGTAAGAGGAACTGGGGTGTTGCGAATGAGGTAAAGTCAAAATTTGGTCCAAGGACAGGGAAAAGATCAGAGCTAGTTAAGAAGTTCTTTATGATAAGCAGTTTCGAAATGTCTTCAACGTTGGGCAATAGCAACAAGAGTAGCGTTATCACATCAGAACCTGACGATATTTGAGCCTTAACGACGTCTCTTTCTAAAATAAGTTGATAGTGCTCAAGTGTTTTCAATAAAACTTTATCTAAAGGGCTCAGTCTATGAATTAAAACGTTGTTTATAATAGCCCTTAACAATATATCTCTAGTAGGATAGTCGACCATTGTGAAATCAAACGAGGGACTAAGTATTTTGGCTATAGTTGGTTGTACTATGAAATCATTCAGTATGAGTAGGTTTGATGCATCAGGTAGAAATAAAAACTGTGAAATCAATTGTAACAAAATATTTTGAGTTTCTTGGACACTAGAACTTTCTTCCAACGTAATCAACAAGTTGTCATAAAAGTGTAGAGCAGTAAACAAACCATAGTTTCTTTGGATTGACGTCACATTCAACGCACGTTTTGTTATTAATTTAAGGAGCATATAGGGGGAAGATATTCCTGTTTCGTCGAAATTTGTTTTAAGCATTATCTGTAAATTTTTTTGTTCGAGGAACCATTTAACTACAGTTTCTTTGTTTTTGTCCTGAATGGTAGGTAGTATATTAATTACAGCATTAATATCAATACTTTTTTCTGACTGAGCAGGTATAACATTTTCTTTCACGATTACTACCTTATAGAACTTTAGAACAGTTAACAACTCTTGATCAATATTGGTAAGCTTTTCTTCTGCAATACTTTCTATAATTTCCCTGATAATCATGTCTGGCATGAGATACATATCAAATTTAAATAAGTATTTAAGAGATTGTGTCAGTTTAGTATGTGTGATATATTCTTTCACGATTTCTCCGTTAGTATACTCTGTATCAACAGGTAGCAGCACTTGTAATGCAATGAGGTCAAGTAATATATTGGGTACATACGTAACCGGTCGTACTTTGGTGAGAATCTCATCATAAAACGTCAATGATATTAACAAGTTTGAATCCAGCTGTTCTTTTTTTGTTGAAATATAATATTCTAGGACCTGTTTTAACACAACACCACGGGAATCAATGTCAGACGAATAATAAGGTATACCTAATAAGCTAGATACATTTATTTTCGTCCAAAATTGCATCAGGTTTGGAAGATAACGATTGTCTTCTAGTTGCGGTATGGCCAGTAAAATGGGTAAAATTTGATTTAAAGCCTCTGGTTTGTCTATCACTTCTGTAGTTAGGATAGTAGAGTAGAAGTTTAACGATTTGAATAAAGTTTTGTCTACGGTGGAAAGCTCCTTCTCTTTCACATGATTAATGATCCCACGAAACATCAGATTCAAGTTGTCGAGTTCTAAAACGTCATACGGAACTTCCACGACCGAACGCACACTTGGTTGATTAAGGAAACTTCTTATGATGCTTAGTTTCTTTGTCTTATCATAGGCCGGTAGCAAAACGTATTGAGAAACAATCTTTACCAAGATATTTTCCTTCTTATGATATACAGCATCAACTGTCATTATCTGATTAAATAGTTTTAAAGAGTCTAAAAGTGGTAGATTTTCCTTAACCGATGTTAGCTGAAGGGCGTGTTTTATAATGCCAACAAGTAGCAAGTATGGACTTCCAAACTCTTCTTCGTGAAATTTAGGTCCTAGTATAAGTTTGAGGTCTGGTTGCGTCATAAACCATTTTACTATATTAACTTTCTTTGTATCACTGACGAAGGTAACAAAACAATTAAAGGGTTCGTATCATAACTAGTTAGCTGCGCATTATTTTCTATTAACTCCACGTTTACGGGAATTAAATTATTATAAAACCATAGAGTGTCATAGACATTGCTATCAACGCCGATTAATTTTAATTTCATAATACGTTTGAGTACATATCTGAAAATAAGGTTTGGCTTTAAGGTTACAAATGGGTCTATTTGCGTTTCCAAGATGTGAGAGAATCGTTTTTGTGAAATGAAGCTCTTTACAATAAGTATATTGGAGAACTCAGTACTGCTAGGAAGCATCGCTACCAGCGACAACAATTCAAACAGAATATTAGGCTGTACAGTCACTACAGCATCACAATATATCCTCAATGCTTCATACAACTTGGGTGTGTCTTGGATGGATTGAACGCTCATGGCTTTTATTAAAATAGTTCGTAGCAACAAGTCTGGCGTGGGATGGTAATCTATCTCGAAGGAATATCCTATTATTTGAGTCAAATTATGGTGTAGTAAAAACTGTTTTATGATGTTTACCTTGGAGTTATCCTCTAGATTAGGCAGAATAGAAATTAGAATGGAAATTATTGGGAAGGCCCGGGTAGTTTACTGAATTTGTATGGGTGTAATAAATATTGATAAAATTTGAGAGCTTGGAGTATATATACTCAACTTGAGTGAGCTTATTCTCTAAAGTGTTTTCAAGAATTCCCCGGATTAATAATTCGGTGTCGGAATACAAGTTTGCATCAAATGTTGGGGAAAGAATCATTTTTATGGTTGGTTGGGAAACGTATTGTCTCATTGTAAATAGTTTAGTGGTTTGGTCTTTACTGTCAAGCAAGACTAAAAGTGTAACTACATTGAGGAGATTGTTTGTTTGAGGTCGATTTGGGTTATCAAGATTTTTGTTGAACTCATCGATTTCTTTCAGTGTCTCAAATAGAAGCTTATTCTTACGAATATGTTTTGTTCGTATTGTGTGACTCACGAGTCTTTGCAAAAATATATGTGGAGCCTCGTCTATTTCTTCAGGAAATGATGGCCCTAATATTATTTTCAAATTAGGTTGTGATAAGAACCATTTTACTATATTTACTTTTCTATTATCTTTCATGAATGGCAGAGTGATAAATACTGGTGACATATCGTTAAAATATTGTACTTTTGGAATTGATGTTTCTTCTATTGAAAATAATTTTTCGTAAAATATATAAACATTAAAAATTTGTCTATCTATATCAATCAGTCTTTCTTTCGCAATATGGCGAATAATAACCGAAAACAGGTCTACTGGGAGATAATACCGTTCAAAGTTTATGGGCATGTCTAAAATATATGTAAACACATCTTGTTGTAAGAAATTTTTCAGAACTATGAAATTTGAAAATTCTGTTGTTTTTGGGAGTAAAGTCACAATAGATATTAAATTAATAATTACGCTTCTCGAGTAAGATATTAATGACTCATTTATAAATATAGACTGGTAAAATTGTAACGTTTCACTGAGAGTTTGATTCTGAGAAAATTTCCAAATTGCTTTAGAGATAATCCTTTGTATAAGCACTAAGGGTGGAACGTTAATTTCGTTGAACTCCATCTCTAATTCCGATAGCAAACTATCTCTAAGAAGAAAATCTTTTAAAATACAAACTTTGGAATTGTCTTCTACAATAGGAATTAACAATATGATTGAGTTAATGATAACTGATTTGGATGGAAAATGGTTTGACATGTTTTCATTTTTTAGCAATAGCTGATAAAATTTAAGATTAGCAAGCAAATAATTGTCCAAGTTACTTAGAACTTCAGTACGAATGTTGTAAATAATACCACGAACAAGGGAATCTGCGTTAGGGTACAGCGATAAGCTCAAACTAGAGGAAAACATGTGTTTAACGTTTGCTTGAGATATATATGACTTGATTATTGTTAGCTTCAGTTCCGGTTTATTATTTGGTATAACAATAAATAATGATAGCAAGTTCACTAAGATATTTTCATTGGAAGAGGCTTCGATTTGACTCAATATCCTGTCGACATCTTCCAAAACTTTAAATAATACTACGTGATGCTTGACGGATTCTATTTGTAGTGAATGCTTTATTATAGCTCTAAGTAGCACCTCTGGTGTGGAATATTCTTCGAACCTGAATGTTGGTCCTAGAACGAGTTTCAAATTTGGCTGATTAAGGTACCACTTGACGATATTCACTTGAGGCAGATTAGGCAGGAGGATGAGGAGACTCTGCATGTCCTGAGATGTGTCGTCCACAGTTATTTCCGGAAGTGTTTGAGGGGGCAGTATTTGGATTACCAGTTCCACCACGCCATGGACCAATCTATCCACTTGAGTCAGTGTGCTAATCATAACATGCTTTGTTAAAATGAGCACAAGATGAAATGGGGTCAGTATATCTTCAGTTTTAAATATCACATTCAACTGATGAATCAAATTAGTTTCCACAACAAATTTTTTTATGATTTGCAAATGTAAGAGTGCATTTTTGCTTGGAAGCAAAGCTGTAACAACTAGTGTGTCTAAAAATGGGTTTGTTACTATTGAACCTGTTTTATAATTCAGATCACTCTCCAACTTATTTAACACGTCGTGTAGAACGGTATCTTTAGTGTAATAATTGATGGTCAAAGCTCTTCTAATAACAGCAAGGAGGACAACATATGGACTAGAATATTGAGATAAATCAAATGAAATCTGCTTCAATTGATCAGAAACTAATTTTTTCACGAATGGCAATTTATCAGAGCTTATTGATCTGGGAAGAAGAATCAAGATAGGTAATAACTTATAAATCACATCCTCATTAGACTCAGTTTCTTTATTTTTGCTTAAAATAATTTCATAAAACACAAGTGTATCCAACAAAAGGACATCAAATTTAGTCAACTTTGTTTTTTCCACATTATTTATTATTCCACGAATCATTAGGTCAGGCGTTGTGTAGTCATTGACGTCAAACGAAGGAGAAATTATATCTTGGACGTATGTCTGTGAAATAAAGCTTTTTAAAACACGCAGTCTCAAGTCATCATTAGTATTGGAGAATGCCACAAACTGCGCTACGATGTTAAGCAAAACATTTTCCTTTACTTCAAGTGGGTGTGTCGTTTTCAACACAATTTCATGGTATTTCAATGCATTGAATAATATTTCGTTTCGTTTTATGGATGGTAATGTAATAGCTGTTTCTAATATATCCAAAAGTAAATTTTGAGGAAAATCTTTATATTCTATCAATGATTTTCCTATGATTTCTTCTATATTTTGTTGTTCTAGAAACCATTTCACAATGGGAATCTTTGTTTTATCTGGGGCCTTGAGAAGTAGTACTAACATTGGGGTAATATACTTAGGATGAGGGAACTTCACAGATTCGGTAATTTCTTTACTGTCCAACAGAAATCTGTAATGTTTTACGTACTCAAATGCACGAGTGTCATTAAAACTTAGTTTCTCTTGATTAATGTTGTCAAAAACATTTAAGAGGAGTTGTTCAGGAGAGTTGTAGTCCTCAATATTAATAGAAAACCCCAATGTTTCGACAGCTCGGGGCTGTGAAAGGTACGTATGTATTATAATAAGGTTTGAATAGTAATTGTTGGTCGGCAGTAGAGCGTATAGGCAAAGTGTTTCTATTATGACATCAATGGGTGACGTAGCCTGTACCTCTTTTTCAGAGCTACGATATAGAATTTAATGGCGCTAAGTTTATCCGGTTGATGTTGAATACTTTGAAGGGCCAAAGCGTGTTCTAGTATGCCAAGCAAAAGTTTTACAGGGTTATTGTATTGACTCACTTGAAAGTTAGGGCCCAATAGAGTGATAACGTCTGATTGTAATAAGAGAGCTTTGACAACTGGCAAATGAAAACTCTCTGAGGAATCCGGTAAAATGACCACAAGGGATGAAATAAGGTCAGCCGATCTAAGAACGATATCATCGTCAGTTCTGAGAAGTAAATCAAAGAATATGAGCTTTTTAGGAAAATACCGTCCAAACTATTTAGTTGGGTGTTTACGAAATTGTGGATAATCCCTCTAACAAGATAATCAGTTGTTTTATAATCTGAGGCGTCAAAATTGTTTTTAAAAATCTTAGATGACTTAAAGTTGGACAAGAATTGTATTAATACAGACAGCTTTGGATTTTCTAAATTGTTGGGAAGTAAAAATACAAGGGAAAATATGTATGATAAAACGCTTTCTTCTTCATGATGTTCTTCTAAGAAGATTAATTTCTCATAAAAATATGATAACGTTTCTAATAATATTTTATTATCGTTCGTTGACGTTTTAGCTAAGGCGTGCTTGATAACACCAATAAGTAATAAGTGAGGTGTTTCATATTGGTATTCATTAAAGTCGGGACCTAAAAAAACTTTTAGTGAAGGTTGTGTAAGAAACCATTTAATTATTTTCAGTCTGATGTCATTGTGGACTAAGGGTAGACTAACTAATGATGATATTTCTATGTTTAGAGTTTGTATGGGAACTATTTTAATATCGTCAAGTTCTTCCCCGCCTGGGTTTATTTCTCTGAATAACTTTGATAGATCGATCACATTATTTATCACATCTTTGTCCACGGGGTTTAGTTTGAATTTAATTACTTCTTTGGTTGTTTTTCCAACAAGTTCAAGAGGGGAAATTTCTGTTTCAATAAATGTCGTGTCACTTATCAAATTGATAATGTTAGTTTGTTTCAGAAAACCTTTTAATATGATTAGATTTGAATATTCTGTTTCCTTGGGTAGCAGGACTAAAATGGAAATTAAATTAATGAATATTAGTGGAGAGGTAAAATCGGTCTTTTTTAATAAATCTTCATAAAAAATGAGTGTTTCTAAAAGATTGACATCTTTCTTAATTGTGTCCGAGACTATACCTTGTTTGATAACAATCCTCAGCAACATGTCTGGTGCTTCATGTATAGCTAGGTTTGAACTAATGTTTAGCTTATCAAGCAGGTTTTCTTGCAGAAGAAAATCCCTCATAGCAGCTAGTTTCGTAATATCTTGTGTTATTGGTAAAGTAGCTAACAATATATTGACGCTATCTTTAGAACTTGGAAGAGTATTTAATGAATTTGATTCAAAAATGTTTTTGTAATGTTTTAACGTATTAAGTAAAATAATATCCAATGGACTTAAATATTTAACTAAGCAATTATCTATAATCCCTCGAATAAGGTCCTTTATTGTATGGTAATCTGACGCTTCAAACCTGGATGTAAATATTAACTTCAAAGAAGGCTGGGAAGTGAATTTTTGTATTGTCAACAATTTATTATATACTTGTGATCTTGGTAAATACAAAATTTGGTTAACGATATAAAGCAAAATGTTCTTATGTGTGGGGACAACATTTGTAACATTTTTGTTTATTTGACCTATCAACATTTCTTCATACCATCTCAAAGATTTAGTTAGTACAATGTTTCTTTGAGTTTCTTTAATTTCGAGGATATGTTTTATGATTCTCAAAAGTTGTATTTCAGCAGAAGTGTTCGCAATTTCAAATGAAGATCCCAGGATCAATTTTATGTCCGGCCTCGTAACAAACTTTATTATAAAGTCTATTGTGGTTTTATCTTTTGGGGGTGGTAAAGTCAAAAGTATACGTATTGTATCGTCAACAAATTTGACTTCTTGGATTGGGGGGGTGTCTACTTTGATTAATGTTCTATAAAACTTGACTCTTTCCAATAGCTTTAGATCTAGAGAGCTTAACTTTGTGAGGGTAAATTCTCTCTACTAAGCTTCGAATTAAAATGGATAATGATAGATATTCATCTGTATTTATGTTAGTAGTCAATATATTTGTAACTCTCTCTTGTGAAATGAATCCTTTTATGATTTGTATATTAGAGTATTCAGTGGTTCTAGGCAATAGTACTAAAACAGCAATGAGGTCCACCAACACGTCGGAATTTCCACCTACAGTGCTGTTATTCAAAACCGTGTCGTAGTATTGAAGGGCACTAAGAACTTCCAGGGGTCTTATATCCAACTGTAACGAATGCTTCACAATACTTCTTAACATTATTTCCGGCGTGGGGTATTCAGTACCATCAAATTCTTGTCCAAGAAAATCCCACAGCGTGGATTGCATAAGAAAAGCTCTTATGAGATTCAATTTGGTGTTGTCGATAGTGTTTGGAAGCAAGAGGATGAGGGTGTTGATAACGTCTGAAGCGGTGGGAAGTGGGTTTTCTGGGCCTTGAGATCTCACAATTACATCGTAAAATTGCAACGATTGAAGCAGCGTTGCGTCCACATGACATAATGTGTTGGAAAGCGTATGCTCTATTACACCTCGGATAAGGAGAGCGCTTGTTAGATATTCACTTCCATTAAACGTCGGGCCAAAAATGTGACTTACACTTAAATGCTCGATGAAATACTTTAAAATTGGTAATTTGATATCTTCATTCACATTGAACATCAAAATGTACTGAATTAATATATCAGCCAAAGGAGTTTCCCTGAGTTTATCTTGTGTTTGGTTTACCAATATCTTATTATAGAACTTGAGCGTTTCTAAGAGAAGCTTATTTTCTTGAATTGTTTCCAATTTAATTGCATGCTCTATTATGTTTAGTACAAGAAGGTCCGGTGTTGTGTATTTAGATTTATCAAAATCTGAACCTAAAATCATGTATAAATTAGGCTGTGTCATAAACCATCTGATAACCTTTTCTTTGTTTTGATCTCCTACGCTTGGGAGTAATAATAATAATTGTAAAATATCGTCTGAAATAGCAACTTTACTTTCTCCCACATCTTCGTTTGGATTCACTGTAGTTGTATACTGAACCAAATAATTTGAAAGAAGCTTGTCCATTACACTCAGCTTACTTTTAACTACTTTGTCTATGATAGCTTGAATCATAATTTTAGGCGTTGGGTATTTCCCTATCGAGAAAGAAGTTTCCACAGTATTTATAACGTGAATTTGCAATACGGTTTTTTTAATAACTTGCAAATTATAAAATTCTGTTTTTCTCGGAATTAGCAAAAATACAGATATTACTTCCACAAGTGAATTTACTGGTAAATTAGTTTCTTGTGTTCTTGTTTCTAATACACGTTCGTAATATTGAAGTGATTCAAATAGAGGTACATTTTGTTGGACAAATTGTACGGCTAACGCATTCTTCACTATGCTACGAAGTAACAAATCAGGTGCCAAGCTTTTCATGACGTCCATCGAGATTCCAAAAGCTTGTACTATATTGGTTCGAAGTATAAATTCTTTAATGACACCAACATATTTCTTTTCTGGTGTATTTGGTATTGCTGTTAAGAGAGCTATTACATAATCAGGTACAACAACCACATCTTCTAGCTTGATGAGTGTTTCATAAAATTCAAAAGTATCCAGAAGTGTTTGATCTAATTGGTTCAGGTTTGACCGTATTATATTGTTTAATACACCTCGTATAAGCAGATCTGCAGTTTGAAACTTGCTCACATCGAAAGTAGGACTAAATATACATCGAATATTAGGCTGCATTATGAAACTTTTTACTATATGTGTGACAACCTTATCATCCTTATCGTAAAGTACCACCAAATGCGATACAATTTTAGCTAAAATGGACTCAGGTTTATTTAAAGTCGCGTTAGTATCTTGCTGCTGCGATTCTATCCTTTTAATTTCTAGGTACTTGTTGAATGCTTCAAACAAAATACTATTCCTTCCAACCGACTCTAGTTGGATCGCAAGATTAATTATGGCATCCAGTTTTGATTGAGGCGTCTCATATAAAGATTCATTGTACTGAGGACCTAAGATAAACTTGATATTAGGCTGAGAAATGAACCACTTTATGGCGATGATGTAACGCCTATCGGGGAATTCAGGAAGAAGCACAATTATTTCTTCGATACTGGGTCCAACTGCTATAGGAATTATAAACGGGAAGACCATTGCTTTGTAGTTTATATTCATGATTTCTGTCATTTCTTTATCTATATCACTCAAGATGCTCGTACTCGGTACCAAATTATAGATAATACCTCTCATTAGGTGTGCCGGGGTTAAGTACTCATCTGGTTTAAAAGATGAACCCAATATTTGTTTGATTTTCGGCTTCATAAGGAAGTTCTTCATTACGAACAAGTTAGAGTATTCTGTTGTAACAGGTAATAGTACGTTAAGAGAAATTATAATAGCAATGAAGTCTATTTGACGTTCTTCATAATCGAGGAAGGCGTCGTAGTATTGCAGGGCATCGTTTAGCTGCTTATTTTGTTGAATATATTGCCGGGTCAAAGCTCGCTTGATAATGTATTTTAACGCATCTAGCGGCGTTTCGAATAAAGATACATTTAATGTCATGTGAAGTATTTCTTGCAGATTATATTGAAGTAGAAAGTTTTTCATAATCATTAGTTTAGAATTATCATATGTTGGTGGGAGGAGGACTAAAATAGAGTTAATATAGTCGTTTTCACTTGGAAGGTAGGGTTCATTTTCGGGTATTCTTAAAATAACGTTGTAAAATTTCAAATAATACAAAAGTGTTTTATCATATAGACTAAGCTCAACTTCTTTGAATTGGTGAATAATATTTATTAGTAATATACGAACATCTTTATATTTTGTCATGTCAAATGTTTCTTTTAAAATTGATTTGAATTCTGGACTGCTGAGATATGTTCTTACTATCGGCAGCGTATTCTCATTGCCTGTATTAATGAGTAAAACATAATGAGTGATAAAATGTGTTACGATATGTTGTTTTTTTGGAGTCTGTGTTAACATGTTTTTATACGAAAGCAGAGCATTATAAAGAACATAATTTTCTCTTACAGCGTTTATATTTAGGGAATGTTGTATGATACCTGTGAACAGCAAGTAGGGTGTAGGGTAAATATTTTCATTGAAAGATGAACCAAGGATAAGTTTTAGATTTGGTTGAGTTAGAAACCATTTAACAATATTAATTTTTTCTATATCTGGTACAGTTGAAAGAAATATTAATATGTTATTTATATTTCTGATTTTCTCATTTGGAGTCCAAGATGGATAACTAATTCTGAATATGCTTTCATAGATTAAAAATTGATGGTAAAAACTGTAATCGCTTTCATTTAGTTTATAGAGACTTATGTATTTTAGTAGACCTCTAATTAAAAGACTTGGCGTTAAGTATTCATCCATTTGTATTCCAATAGGAATGAAGGTTTTGAATCTTTGTTGTGAAATAAAACATTTTAATATATGAAGATTATAGAATTTTGTAGCTGTTGGTAGAATCACATGAATTGCAATAGCGTTTATAAGTACACTGACAGAATTCTGATTTTCATTTGATATTAAAGCATCATAATTTAGTAAAATATTTCTCAATCCAACGTTGCCAGTAGCAATTTTTAATGAAATAACAGCTTTTATAACTTCACTCAGTTGTTGATCAGACGTAGAAAACTGAGCTATATCCATATTTAACGATTCTGTCAGGAATGGTTGCAGCAAAATATCCTTGATCATGATAGTATTTCGATCATCGTAACTGTTAGGTAGTGAAACCAGAAGACAATTTATGTGGTCATAAATACTTGGTAAAGAGTTAGCATCTTCTGCTCGCAAAACTAGTTCATAAAATCTTAGTGACTCAAGCATTTTCTTATCCAACGGAGTTAGTTTATGATGAATACAGTTATCAATTATCCCTCTTATTAAAAGTTCTGTTGATGTATGTATGGAAAAGTCGAATGATGGTCTCAATATATCTTTAAATATCGTCTGATTTAAATAGCTTTTAAGAATAGGAAACTTTATTTCACTTTCAACATCTGCTAACAGAGAAAACTGTATAACCAATTTGACTAAAACATCGTCTTTTACGGTTGACTGCAGCTCTTCTTGTGTGAGTAATCTCTCATGAAACCTTTGTAATGTTTTCCACAGTATTTTGTTATGTTGAACCGACACTAAGCCAAGTGAGTGCTTAATTATACTGGTCAGCAAGGCCTTTGGTGTATCTGAAGCAGACTCATTGAAGTTTGGGCCTAGGATGAGAAGCAGATTAGGTTGAGACAAATACCAATTCACAATGTATACATCATTATGGTCACCAAAATCTGGCAATAAACCCAAGAGGGGTGTTATGTCGAAACCTTTCTTCTCAACAACCGGTTGTTTAGCAACAATAGCCTTGTTATAAATGTTCAAGACTTTGTACAAGGTTGTATCTATGTGACTCAAAGAACGCAAACAAGAGGATACCGTGTCAATTATTCCTCTGATCAGGTGTGCTGGGGTTACATATTCATCCGGTTTGAAGGATACCCCTAACACTGCTGTGATTTTAGGTTGCAGAAGAAAGCACTTGATAATGTACAAGTTAGAATATTCTGTGCTTTCGGGTAGTAATACTTGCAGAGAAACCAGAATTGTAATGAAGTTGATTGGTGCCAGAGACTTCACTTCATTTTCCAAAGCTACATTGTAATATTGCACAGCATCTAAGAGCTTATTATTTGTCTGTACATATTGTATAGTTAACGACTTTTCGAGTAAAAATTTTAGGGCATTCAATGGTGTGTCGAATGTAGCGGAGTTGAACTTCACTCCTAGTATTTCCTCCAGGCTGTTTTGAAGAATGAAGTTCTTGATTACAATAACACGGGAGTTATCCTCGGTGTTAGGTATCAAAATCAACATCGAAGTTATGAAATCAGATTTACTTGGTAAAAGCGCACTTTTATCTGGTGTTTGCAATATGCTCTGATAAAACTTTAGGTATTGTAGACATGTTTTGTCATAATACCCCAACTTATGACTGTCTTTAAAGTGTGTAATACCTAAAATTAAAGATTGAAGTGTTTGGTAGATTTTTATATTAAATGTTGGCATAAATATATTCATAATATTGGGTTGTCTTATAAATTCTTTTATTGTGATAAGTTTTGTGGTTGAATCTAAATCTGGCAACAAAACGAACAAAACAACTATTTGATTTATTACTGTATCTTCCTTAGTAAGCACGTCTTCTTTTTTCAAAATAGCATCAAATTCTTTCAGAGTTTCAAATAATAAAATATTTTTTCGAATAGGATTTATTTCAAGGGCTGCTTTTATTATTCCTTTTAAACGCTGCTTTTGGATTAATATATTGAGATTGGTTGAAGTCAGATCCAAGAATAATCTTTAAGTTAGGTTGTGTCAAGAACCATTTTAAAATAACGACCTTAGAAATATCAAGAATCTGAGGTAGATACGGTGACATGTAGATACTATTGTCAACATAATCAGTTATATTTTCCACTGGTTTTTCTTTTGAAAGTATATGTTTTACTCTGTCTACAGTATCCAACACTATCCTATCTGGGTTATTAAGTTTATAAATATTAACATGGCTAATAATTCCGCTTAAAAATAAATTAGGAGTAATAAATTGTTCAGGATTAATAATTTTGGAAAATAAGACTTTGAGTTTTGGGTGGTTGATAAATAACTTTATTATCTTCAAATTAATTAACTCGGTCGTACTAGGTAATAGAACTTGAATTGAAATTAGGTCAATAATGTTATTGGGAAAGTATTCGTGGATTCTTCTAACCGCAAAATTATATCGTTGTATAACGTCAATACTTTAAATAATCTAATATTTGACTTAACGATTGCTAGCGTTAATGAATGATTAATTAGCTTTTTAAGTAAAATATAAGGTTGTCTAATATCGCCAGCGTCTATACTAATTTGTAATAGTTGTATTATATTTGGTTGCAAAAAAAAATCTTTTATATCAGCAGCCAAAGAATTGTCTTCAACACTTGGAAGGAACATCAAACTTTGGGAAATGTAAGTCAACAAATTTGGAGGAAATTGTATGAGCAAATCTTTTGCCAAAATGATATCGTAAAATCTTAGTGAATGCAGCAAGATCTTATCAACTGGACTTAATTGTTCAATGATAACTTTTACTATAATTTCTTTAATTAATTGATCTGTTGTTCTATATTCATAAATATGAAACGATGACTGAAATAATTTCAGTGCCCCAATAGTTAAAATATACTCCCGTATAAATCTTAATTTAGTGTCATCTGCTGTGTTTGGTACTAGCACAAATTGGACCAAAATATTCATCAATGGGTTAACCATAACAGGCTCTAAATTTGTATCACCAAGTATTATTTCGTAATGCCTCAAAACCTTTGCCAAAAGTGAATTTTCTTGCACAGAACTTACATCTAGAGCTTGTTTTATAGTTCCTATTACCTTGAGCCTCAGATTCGGATAGTCGTCAAGGTTAAACGAAGGACCTAGGACTATGTGAAGATTATCTTGCCTCAGAAACTTTATCAATATCTCTTCCATCCATTGATCACCAATGTTTATGATGCTGGCGATGAGAGGAAAAACGTTTCCAGGTATCCGAGCGTTCCCTTCCACCGAAACATCCGTATTCAACAATGTCGAAGAAAATCTCAACGAGTCTAGCACCAATGTATCAACACCGCTCAGCCGGTTTTTAATTAATCGTTTAATTACATGACGAAGCATAGTATCGGGTGAATGATACAAATTAAGATTGACATGCCCTTCCAGGTAATCCGCGACGTGGGCCTGTTTCAAAAACGTCTTAAGAATGACCGTATTATAATAATCGCTCTTGGAGGGAAGTGTAATTTGTAAGGCTATGAGATTGACGAGAATGTCACTGGGCTTCTCCGATATCGCCATTATGTGCACTTGCAGAGCGTGATGCAGCTTAGTGCCTGCTGTTACAACAGATATAGATTGCCGCAAGATATGTTTCAGGAACAAGTTTGAGTGAGGGAACTGAGATCCATCGAAATATGGACCGAGCACTGAAGTTAAATTCGCCTTCAAGAGATATCCTTTAACTCGTCGAGAAGGGCGTAGTCTCCGACGTTTGGTAGAGTAACAATTAGAGTATTTGTAATATCCATGGCATTGAGTAAATCTTCCATTGATTTATCATCAAGCATATACTGGTAGAATAGCAAAGAGTTCAAAAGTATCACATCTTGAGGGGTAAGTTGGTCTCTAGAGACGTGTTTTATTATACCTTTTACCAGCTGGTCAGTTGTGTTGTATACTTTTAGTTGGAATGATGAATCAAAAATGCTCAAATAAGATGGATGGTTTATAAACCCCTTAATGATAGGTAGCTTAGGATCTTTGTCGGTGTTGGAAAGTAGTATAATGGCAGACACTATATTTATAAGCTTGTTCTCCGGTATTGGTTGTTGCACTAATTGTGTCCCTCGCATCAACCAAGCGACATAGAAATTAATCACGTCCATCAATATTTTATTTTGTTGGACGTTTTGAAGAGTGATACTGTTTTCCAAGACAGCGCGAAGTTTAACATGTGGAGTTGGATAATTCAAATCGTCAGAGTTTATACGTTTAACGATACTCATTACATGAGGTTGTCTAAGGAACCACTGAAGAACTTTGAGTTTTAAGTCATCCTTTAAGTCTGGCAGTATTAAAAGAAGTGCTGTCACTTCATCCTGTACATAAGGTACAATAGTTTTTTGTGTTTTGTACAATAGAAACTCGTAATAATCCAGAATTTCCCAAATTTTCGTGTCAAATGTGTTTAGCCGTTGTTTTTCAACTTTTTCAAGAATCGCCCGAATCAAGATATAATCATTGTTAATCAGATTTGACATTTCAAAGGAGGGGTTTAAGAATTTAAATTCTTTAAATGTTGCTAGGAAACCCTTCACGATGGAATACACACCGGGTGAGTTGAAATTTGGTTCGAGCACTAGTAATGAGACTATGCTAATGAGGAAAGTTGGAGGTCCCCACTCAAGGTCGCGTTATAAAATACCAAGGCATCAAACCATTCCCTGTTTCCTATAACCATTGGTGACACTAACGCATGTTGGATGATTCCCAAAAGCAAAGTGAAAGCTGTTTTAAATGATACAGCGTTAAAAAATGGACCAAGAATTGCATCTAAATTTTTCTGTGACAAGAAACCATTCATTATGGTAATTTTAGAGTTATTAATAGTATTAGGCAAGAAAAGAAGTAGTGACTTAACGTCATGTCGAGTATTCAAAACGAAAGAAGACACATGCACACCAATAAAATGCTGGCTATAAAGTGACAATGTCTCGTATAATACTGCATCCAAACTATTTATTTGTGAAATGGGAGTGTTTTTTATTACCCCAATTATGGTTTCTTGAATGTTGTTATATCCTGCAAGATCAAAAGATGGATTTAATATACGTGAGAAAATTGGTGTTGTGAGAAAACTTTTAGTGATCATAATCTTATTGTATGCGTTTGTGTTTGGTAACAAAGTAAGGCTGCATATTAAATTAACTAAAATGTTGGGAATAGGTTGAGTCAATTGATATTTTTGTAAACTTTTCAAATAGAACGTTACGGAATCTAACATTGGTATGTTCTGCTGAACAACAATAGAATAGGGAGCGTATAAAAGTACATTGTAGATTAAAGAATATGTTGTGGTATAAAGAGTGATATTAAATGTGGGTCCTAGGTATTGTAATAACATCGGCTGTAATAGAAAATCTTTCAAAATAAACAATTTCAAATAATCATGTTCTACAGGAAGTATGACCAACAGCAAAAACACGTTATCTCTTATATAGTTTTTCATTAGCAATTTCTGATACAATCTGAGAAGATCGAGTACATAAGGATCTAAATTTAGTAATTTAAATCTGTCCGCTTTATTGATAATTTCTTTTATAATTATATACTTGGATTGACCACTTGTTATATTAACTTCTATTGGTAAATTTGTTATATTAAGAAGTGTAAATACATCTCCTATATTTATTAAACTTCCTGTCTCATCAAGGAATGTTATTTCACTTGCATTTCGAAATTTCGATTGCTGGGCTAACATGTTCTCATATTTTTTCAAAGATTTTAAAATAGATATATCCAGAGGCTTAACACTAAATTGTATAGTATCTCTTAAAATATTTCTAAGTATTATTTTCTGGCTCTCTATATTATGACTGCTGAAATCTGGTACGTACATGGTTACGTTGAGGTCACGAAGAAACTCTCTTATTTTATCCGAAGTTATATCAGGGTGAGAACCTAAATGCTTTAAAATCTCATTTATATCCATTCTATTTAACATATCTCTATAATACAAAAATACTTTGTAGATTTCTGGTTTCGATTTAACAAACCGTTGTTTCAAAGCCTCTCTTACTATAGCTTTAATTAGATCGTCTCGTGTTTTATAAATAGTAATGTTAAAGCTGGACCCAAGTATATCAGCCAGATTATGTTTGACCATGAACTCTTCTAGTACAATACCTATTTTTGGATTGTCTACTTGTGGAAAAAAACCCAAAATTTGCTTGATATTAACCAAAACATTCGGTGGATATGGTAAGTGTGGATCTAAAAACTGCAAATAAAATTCGAAAGCCCCAATGAAATCTTTACCAGCCATTTTTAACTTTATAATATGGATTATACTTTCACGCATTAAAAGAGTCATGTTATGTCTGTACATTTCTGGCTTAAAAGGTGGCTTGAATATGTTTTTGTAATTCACCTTGAAGAAGAGTTTTACTTTCCAGTATTTATCAAAATATATAGTGTTGGTAAAATGCTCAATAAAACATCAATATCGGGTACATATTTGCCGATCATGGATTCATTGAAATTTAACCTGATAATATACATCTCAGTGGTTGAAGAAATAGTATTTGGTGAGAGTGAAAACAGTAGAGGAGGAATGGTCAAATTCTTGAATTCAAGGCCAATCCAATTCAATACGTATTTTACTGTAAAATCAGGACGCAATGTAGTTATAGAAGTTTGGTTGAAATTAAAAACCAGACGCGTGTTTGGCGTCTTTGGTTTTCTTAGATCTCTTTGAAGCATTCCAAGAACGCTGGCGTTAAACGTCAGATAAGAACAGACGAAATGACAAGGGTCCCTAAGATTTCCCCTACTGTCTATTTGCGATGTAAATATTTCAATAAGATTTCTCAATTGCACACTGAAGGTGAATTTCTTATGCTTAAACAAAGTGAAGATGCTAGCCAGAGTGAGTCTTGGTGAAGAAAAGTAGTTTAATGACCCAGCTATGAACTCTATCTTCCAATTCAACTTGTCGTCTCGCAATAACAGATCCACCAACATATTCTGACTGGAAGCCACTTGTTTGGGGAGGTTTGGGGTCCCCAATGTGTTCAAAAGCAGCTCGATATCGCTGAAATCACGGGCGACTCTTGGGATCTGATACCAAGATTCGTATTTTAAAATGACATGACCGTGGATAGCATCGACACATTTCTTCAGCTTCCCAGCACTATACTGCCTGTGGCGGATCCTGTGTAAGATACCGATTAATAATTCCCACGGATGTGGATATATGTACTGGTTAAAGTTTCTTAGAACGTTATTCACATCGAATCGCCCATCGATAATAGCGTGCAATATATTATCTTTGGCAGCAACTATATCAAGGGGAAACTCTGATGGTGACACTAGCTTGAATAGTTGCCAGTAATTTACATCAACCATATGGTTGGGACGGTAATTAAATATGTTTAGAGCCATATATTTAGGTGTTGCAGAGGGAGAAACTATGTTTGGACCCACTATTGATGCACAATCTCGCAGTTGATCTGGCGCTTCCTGCGAAACTGCAATTTTTGCGAGTACAATACGTACCAACAAATAGGGATCTTTATTAACTGCTATCTCTTTAGACGCAGTAATTAAGTCATCCCAGCCCTTTAAACCGTCCTCTAAAAGGAATTCCGAGATACATTTTAAGGCCTCGTCTACCTCCGGATTAAAAAGTAGTAGAGGCAAATGCATCAACACGTACCCAAAAATAGGCTGGCTCAGTTTTAAGGAACCTGCCATTATGGCGCCCAACATATTACTAAAGGACTTACCCGTATATTTACTCATCCAGTCTGGAGCATTCGCGGTCGACGTCCACGTGATATTACTGGAATCTCTTAAGACTTTCAGCGTTGACAACTGTATTTTTGCCAGTATGTCGACAAGAGGTGGGCCCAGGTTTGGTCGAATAATTCTGTCTACGTTGACCCATTTCTTGTCGAGAGCCTCGACCCATAGTTTGACAGAGGGCCCAAGGTCATCTGGAACGACTTTACTTACCTCCTTAAGGAGAAGTAACAGCTGGCTGGTCGGCTTCTCAAAGGAGATGGAATGGAGGGCTTGCACAAGCTCCAGGGTACCTATTCGACGTAATATTAAGGCTTTGTTGAGTGAGTGGAGGGCATTTCGAAGATTCCTGTGTATCTGCGGTTCCGTAGACCGGTGCAGTATGAAACCAAACACGGTCACCATGTTCTTCCTCAGTTTGGAAGATACTTCAAATGCATCTATCAATAAAGAGGAATCCGATCTGTCCGGTCCGAACCGAAACGTTGAAAGAGATTTCTTGAGATTGTCAAAGTTCAGTTTGACGTTTATCTTATGCGTTTTCAAAAGCCTTGCAGGATTGACGAATTGTGTAGTGGAGAAAAGATTCTTGAAGTTCAGCTGAGGGGGAAACAAAATATTACACATTTGAAATAGGTTTTTTTAAACAGTTAACAGTGCTTACTTATCGCTTTCTTAAGCTTTTTACATGTTTTATCAATAATTTATATATTGAAGAAATATGTCTATGGTTGGATTCGTTCTCTTTCTTTACTTAGAAGAACAAGTTTACAATCCCACTCAGTGTATGGGAGTGATTTTTCCATTATGTATATGGTCATACTCCATCTAGAATAGACTAATGCTGATGCATTTAGATAAACTCCACCGTAATCATTGTAATCCTTTAGATGAGCTAAGTATTTCATAAACTTCCCTACGCATATCTAGATATATTAAATTTTTCAATTTTTTTAGTGCCGCGTCTTACTACCCGTTCAGGACTATACGCTTATCTATTAATAGGTTAGGAATTAGGAAGATTTAATTGAGGTGAAGTGCATCCGAATTTTCGTGGAGGGATAGTGGGAAACCATTTAGGGAAAAAACCTTCAGTGCACCCGACTGGAATCGAACCCCCTTTTCCCCGTCTTCGGCAGTCTAGTATAACATGAGATAGCGCGCGTTAGACCATGCGGCCACCGAAGTGGGTTGGATGTATTAATATTATATATACTTGTATAATCAATTATTTGACTAGGGCTTAGTTTTTTTTGTTGAGTTTTATTCGAAATCAAGTAAACGTGTGTTATTTTACAAATGTGTAGTACTTCGTACGCTCGTCCATTGAGTGAAAATTGTATGCATTTAAAAACATATTTAGTTTATCTAGAAACTAAATGTTAAATTTTTTTAAATCATGTTTTAAAAGTAAAATAAACACATTTTTTAATGATTCTTCCCGTCTGTTAGATGTGGAACACCTAATGTTGGTCTGCAAGTAGGTCTACTCGTCTGTTAGGTGAGGAACACCTAGTGTTGGTCTGCAAGTAGGTCTACTCGTCTGTTAGGTGAGGAACACCTAGTGTTGGTCTGCAAGTAGGTCTACTCGTCTGTTAGGTGAGGAACACCTAGTGTTGGTCTGCAAGTAGGTCTACTCGTCTGTTAGGTGAGGAACACCTAGTGTTGGTCTGCAAGTAGGTCTACTCGTCTGTTAGGTGAGGAACACCTAGTGTTGGTCTGCAAGTAGGTCTACTCGTCTGTTAGGTGAGGAACACCTAGTGTTGGTCTGCAAGTAGGTTACTCGTCTGTTAGGTGAGGAACACCTAGTGTTGGTCTGCAAGTAGGTTACTCGTCTGTTAGGTGAGGAACACCTAGTGTTGGTCTGCAAGTAGGTCTACTCGGCTGTTAGGTGAGGAACACCTAGTGTTGGTCTGCAAGTAGGTCTACTCGTCTGTTAGGTGTGTAACACCTAGTGTTGGTCTGCAAGTAGGTTTACTCGTCTGTTAGGTGAGGAACACCTAGTGTTGGTCTGCAAGTAGGTCTACTCGCTGTTAGGTGAGGAACACCTAGTGTTGGTCTGCAAGTAGGTTACTCGTCTGTTAGGTGTGTAACACCTAGTGTTGGTCTGCAAGTAGGTCTACTCGTCTGTTAGGTGAGGAACACCTAGTGTTGGTCTGCAAGTAGGTCTACTCGTCTGTTAGGTGAGAACACCTAGTGTTGGTCTGCAAGTAGGTCTACTCGTCTGTTAGGTGAGGAACACCTAGTGTTGGTCTGCAAGTAGGTTACTCGTCTGTTAGGTGAGGAACACCTAGTGTTGGTCTGCAAGTAGGTTTACTCGTCTGTTAGGTGAGGAACACCTAGTGTTGGTCTGCAAGTAGGTTTACTCGGCTGTTAGGTGAGGAACACCTAGTGTTGGTCTGCAAGTAGGTCTACTCGTCTGTTAGGTGTGTAACACCTAGTGTTGGTCTGCAAGTAGGTTTACTCGTCTGTTAGGTGAGGAACACCTAGTGTTGGTCTGCAAGTAGGTCTACTCGGCTGTTAGGTGAGGAACACCTAGTGTTGGTCTGCAAGTAGGTCTACTCGTCTGTTAGGTGTGTAACACCTAGTGTTGGTCTGCAAGTAGGTCTACTCGGCTGTTAGGTGAGGAACACCTAGTGTTGGTCTGCAAGTAGGTCTACTCGTCTGTTAGTGAGGAACACCTAGTGTTGGTCTGCAAGTAGGTCTACTCGGCTGTTAGGTGAGGAGCACCTAGTGTTGGTCTGCAAGTAGGTCTACTCGTCTGTTAGGTGAGGAACACCTAGTGTTGGTCTGCAAGTAGGTCTACTCGTCTGTTAGGTGAGGACACCTAGTGTTGGTCTGCAAGTAGGTCTACTCGTCTGTTAGGTGTGTAACACCTAGTGTTGGTCTGCAAGTAGGTCTACTCGGCTGTTAGGTGAGGAACACCTAGTGTTGGTCTGCAAGTAGGTCTACTCGTCTGTTAGGTGTGTAACACCTAGTGTTGGTCTGCAAGTAGGTTTACTCGTCTGTTAGGTGAGGAACACCTAGTGTTGGTCTGCAAGTAGGTCTACTCGGCTGTTAGGTGAGGAACACCTAGTGTTGGTCTGCAAGTAGGTTACTCGTCTGTTAGGTGGAACACCTAGTGTTGGTCTGCAAGTAGGTCTACTCGGCTGTTAGGTGAGGAACACCTAGTGTTGGTCTGCAAGTAGGTCTACTCGTCTTGTTAAGTGAGGAACACTTAGTGTTTTGGTCTGCAAGTAGGTCTACTCGGCTGTTAGGTGAGGAACATGTGTTGGTCTGCAAGTAGGTCTACTCGCTGTTAGGTGAGGACACCTAGTGTTGGTCTGCAAGTAGGTCTACTCGTCTGTTAGGTGAGGAACACCTAGTGTTGGTCTGCAAGTAGGTCTACTCGTCTGTTAGGTGGTAACACCTAGTGTTGGTCTGCAAGTAGGTCTACTCGTCTGTTAGGTGTGAACACCTAGTGTTGGTCTGCAAGTAGGTCTACTCGGCTGTTAGGTGAGGAACACCTAGTGTTGGTCTGCAAGTAGGTCTACTCGTCTGTTAGGTGAGGAACACCTAGTGTTGGTCTGCAAGTAGGTCTACTCGCTGTTAGGTGAGGAGCACCTAGTGTTGGTCTGCAAGTAGGTCTACTCGTCTGTTAGGTGAGGACACCTAGTGTTGGTCTGCAAGTAGGTCTACTCGTCTGTTAGGTGAGGAACACCTAGTGTTGGTCTGCAAGTAGGTCTACTCGTCTGTTAGGTGAGGAACACCTAGTGTTGGTCTGCAAGTAGGTCTACTCGTCTGTTAGGTGAGGAACACCTAGTGTTGGTCTCATGCAAGTTAGGTCTACGTCTCGTCTGTTAGGTGAGGAACACCTAGTGTTGGTCTGCAAGTAGGTCTACTCGTGAAAACACGTTTTGGAGGAAGACCGAACTTACGATTACGAGAAGATCGGTAGCTCGAATCCCGCTCAGGTGTACGTAGGTTAAAAAAAAATAATCCATTCTTCCTCCACGCAAATGTAGGTATACTTCTTATAAATTCCTCCTTCCTCATCCCTAACACATTAACTTAATTAGTACATATGTGCATAGGGATATGGTGTACTGAGGTAGACTGGATATGACTAGCTAAAGATAGGGATATAGTGTAATGAGGTGGACTGGATTTTAGTAGAATAAGATAGGGATAGAGTGTAATGAGGTGGACTGGATAGAACTAGCTCAATACATGGATAGGGTGTAATGAGGTGGACTGGATATAACTAGCTCAATACATGGATAGGGTGGAACTAGCTCAAGATAGGAATAGGTGGTGTACTTTTGTTAGTGCGGCAATGAATTTTCAAGTTCCTAATACCATAGAGAAAGTCAGTGAAACGGATAGGTAAATATATTCACGAAACGCACATATTTTATCTCTTTTTTTACTCTTATTCTTTTGTTTTTTGCTAGGGACAGTGCGACTACAGGGCGCAGCTCACTTGACGTGTTGCTGCCGACGAACCAGTCAACCCGAACGAATGCCTGCAGGCACGTGGATGGTTTTGGGATCTACAGGTACGTTTCGGCCAGACGATCAAGCGTGTGAGCGCGTGATTAGCAGATAGCTCTCAATAGTTGTTGACGAGGAGGCAAAGGTTCGAATCTTGGCTCAGTGAACTGAGCATGGTTTTTGACAAGTGATTTATTGTTTGGGTTTTTCCCATACTCTATCCACGCTAATGGTGATTCTTATTTGTAAAGGTTTTACTTTGATTATGAAGGATAGAACTAGTTCTATCTTTCAAGCGCGCGCGCTCGCCCGCCCAATCTGGCCTTCCGTCCTCTAACAGCAAAAGTTAACAAATCCAGCTAAACACAGACAATGAATTTTGACTGTTTTGAAGGAATAAAAGTGTTCCACTACAATGAAACCCGATCATTTGGACCTGAAATACTACAAACACTTGGAATAGAAACTTTAATGGAGCTTCAAAATAAAGTGTAACAAGGGGCCATGACGTTTTATAGCTCGCGAGATACGGACAAATTCTAGAAGTGGTTTACATACCACAAACAAACAAATGATGTAATAAAGAACACACTATGGTAGCCAGTGGTCTAACGCGCTACTCTCGCAGTAGACGAACTTCCTATGATGGTGAGATCGAGGTTCGAATCTAGGTCTGTATCTGAGAGGTTTTTTTTCCCCAAAATGATTTTCCACTCTTTCTTCACGCAAATGCGGGTACACTTCCTATAAATATAACCTCCCTAATCCTAAAACCATTAGCGAAATTAGTACTTAAGCGTATAACCCGAATTGGTTAGTAATACGCGATGCTAGAAAAAAGGTATTAAATAGCCATTTTGACGTTGCTTGCAGCAACATGATTGGCTGGTTAGGACACGCAGTACCTTTCGCTTAACTTCACGTAACGGGAAAGTTACTTTTTTGACAACTCTTTAAGTTAAGTGAACGTTAAATGAACGTTAAGTTATCTGCATCGTGATGGCTTCCATTTAATAACGTTAAGTTTATCTCGATCTCGGGATGGGCCACGTTAAAACAAGAAACTGTTGGTTTATTATTATTATTATTATTATTAGCATGTCTTATTATTCTATATTTATATATTACGCAGTGGGATTGAATTGGGAAGTTTAAGTAGAGTAATAACGCATATGGTTAGGAATTGGGAAAGTGAATTAGGAAAGAACCCCATTTCACGCTGGACGAGAGTCGAACCTGAAACTCCCCGTCTCAGATCGAGATTTGAACCCGATCTCCTCAGTTACTACGGCCAAACCCCAGGCTATAATTAGGGCTAGGTGGGGTACAAAAGTAACTCTCAATATTTTACGACTTTCTGTTTTCTAATTCTAATAAATGGATGAATGTCAGGTGCAATGCCATTCGGCGAGTTTTATCCATGAAAGTGTCCACCGGGAAGCGAACTGTTGATAAAGATCTACATTTTAAAGTAATGTTAACTTTTAAACCTGCCTCGACTTATAATGAAAAGATTTTTTTCTTTTAATTATTTATTGGGAATGCTGTAACAAATTTTTTGTAACAGACTTTCAGATAAATCTATCACTTTCTTACTCGTCTTCAAAAGTTATTTCATTAAAAATAGAAAGCGTAATGATGATGAAATAAATTTTCAAGAATAAGTCGCATGGTTATCCAAAAGTTAGGAAAATAGAAAAATAAATGTTCCAAAAAAATCATTTAAAAAATCATGTTGTTTTGTTAGTTCCAGTGCAGTTTTAATCAAATAAATAGTATTATTTTTAAATTCTAACATTAATAAGTATTCTTCCGCTTGAATCTTTCTAATAATAATAATAATAATAATAATAATAATAAATAATAATAATAAAGGTTTTTTAATTCTCGAGTTCCGGGAAATACTATAAATCTTTTCCCTATGTCCGGTAAATTTTAAAGTAGTGAAAAAATCAAAACCCTTACTACTTTTATTCGTGGTTGTTGTTTATTTCTTAAATAGTAGATGCACAAAGTTAGCCATTTTATTTCTGTCTACAGTGTGAATAGTGGTCTAGGGGTAAGATGTCAGATTTCTGTGCTGGCGGCCGGGGTTCAATCCTGGTCCCGGCACAGATTTATCTGATTGCCAAACCTTCCTTCACCTCTGACTAAGACATCTTGTGAATGTGGGAATGCCAGGCCGCCACCGTGGTTCGGATTCCACGTTAAACTGTAGGTCCTCCATTTCATCTCACCATCACCCTACCATTACACATTAGCGTAAGTGCGTATAACCCGAACGGGTAGTAAGACGCGGTGCTAATAATAATAATAATAATAATAATAATAATACAGTGTGAAGTGATGAAAAGTAATAATTTGGTAGCTTCCAGCCGAGATCTCAGCTTACCTTTATCTTTGTCTCTGATGGTTGGAATGGTAAGAGTAGGAAGATTAATAAAATCCAAGGTGGTCCACCCTGTGACGTCATATCCGACTCATAGCCTCCTATTATCTCACGTTATCAAAGCAAGTCTAGTTGCTTATCTGCTGAGGCGAACCTCGCACCAGAATGTTAAAACTGTAACTACCAGTAGAAAACCTTCATCAAAGATTATATTTGAAGTTTACGTATTGTATAAACCTTCTGTCATTTCACTGCTATGAAAATGATATAGTATTAATATTATTGGATGAAATTAAAAACAAAAAAAGTCTTTGGAGGTTATTCTTTCTTAGTATAAACAATGAGTTGTAATTTTTAAACGACTTCTGATCATTAAACTCATATCTATTGGTTATTTTTCTCTCCGTGCGAAATTAATTTGAATGCATCATGAAGAGTTTTCGAAGTAGAACAATATAATTATTCAAACATATTAAATAGATATTAAATAGCATAGTTATACATAATCTGAATTTGATTAATATTGTAATTATCATTGTCAAACATAGTTTTAATTTACAGTACTAGCAAGAAAACATTAAAATTAAACGAGTTAACGTTAATAGTCAATGGAATTGTTATATATGCTACGAGGAGCAATGCCAGGTATTCAGATTTCAAGCGGTGTTGCCAAGTCTCTCAAACCTGTACATACAGTGTCATGAAACTATTGTATGCGCATTTACTTTTAATCGCCTATTATTTTAAAACATAATGTGGGAAAAATTGATTGTATCGATAGTTTTTTTAAAGGTATTTTTTATTTGAAGTATAAAACGAGCACTTTACTAACACCACTTACTTCTGACATGACGTAAAGTGAGGGGATTCGGAAACATTTATAAGAGAGAGAGAGAGCGAAGATAAATATTTTCTTCATAAGATCTTCAGTTTCCTCAGAGATGATATTCAGTGTAGCCTCATGTCAGATAGACGGACATACAAACATAATTTTAACAGCCAATATTTTAAGCTCAGAGCTGGCGGCCGGGGTTCAATCCTCGGTCCCGGCACAGATTTATCTGATTACCAAACCCTTCCTTCACCTCTGACAAGACTGTATACATTGTATGTGGGAATGCCAGGCCTCCCCGTGGTTCGGATCCACGTTAAACTGTAGGTCCTCATTTCATCTCACAATCACCCTACCATTACACATTAGCGTAAGTGCGTATAACCCGAATGGGTAGTAAGACGCGGTGCTAATAATAATAATAATAATAATATTAAGCTCAGAGGTGCATAAAACGTCAATAATAACCATTATTCTGGAGGTAGAAAATATTTACGATTACAATACTTCCTCTATATGAGAAATAAAAAATTATGTATCTAATAGGATTTACGTATATATATCTATTTATTATAAGAAGTGCCAAGTGTATAAACTAATTAATGAAATGTATATTTTAGTAGGATTGTAATGGTCGTAGTTTTGAATAAAAATAGTTTAAATAATTTATTTTCGGTTACTTCAAAGAAAGCGACACAAAATGAAACAAGGAGGTTTATATTATTTTTCCATTGATTGTTTGAATTGAAATCAAATTTATCTGATCATCGATAAACATTTGTCATCGAGGTAACGTTTGTAGAGTATTTGAGGACCAATTTCTGAAATGATTGATTCTGAGGATATGACACCAGGCTTACTATCCGTTCTGGTACTAATTACGATACTGGTTTTAGAGATTTGGAAGGCAATATTTATAGGAAGTATACTGAATTTGCGTGGAGAGAGAATGAAAAACTATTTTTTGGGGGAAAAAAAAACCCTCAGTACACCTTCGACCAAGATTAGAACCTCGATTTCCCCTTGATGGGCAGTCCAGTCTATCGAGAGAGCAGTGCCTTAGACTGTGTGGCCACCGAAGCTGGTCATAGTAGTAGTTAAAACTCAAGATAGCTAACTATAACTATTTCAAGTTACACTGATCTATTGCGGTGTAATCAGTGATTATGGTAGAAACTACTTTAAATTACAAAGATAATTACTACACTATTTAAATATGTATTCCTTATGTACCGTATATCTTACAAGTTAAATAAATATACATTATAATCATATAATGTACACAAATTTAAATTATTTTCAATATAAAATAGTTAAGAGCGTTTTTACCAACAATAAACTACAAAAACACTTCTACCAAACTGTCCCTGTTAACCATAGCAAAATACATTTTAAATGCAGGTATTTTTAACGTGCCTTATATATAAATATAAATTTAAATCAATAAGACCCACTCCGGTGATCGCACAATCTAAGGCGTCACTATTGCATTAGATTATACTGACGAAGACGGAGAGATCGTGGTTCGATCATGGTTGGGTGTGCTGAGGGTGATTCCCCCCCCCCCCCCCAAAGTGGTTTTTCCACTCTTCCTTAATGCAAATACTATTACACTTCTCTATGGCTCAACCCTCCTAATCCTTAACACGTTTTTATAATTAGTGGGCCAACATAAGCGTGTAGTAAGTCGCAGTGCTAAAAAAAATGTAAACGGTCGAGTTGAAACAGGACCTAGCGCCTTCCAGTAAAAAATAAATAAAAATCACTGATCTTAACTCGTGTCACCCTTTCACCCCTCTATAAAGAAAGGAATCCGTAACTGAAAAGGTTTTATTTTCTGAATATAGTGAGATTTGTAATAGTGACGGACCCCACCCCCTTGAGGGAAGTGATGAACGGGTGATGCGGTGGTGGGGGAGGGGAGGTCTGGGGGTACGGTTACCCCTAGCAACGTCGGGGCTGAGCAGACGCGGGCGTTGTACAGGCTTAGAGGAGAAAGAAGCCCGGGAGGCTGCCGCTGAACAAGACACTTCCTCCCCCTTTCTAACCACTTTAGTGACCCACCCACCAACCCATTGAATCGCACGTGACCGTGACCAAAAACTGGCCCACTCTCCTCAGTCTCAACTATCAACCTTCTGTATAGCGCTGGTATTTGAACCCGGGACAAGATAACACACAATTTACCCTCTGCCAGGATTACCACCAAAATGAAGACTTCTTCTTTCTCACTCCGAGTCATGCGTAGGGTAAGTACCTTTAGAGATCTTAGTTGGGTGTTTATTGAAGTGTAATATTCTCCTGGGTGTTTATTAAAGTGTAATAGTCTTCTGGGCGTTTATTAAAGTGCATTATTCTCCCGGGTATTTATTAAAGTGTAATAGTCTTCTGGGCGTTTATTAAAGTGCATTATTCTCCGGGTGTTTATTAAAGTGTAATAGTCTTCTGGGCGTTTATTAAAGTGCATTATTCTCCCGGGTGTTTATTGAAGTGTAATATTCTCCTGGGTGTTTATTAAAGTGCAATATTCTCCTGGGTGTTTATTAAAGTGCAATATTCTCCTGGGTGTTTATTAAAGTGCAATATTCTCCCGGGTATTTATTAAAGTGTAATATTCTCCTGGGTGTTTATTAAAGTGTAATAGTCTTCTGGGCGTTTATTAAAGTGCATTATTCTCCCGGGTATTTATTAAAGTGTAATAGTCTTCTGGGCGTTTATTAAAGTGCATTATTCTCCCGGGTGTTTATTAAAGTGTAATAGTCTTCTGGGCGTTTATTAAAGTGCATTATTCTCCCGGGTATTTATTAAAGTGTAATAGTCTTCTGGGCGTTTATTAAAGTGCATTATTCTCCTGGGTGTTTATTAGAGGTTAATATTCTTCTGGGTGTTTATTAAAGTGTAATATTCTCCTGGGTGTTTATTAAAGTGTAATAGTCTTCTGGGCGTTTATTAAAGTGCATTATTCTCCCGGGTGTTTATTAAAGTGTAATAGTCTTCTGGGCGTTTATTAAAGTGCATTATTCTCCCGGGTATTTATTAAAGTGTAATAGTCTTCTGGGCGTTTATTAAAGTGCATTATTCTCCTGGGTGTTTATTAGAGGTTAATATTCTCCTGGGTGTTTATTAAAGTGTAATATTCTCCTGGGTGTTTATTAAAGTTTAATATTCTCTCGGGTGTTTATTAAAGTGTAATATTCTCCTGGGTGTTTATTAAAGTGCAATATTCTCTCGGGTGTTTATTAAAGTGTAGTATTCTCCTGGGTGTTTATTAAAGTGCAATATTCTCCTGGGTATTAATTAAAGTGCAATATTCTCCTGGGTATTTATTAAAGTGTAATATTCTCCTGGGTATTTATTAAAGTGTAATATTCTCTCGGGTGTTTATTAAAGTGTAATATTATCCTGGGTGTTTATTAAAGTGCAATATTCTCCTGGGTATTAATTAAAGTGCAATATTCTCCTGGGTGTTTATTAAAGTTTAATATTCTACTGGGTATTAATAGAGGTTAATATTCTCATATGTGTTTATTAAAGTGCAATAGTTTTCTGGGTGTTAATTAATGGGCAAAATTCTCCTGGGTGTTAATTAATGGGCAATATTCTCCTGGGTATTAATTAAAGTGAAATAATAATATTTTTTCGAGTATTTATTAAATGTTAATATTATCATGGGTTTTATTAAAGTGTAATATTCTCCTTTGGGTTTACTAAAGTTTAGACAATATAGTATGTGTGTGTCCGTTTATTAATTATATCCAAACAAAACAAAAACTTGCCTACTACCAGCTTCGGTGGTCGATTGGTATAAGACGTCACTCTCGCAATACACTGGACTGCTGATGACGGGAAGATCGGGGCTCAAATCCCGGTCGGGTGTACTGGGAATTTTTATTCCTAGATTTTTTAACACTCCCTCCACGTGAATTCTATTACACCTAACCTAAATTTAACCTTCTTCATCCCTAACACATTAATTTATTAAGTACAAAATAATGCGTACAATCCGAATGGATAGTATGTCACGATTATTAAAATAATAATTAAAACAAACCATTTTAAGAGGTAAAGCAGATTTTTAGTTATCAGACGGTAAAAATTATTTTTATATAAAAGTATTATTATTATTTTTATCATTATTATATTCAATCTCGGATTTTAAAAAATGTTACATGGATATTAAAAATTAATTGCATTTGATGATAAAGATAGATTCAATAATCTACATACTTTGTCCTGCCCCTAAATTACAAACCAGCTAGACGAATTAAATTTCTCTTCAGATTACTTATTAGTAATATTACCATTCTATCATCCTAAAGTTTTCAAAACCCAACACATTTTCAAATTAATAATATAATGTTTTATCAACCATTTAAATTAGATTCATAATATAGAATCATTTGAAAAAAACATATGATTTAATAAACGTTATAAAATTATTAAATCAAAGGCTCTTTAGATTCTGTCAGAGTTGTCTTGTGTGATTTTGATAATTTAATTAAAACTCATTATAATGAATATAAAGAATTATTAAACTATTTTAATACTGTTGTTACGTGATTTTGTGATTTATGGTCGAGTGTGAAATTAAAATTGGTGACAAGCTAGTTGCATAAACGTCAGTGGACTTTTTTGATAGTATAGAGTAGCGGTTCTCAAAGTGTGCTTCGCGGAGCATCTCCAAGTGCTACGCGAATAGATTGGAAATAAAAATAAATAAAATGTGACAAGAAATCAAAACTGGGAATTTGTGCTTCCATGAACTGTGTATAGGTAAGTTATTGGGTAGACATTATTTACAACAGCACGCGGCGAAACCAGACAAAGAGACTAGAGGGTGCCAGTTCACCCCTTCCTTCTATCTGAGAACTTCGCCGAGCTTTCAGATACGAATGTTTGCTTCGACACCTTTCCAGAATTTTTCTGAGAAGTTTCTATTTGCGTATTAAAAATTCGTGTTTCTTCGCATCTTCAGTCAGTTGAAGTTCAGTCAGTATACGAGACGAATTTGAAGTTTTGTCAGATAAAGCGAAAATAGTCCTTCTTCCTTTGCAATAACTAACTTAATGTGGATCAGGATTCTCTGTCTATGTGGCAACTAAAACAAAAGCTCCCGGCTCAATGCAGAGCCAGATATTCTGTTGCAACTGTCCCGAATTCAACCAGATATAGCCACATTGTGCAAATCAAAACACAGCAGTCCCATTCCTCTAATTGGAAATTTAAGTTCGCGGTTTTTGTGCAGTCATGAAAATAGTTTTAACACTGTCTGTGTGGGTAACATATTGTGGATTTACAATACCTGCTTTGAATTCGTTAACAAATGTGTAGCTTTAGGTTAATTTATGATTTTGGTTGTTGTTTTGCGTTTATGTAGTTAAGTTCCTTATTTTTCTAAAATTAAGGGAGAAAATAACATTATAATGAAATAAAACTTGATGTTTAACATGCTAAAATGCTTAAACGTTCATTTCCATCGTGAATATTTCTTTAATTCGGTTTAGTATATATCTATGTAGTCTATGTGAAAATATAGTCGCCCTTATACCAAAGACAATTATGTGTAAAATTGTTTTATTACATACTATATTTAAAGTTACAATTTTCAATGGATTTCAATTGGAAAAATTAAGTTTAGATCAAAATTTAAGCTATTTAGAAATCTGAAAATAATTCGTGCTTTTTATATACGATAAAATATCGACTAACAACTTTAAAAAATGCAGTTAGGTAAATATAGCAAAAAATGAATGTGCATACCCTTAACATCGAGGCAACTATAGTGCTCCGTGAAAATTTCTCTCCTGAAAAGTGCACCACGATTCAAAAAGTTTGGGAACCACTGGATAAAGCATATAACTAAAATTATTCATTTCACATTTGTCATTATAAATTACACTTAATCAAATTAACTGTTATTCATCAAAGTCTATGAATTTCAACAGAGTATGGAGGAAAATAAATTCAATATTCCAAGCCACAAATTCTGCACTAAAATTGTTTTCTCTCAAGACCAAATAAAGTCCAATAAATAAAATTCAACATTGAAGAAAATATTCTGAAACATAAACTAAAGTAAGGAGTGTAATATAAAAATAGATAAAACTTGGATATACAATTTTTAGATTTGATGGATTAAGATGATCAAACTAAATAATTAATACCTTGAAATAATATTGGATAAATTAGAAAGTGACAGAACGTGCCTGGCGAAGTAATCATCATGAATTGTGCCCAACCTGTGGTCGAGTCTGTTTAGTAAAATGTCTCCATCTCCCTCTGTCCTTCTACCATTCTTCCTCCTACACTCTCCTCCTCTCACTTGCACACTTCCTGCTCTCTGTTCTTCCCATCTCTTCCTTGGAATCCTTTCCCCTTCCATCCTCATTACGTGTCCATACCTTCTCATCCTAGCTTCCTCTACTATCTCATGTACCCCAACTCTTGACCTTACAGTTTCATTCCTAATCCTATCTCTTCTAGTGACAGCTAACATGATCCTCAAAATCTTCATTCCCCCTGGCAAAGTACACAATAAATAACATGAAATAATAATAAATAACAATATAACAATAAAATAACATGAAATAATGACAATACACACGTTTATACTGTACCCATTGTAATTACTGTGTTCTTTGCCAGGCAGGTTCTTTATTACTTACTATCTAATTTATCCAATATTATTTCAAGGTATTGATTATTTATTTTGATCATCTATATCCATTTAATCTAACAATTACATATACAAGTCTTATCTATTTTTATTATTCAAATAAATTCAGTTTATTTCTTAACAAAGTATTGTGCCATCAAATGAATAAACAAATATTTTCCAAACTTATTGTTTTACATTTTCTTATTACTGAAACGTAGCTGTGTCGGTCCGCCCTACCTCTCTGGAGGTAATAGGTTTGGAGGTATATAGGCCCATCCTGCCCCTCTAAGGTACACTATCCGAGTGTAGTCATCCTGCCCCTCTAGGTACCTAGTCTGGATGTGTGTAAGTCATCCTGCCCCTCTAAGGTACACCTAGTCCGGAGGTGTGCAAGTCCATCCTGCCCCTCTAGGGTACACCTAGTCCCGGAGTGTGCAGTCCATCCTGCCCTCTAGGGTACACCTAGTCCCGGAGGTGTGCAAGTCCATCCTGCCCCTCTAGGTACACCTAGTCCTGGATGTGTAGTCCATCCTGCCCCTCTAGGTACACTAGTCCTGGGATGTGTGAGTCCATCCTGCCCCTCTAAGGTACACCTAGTCCCGGAGGTGTGTAGTCCATCCTGCCCCTCTAGGGTACACCTAGTCCCGGAGGTGTGTAGGTCCATCCTGCCCCTCTAAGGTACACCTAGTCCCGGAGGTGTGCAAGTCCATCCTGCCCCTCTAGGGTACACCTAGTCCCGGAGGTGTGCAAGTCCATCCTGCCCCTCTAGGGTACACCTAGTCCTGGAGGTGTGTAGGTCCATCCTGCCCCTCTAGGGTACACCTAGTCCCGGAGGTGTGCAAGTCCATCCTGCCCCTCTAAGGTACACCTAGTCCTGGAGGTGTGTAGGTCCATCCTGCCTCTCTAGGGTACACCTAGTTCCGGAGGTGTGTAGGTCCATCCTGCCCCTCTAAGGTACACCTAGTCCTGGAGGTGTGTAGGTCCATCCTGCCCTCTAGGGTACACCTAGTCCCGGATATGTGTAGGTCCATCTCGCAAAGGCCGTATAATCCTGTCGCCCTGCTCACGAATCTCTCTCCATCCCCAGCTGTTGTTCATGGCAACAGGTGCCTCGAGGTTGGTATTGATTTGTCTCTTCGGGGAATCTGAGAAGAGATTTCACAAAACAAAAAAGGTTTTAGATCAAATTAAAGAAGATGCGATTCTATATAATAAGGGTTGAGAATACACACCTCCATACAAGGGTTGGGAAGATGCGCTTGTATATGATAATAATTGAGAGGACGCACTTCTAAATAATAAGGGTTGAGAAGTTGCACTTCTAGATTATTATAATTAGGATTGAGAATATGCTCTTATATATTATGAGGATTGAGAAGACGCTTTTTTATATTAAAATGGCTGAAAAGACGCTCTTTTATATTATGAGGGTTGAGAAGACGCTTTTTTTTATATTAAAATGGCTGAAAAGACGCTCTTATATATTATGAGGGTTGAGAAGACGCTTTTTTATATTAAAATTGCTGAATAGACGCTCTTTTATATTATGAAGGTTGAGAAGACTCACTTTTGTTTGATAAGGGTTGAGAAGCGGTTTTTATACATGATGAGGGCTGATAATATGCACTTACTTACGATAGGGGTTGCTAAGGCGCACTTCTATATTATAAGGGTTGAATAGGCGCTCTTCTATATAAAGGTTGAGACGGTACACTCTTTATTTTAAATGGAGTCTGTAATGAAATATTTGACGGGGCTATAAGCTAATTCTAGTTGATTTTTATACTAAAATTTAATTTTGAAGTAAAAAATCATTTGCGATTTTTTTTCCCTAATCGATTATGAAAAATCTTCGACCGACAAACATTGAACTTTCATCATCGATGTTTTTAAAATATCTTTGTTTGATATCTGTCCCTTCTTATTTTACCTGTCCGGGCTATCCACTTTTAACAACACTGATTATGTACTGATTAAAACGTAAGAGTTTAGAGGAAATGTACCCGAATCTTCGTGGAGGGAGAGTGGAGGAAAACATTTAAAATAAAAACACAATTCAGTAACCCGGCCGGGATTATAATCTCGACTTCCCCGGTCACCGACGAACCAGATTATTATTATTATTATTATTATTATTATTATTATTATTATTATTATTAGCACCGCGTCTTACTACCCGTTCGGGTTATACGCACTTACGCTAATGTGTAATGGTAGGGTGATTGTGAGATGAAATGAAGGAACTACTGTTTAACGTGAGATCCGAACCACGGTGGAGGCCTGGCATTCCCCACATTCACAAGATGAACCAGATTAAACAAGCTTGACGTTTATTCCGCGTTCCCACCGATATGGGTTTTCATTCGTTTCATTAATAGCCTCTCATGTATGAAAGCCAAACTTGAAACGAGGGAAGAATAACTCTCTCTCTCTCTCTCTATATATATATATATATATATATATATATCCATCCACTACTCATTTTCCCTCGCCATGTTTCTTTATTCTAGTTACTAGTGTGGCTGTAAATACACGAGAAGGTTTTTTTTTCTAAATGTTATTTTGACTCATCTAAATTCAAGCCTATTTTTTTTATCCCTTTTTATATCTCTCTCAATTTTTCTATCATTATTATTATTACTACTATTATTTGGACGCATACTTTTAAAAGTTCAAATTCATCAACTGAATCATTCGCGCAAGTAGGTAAAAACAGAAAGGAAAAAAAAATCTAACTATTTGTTTTTTTGCAGGAAAACTTTAATACCAACCAACACGCCGGTGAAAAGACTAAAGTTTTGGTTGCCGCGACCGGTAGCGGCGTTCCTGTCGCTACTCTGACTCCTCTCATATGAAACAATGCAATACGCAATACATTAGAGCGACCCTGGTCGCGGCGTTCGTGTCGAAGTGACCAAAACGTCAGTCTGTCACCGGCCTTAAGCTAAATTAATTTGATTAAAGAGAGTGCTGTTGACCTTGAAAAGGTGAACACATTCTTTATATGTGTGCGACGTTAAAGGATATTTCTTTCTATAATGGTTTATTCGTATTAAAACATGCAGTATACAGGTGTCGATAAAGGATTCACCCCATTATAAGCCCTAATAAATCAGTTATTTTAGGATCTATATCTTAAAGCTGTTTGAAGTAATTAACAACAAAGCTCGATCCATCTTTCTTTTAATTAAGTAGAATACCACAATCCCGTTGATACTCAAGAAAGGTGACCTGGTGGTCTAGGGGTAAGGTGTCAGACTTATGTACTGGGGTCCGGGGTTCAATCCTTGGTCCCGGCACAGATTTATCTGATTACCAAACCCTTCCTTCACCTCTGACAAGATATCTTGTGAATGTGGGGAATGCCAGGCCTCCACCGTGGTTCGGATTCCACGTTAAACTGTAGGTCCTTCATTTCATCTCACAATCACCCTACCATTACGCATTAGCGTAAGTGCGTATAACCCGAACGGGTAGTAAAACGTGGTGCTAATAATAATGATACTCAAGAAATAACTAATTTATAAAAGGTTTAATGATTGAAGAGAAGCTGTATACAGTGGTTTAATCCATGGGATAAGGATGAGAAGGGTGGTTTTAGAGGGAGCTCACGTCTTAGGCCGTATGTTCTTAGCGAGCCTCCCCATCGTGTTGTACTGGATGACTGGGATATAGGGGTTCGAACCCCGGTTGGCTGTATTGAGAGCGCATTGTTCTAAATGTTTTCCCATTCTCCCACCATGTGAATGTGAGAACATTTCTTCAAAAATTCTACCTCACTCATTCTTATCTCATTAATATATGCGCTTACAACCGGATGGGTACTATGACGCGGTGTGAAAAAAAAAATTACCATCCACATCTTGTATACTGAAGTGTCACTCAATGGTCGAGATCTCGAACAAATTATTTAAATAATAACAAAATAAATGGCACAGTGCACCGCACAGACTTTATCTTTCTTTAATCTTAAAATAGAGACATTTACCAAAAAACCCGTAAAATTTGTAAAACAAAGAAATATACACAGTGCAGAAACACTCCACCAAAGAGCCAAAAATGTAATAATATACACTGTTACAGAAACATTTAAAAAATAGGAGCATCTCTGTCCACCAAACAGCCTGAAAATCATATTGCATATGTCTTAAATATTCCATAAAAAAGGTATATGCTTGCTTATAGCTCAGAAACTATTGGTTCTATAAATATATTCCGGATTAAAATATGTTTAATGTAATTAGTATTACAACTTTAATACGATAAGTTATTTCGTATCTCAAATAGTTGCGGATATATGATCAAAATTGGAAAATTTTGTTTATTTAAAGTGCCTTTAAAGTCATTTAAATGGTAAAATGAGAACTGCCATTTTGTTTGTTATATTAAACAACAATTGGAAACAAAATTTAATAAAAATCGTTATAGCGAATTTTGAGAAAATTGATTTTTCCTCTTTTTGTACTTCAGTAAACTACCTTTAATTTGAAGACTGGATACCTAATTTCAAAAATTCGTCAGGTGAACCTTATGAAAACCATAGCTACAAACCCGTCTCGGTGGCGTAGTTGGCTAACGCGCTAGTCGTGTTGAGCTCGACTGCCGAGGACGGGGAGATCGAGGTTCGAATCTCGGTCGGGTGAACTGGGGGTGGTTTTTCCTAAATGGTTTTCCACTCTCCCTCCACGCAAATGCGGGTTCACTTCCTCTAATTCAACCTTCCCAATTCCTAATCCATTAGCGTAGTTAGTACTTAAAGCGTATAACCCGAACGGGTAGTAAGACGCGGTACTAATATTCATTCATTCATTCATAGATACAAAGTATTAACCCAAATGGTTAAATGGTTTCGGCTGTAGTCGGAGATGCAAACAGACAGACGGTGGTAACCCAAAAACCACCTCGGTTTAAGGGAGTCATAAAAAGTCGACATTTATGATCTATCCAAATCTCGAGCTGGGATCACAATACTTTCTCTCTTCAAGGGGTCTAGAGATAATAAAATACAGTAGGCACGTATAATTTCCTCTTAAAACACCCCCTCCTCGTTCCTTTATCCCCTCTTAAACCGACGGCTTGGTTGTAATAGAGGCTTGGGCCCCCTCCCATCTACTTGCTAATCCAAGGGGTGTTTTGTAACTGAACCGGATGGAGGGAGGCCTTCGTTCATGAAAACAAATTAGTTTAATTTTGTAGCAGACACGGAACGCTGTTCTCATACCTTCGTTTCGGAATAACAAACAGTATGAAACTTTTAAATAAAATTAGAAACACACGCACCCCTCTCCCCTCCAGTATAACCCCCCCCCCCCCCCCGCCCGCCACACATACATCTAAATATCTTGGTCGCCAAGTTTCAAAAGATATGAAGAATACAGGGGAAAAGGGGGAAAGTCACTCTAAATAGCTTTTACAGGACAACAATTTTAATTTAAATATGACAGAGACCTCTTTTAACCATAATATAAAGTGTATTATAAAGGTGCCATTATTCTCTAACAGATGACAGCACTAACTCAATTTGAGTTAAAATTTTATTTTTCTTCTTTTTATATTCTCGCTATCTTACAGGTAGAGAAAGTATTGTGATCGTCAAAAAATATCGAACTCGAGATTTTGATTAATCTCGACGTTTCATGACACCCCAGAATCCGAAAAAGTGCTTTTTGAATTTCCGTCTGTCTGTCTGTCTGTACCTCAAACTAGAGCCTAAACTATTTTACCGATCAGGCTAAAACTTTGTATCTAGGGTTTTCATAGGGTTGCCCCGAGGTGTTTTTGGAATTGAATATCTAACCCTAAAATTAAGGGTAGTATACTGAAGGACAAAAAAAAGAGAAAAAGTAGATTTTCTCAAAATCTGCTTTAAGGATTTTAATTAAATTTCATTTCTAAACATTTATAAATATTCCAAACAAAATGGCTAGTCTCAATATTTCGGAAAAATGACTTTAAGGGCTCCGGCCTGATGGGTAAATTATAATTATTTTATCATATCTCCGAAACTATTTAAGATATGAAATTACTTATAATTACAAATATGTATATCTATTTGTAATACAAACATTATATTCGAAGCATAATTTTATAAAACCAATAACTTTCAAGCTATACGCAAATATTTATATTTTTTAACTTTTCGAACACAAAAGGTAAAATATGCGACCTCAAAAAAAAATCTAACCTGAAATGTTTATGAATGTCAACGTCTCATGACCCCCCGAACCCTAAAAAGTGGTCTTTGCAATGACGTTTGTCTGTGTGTCTGTTTAAGCATACAATTAAGAGTAGTTTAATATAAGGCAAAAAGAGAAAAAAATCGATTTTCTCAAAATCGGTTCTAACGATTTTGATTAAAATTCGTATCTAGGCGTTGATCAAGATTATAAATAAACACGCTATTTTAATTTTCCTATGAAAATGACTTTTAAGATACTTTACAGAAGTTGAAATTTCCGTATTTCCGCAACTATTTGAGATAATAAATAACTTATTATTGCGAAACTGTAGTACTATTAAAAATAAAAAAACTCTTATATACTCTTATACTCTTACTACCCGTTCAGTTTGTATGCACTTACGCTAATGTGTATTGGTAGGGTGATTGTGAGATGAAATTGAAGACCTACAGTGTAACGTGGGATCCGAACCACGGTGGAGGCCTGACATTCCACACGTTCACAAGTTGTGTTTAATACACGTCTTGTCAGAGGTGAAGGAAGGGTTTGGCAATCAGATAAATCTGTGCCGGGACAGAGGATTTAACCCTGGACCCCCAGTACAGAAATCTGACACTTTACCCCAAAACCGCCAGGTCACTGATTATTATTATTATTATTATGTGTTCTGTCTTACGACAGATCTATTCCGTTTGCCAGTGAACTTAGACTACCCATTTTCCCTATCCTGACTCTCCTCCTTCAGATTCCGGAATTTTATCCTTTCCTTCAAGTCATCCATTATTTGAATCCACCTCCTTATTCATAAGCTCCTCTTTCCCCTCAATATTTCCTTCTATGACATCATGCAGAAGACAGTTCCTCCTAAGGATGTGTCTGATCCAATTTCCCTTTCAAAATGGTTCTCTTCTCACCAACTCTTCTTAGGACTTCATTTGTCACTCTGTCTGTCCACCTGATCTTCTCACCAACTCTTCTTAGGACTTCATTTGTCACTCTGTCTGTCCACCTGATCTTCTCACCAACTCTTCTTAGGACTTCATTTGTCACTCTGTCTGTCCACCTGATCTTCTCACCAACTCTTCTTAGGACTTCATTTGTCACTCTGTCTGTCCACCTGATCTTCTCGCCCACTCTTCTTAGGACTTCATTTGTCACTCTGTCTGTCCACCTGATCTTCTCACCAACTCTTCTTAGGACTTCATTTGTCACTCTGTCTGTCCACCTGATCTTCTCACCAACTCTTCTTAGGACTTCATTTGTCACTCTGTCTGTCCACCTGATCTTCTCGCCCACTCTTCTTAGGACTTCATTTGTCACTCTGTCTGTCCACCTGATCTTCTCACCAACTCTTCTTAGGACTTCATTTGTCGTCCTGTCTATCCACCTGTTCTTCTGAGTCTTCTCCTGCTCCACAGTTCAAAGATCTCCAAATACTTATTTTCCATCTATCTAAGAGTCCGAGTTTCTGCTCCACAAACCCACCGTGACGGTCCAAATATAGAATTTCGTGCTGCTAATAATTATTATTTCCGAACCGGTTAGGATTAGTGACTTTCAACTAGAGTTTGCAATCTTCTGCTAGCCGTCAGCTACCAACTCTCCTGCCGTAAATTGGTTATATAAAGTTGTTGCTTTGAGACCTCGCCCGCGTTCTCGACCCAAGTCAGGCAAGCTCTCTTAAACGTGTTACAGTTTTAGTAAAAAGTTATACCGGTTGGAACACTTTCAAAGAGTGTTAAATCCCTCTTTCTATCAAGTTTACTCAAGGCTATCCCCCTCAATACATGATTATTTTCAGACACTAGAAGTGGTATACCCTCCCTCAGCTAGGTCTATCTCAGACCCGTACTTTGTGTTGAGGTTCTATTCGTGTCACGTTCTCTTTCAGGGGACAAATCCTTCCATAACCCTCCCACTCCCCCCGCGAGAGAGAGAGAGAGAGAGTCTACGTATATTTCCCTGGGTGGGCGTCTCTTAACATGCCCGTCACGTTCTTTCTATTCAAGTCCGGACTTTGCTGCCTCCAGAATGGCAGAAAGTCCTCCTCACTTGCTACAATATGTCGGGTCAATGGTGATATGAAGGTTGGTCTAATGGTGATATGAAGGTTGGGCTAATGGTGATATGAAGGTTGGGCTAATGGTGAGATGAAGGTTGGTCTAATGGTGATATGAAAGTTGGGCTAATGGTGAGATGAAGTTTGGTCTAATGGTGATATGAAGTTTGGTCTAATAGTGATATGAAGGTTGGACCAATGACAATATAAAGGTCGGACCAATGGTGACATGAAGTTTGAGCTAATGGTCACATGAAGGTTTGACCAATGGTGATATGAAAGTTGGGCTAATGGTGAGATGAAGTTTGGTCTAATGGTGAGATGAAGTTTGGTCTACTGGTGAGATGAAGTTTGGTCTAATGGTGATATGAAGGTTGGGCTAATGGTGATATGAAGGTTGGGCTAATGGTGATATGAAGGTTGGGCTAATGGTGAGATGAAGGTTGGACCAATAGTGATATGAAGGTTGGGCTAATGGTGAGATGAAGGTTGGGCTAATGGTGACATGAAGTTTGAGCTAATGGTCACATGAAGGTTTGACCAATGGTGATATGAAAGTTGGGCTAATGGTGAGATGAAGTTTGGTCTAATGGTGATATGAAGGTTGGACCAATGGTGACATGAAGTTTGAGCTAATGGTCACATGAAGGTTTGACCAATGGTGATATGAAAGTTGGGCTAATGGTGAGATGAAGTTTGGTCTAATGGTGAGATGAAGTTTGGTCTACTGGTGAGATGAAGTTTGGTCTAATGGTGATATGAAGGTTGGTCTAATGGTGATATGAAGGTTGGTCTAATGGTGAGATGAAGTTTGAGCTAATGTTGATATGAAGGTTGGACCAATGTTGATATGAATGTTAGACCAATGGGGACATGAAGGTTGGTCTAATGGTGAGATGAAGGTTGGGCTAATGGTGAGATGTAGTTTGGTCTAATGTTGATATGAAGGTTGGACCAATGTTGATATGAATGTTAGACCAATGGGGACATGAAGGTTGGTCTAATGGTGAGATGAAGGTTGGGCTAATGGTGAGATGAAGTTTGGTCTAATGTTGATATGAAGGTTGGACCAATGTTGATATGAATGTTAGACCAATGGGGACATGAAGGTTGGTCTAATGGTGAGATGAAGGTTGGGCTAATGGTGAGATGTAGTTTGGTCTAATGGTGATATGAAGTTTGGTCTAATAGTGATATGAAGGTTGGACCAATAACAATATAAAGGTCGGACCTAGAGAAATATGAAGATTGTGTTATGAAAGACACGAAGGCGAAATTAGGTTAGTGAAACTAATCCCCCTCTGGTTCTTCAAAGATGTGTGATAACCAAGTCTCTGACTTGTAACCTCGGTGAAACTATAAAAACAGTCGATACGTTCACTCGGGCGATAAAGTATCTGCTTGCCGCCTTAAGGTTCCAGGATTCGTTATCAATGGAAGAGAAAACTATTTCTGAGGGGAGGCTTGGGTGAATGATACAAATATAGTAAGCTAAAATCAAGGCTTTGTGTTTATTATAAATTTAAATTAAGATAATGTTGCTCATAAACTTGGATTCATTATCTCAGTTATCTCAGTTTGCGGTTCTTCGATCAATTCCTGGCAACGTCATAAAACATTATCAAGAAATTCATTAACATTTTAGTTTAATGACCAAGGCAATGTTTGTTGTGTTCCCTAAAATTAGTTGGTATTGGTCGTTAATATTAGGAAACTGTCCTTAAATCTTAGTAAAAACAAATAAGTTTAAATGGTTGCTATATTGGATAGTTTTTTTTTATTTATCTACCCATTTGGGTTATATGTATGTACTAATAGACCTAATGTATTAAGGATGAGAAAGGTTGAATTTAGAGGACCTGTACCTGCGTACCAACGTAGATAGAGAGTGGAAAACCATTTAGTAAAAAATATCCCCAGTATATTCGATTGGGATTATAATCCTGAGCTCGCCTTCATTGATATACCAGTGTATTGCGAAAATAGGATATTTGACCATTCGATCACCGTTTTAATTGTAACGCACATATATATATGAACAGGTTCTATTACCTGTATATAGACTATTTGCTACTTTGGTGATACGTTGCTCAGGGTACATATTTATGAATTATTATTATTATTATTAGCACCACGTCTTACTACCCGTTCGGGCTATACGCACTTATGCTAATGTGTAATGTTAGGGTGATTGTGAGATGAAAATGGAGGACCTACAGTTTAACGTGGAATCCGAACCACGGTGGAGGCCTGGCATTTCACACATTCACAGGTTGTGATTAATACACGTCTTGTCAGAGGTGAAGGAAGGGTTTGGAAATCAGATAAATCTGTGCCGGGACCGAGGATTGAACCCCGGGCCCCCAGCACAGAAGTCTGACATCTTACCCCTAGACCATCACGTCACCCACATTTATAAAGATTGTCTACACGTCGTACCCGTAATGAGGTGATGTGATGATAGTTAATATGGAGGTGTTAGTAAGTGGGAACCTTAAGACCTAATTTAATCCTAATATATCAACGCCTGGATAAACTTTGAGGCAATTCCCCTTAAGAGAAAGATATCCAAGATACCAGTCGGGAATCGAATCCAGGACGTATAGATTTGTAGCCAGGTGCAGTGACCAGTAAACCACGGGGTCGGATGGCTAGTTGAACTGATTTAAATATCAAGTTCTTGGAAAATACCAATCCGCTTTTAAAGGTAAGCCATAAAGGGCTTTCTACTGATTGCAGTAGATACCTTTTTATAGAATCCTATGTCATCATACGAGCGCTGATATGTTTCAACCTCCTTTGAGACAAGACAATTGTAAATTCGTACCGCCTTAACGCCGGTATACATACAATAAAATCTATTTATTTCTCTTGACGCAGCTGAAGTGGGGAAAGTGGTATTTGAGGAAGAAACCCATCTACCGCCTTTCTCTATAGTGCGGCCCATTCAACAAAATGTCGACTTCAGTAGTCTTGGTGTTAAGTGCTCGCCTCAGAACTCGATGTTCGTGGGTTCAAACCTAGTGGAGGTTGACTAATTTTTATTGAGCGATAAAAATCCGTAGCACGACTTCCTTAAAGACTATCAACCATTTTTATCAGTCGACGTTGATAGAATTTTAATATATTATTAGTAAATGACCTGGTGGTCTAGGGGTAAGATGTCAAACTTCTGTGCTGGGGATCCGGGGTTCAATCCTCGGTCCCGCCATAGATTTACCTGATTACCAAACCCTTCCTTCACCTCTGACAAGACATCTTGTGAATGTGGGGAATGTCAGGCCTCCACCGTGGTTCGGATCCTACGTTAAACTGTAGGTCCTCCATTTTCATCTCACAATCACCCTACTATTATACATTAGCGTAAGTGCGTATAACCCGAACGGGTAGTAAGACGCAGTGCTAATAATAATAATAATTAATATATTATTATTGTTATTTTATATGTATTGATAATATATATCAAAAGTGGTCACGTGACTTGACGTATGAATCTGTGAAAGTAGATCTAGTAGCTTTTATAGCGGTCGGGTTTATCAATTCGTAGGAAAAATTAGGTCAAATGAAATTTCTTTGAGGTCATTCGACCATCGATGTTTTTTATTGCACAGTTATAAGTTATAAATAGTGATTCGATGATTTCAAATCATTACAGTTCACGAGTTATAAGGGGTCCAACTTGATAGTTTATGATTTTTCCGTGCCATTGTTAAAATAAAGTAATTAATGTACGAGGCTGAAATTTAGTATGGCTAGAATGTACAGAATAAAATACTTGTAATATTTAAGGCGTAGGTCCCATGTCTATTGTGGCGTGTAAAAAGAAAACCTGGGAGGTATGTAAATATACCTTTTTCGACAAAATTGGTAGGCCCTTTTGCGTTCGCTTGTAGAAATTCAGTGTGGAAGTTATTGAAGAGCCACTACACTTGTTGAACTCCCTTAGTACATCATAATTCCACCAGATGGACACAAGGAAAACATTTTATAAATAATTAATGTTAATTGGTGAAAATATGTACGCTATTTTGAAAAGAGTTCCCGATGATATAACAAATTAATCTAGCGCTTTAAAAAATTAGGTTATTGATCTATAAATTAATATGAATATTATCAAACGTCTTAACTGTCGGCGGGGATTATTTCAAAATCCTAGTTGACTCGTGCGATTTTTACTTCCTCATAAAAAGAGAAAGTATTGTAATCGTGAAAAATATCTAGCTCGACATTATGACAATATTTTACGTTTTATGTGAACAAGAACAAAAAAAAAAAAGAGTGGATTTTACCATTCTTTCTGTCCCCATGTCTGCCTGTCTGTCCGTCTGTCCGTCCCTGGTCACGGATCCAAAACGGTTTTAGGGTTTTTGTTCACACTTTATATTTAGATATTATAGGGCTATACCACAGTTTTTGGCTATCCTGGCCCTTCATTTAAATGTAGTTTACTGATGAGTAATTTTTTTTATTCCAAATTTTCGAAAATGGGTCTAATGATTTTATTTAAAATGCATATCTAGGATTTGCCATAGATGTTTGGACGAAAGTGTATTAGTTATTATTTTGTAAAAAAACCCAGTCCTATAATAGAGTGGTAAGGGGATCAGTATAAATAGTTTTTAAATCTAGGTTCGGATGTGTAGTATTAAGACTTTATATCCAGAGTTAGGTTTTAATCCGAGTCTTACTGCCCATCCTAGACCTACGCATGTTTATTAAACTAATAGGATTGAGTGAGGTTAGAATTTAGAGCAACCCAACCGAGAGTGTGAAAACTATTTGTGATAGACCAACCTCGGGACATTTGGCAGGGATTCGAACCCTAACCTTACCGTCACCGGCAATCTAGTCTAACATGAGAGTGACGCGTTAGAGAGCAGGACCACCGATACAGGAATAATCTATTAATATGCGTGATATTTTAATATAGTCCACTTAAGCATTACTTGATGAATGGACAACCTTTTGAATAAATAGGTGATCGCGCCGACTAAATGTCAGACACGTATAATCTAATTTGTGGATGACGGATGGGAGGTAAAGGTTTCTAATCCGGGATGAGTGCAATGAGGGTGTTTTTCTTTCCCCCCACTCTCCCTACACACACGATTGGGGGCACATTTTTTAAAAATTCTACCTTCCTCATCCTAAATATTTAGCGTAGTTAAAGTGCGTATAGCCTGGACGGGTAGTTAGACGCTGGGTGAGGAATAAAAAGAAGACCAAACGTTTTATTATTTGTAGGGATGGCATTATATATATATATATATAATTTAGCACCGCGTCTTACTACCCGTTCGGGTTATACGCCTATGTACTAATTACGCTAATGGGTTAAAAATCGAGAATAATAATAGAGGAAGTTAATCCGCATTTAGTGGAAGGAGAGTGAAAAAACATTTATGTAAAACCACCCCAGTTCACCCGAGGGAGATACGATATATATATATATATATATATATATATATATATATCTGATTGAGTTAAGTAGAACTCGATTATTTTGTAGAATATATTGAATTTTTAATAATTGGTTTATAGTACGTCTAGTTTTGGAAAGACGCCAGCAAAATATAAATGGTAACAGGAGTATAAATCAGCCCAAGAACGTGTATTAAACTGGAGTGTAATCGGAAATCAATAACTAGGTGGTAATAGCTAACCGTGTAAGATATTGATAAATGGGCTAACTCTGCGAACAGGATAATTTGGTTTGTAACCAAAAGATAATATTTTAATAGAATAAAAACGTACCATTAAATATTTCAACTAAGCCTTATTAAACTTGGAATGGCTGTGGAAGTATATTTCAAAAGAGAAAAATGAAATCTTAAACTTAGTATTCATATATTGTTTTAACATATTTCAACGTAACTACAGGGTGTGGCAGAAAGTATTGACACATTTAATACCACTATATGTTTACTATTGGCTTTTCTGTGAGTTTTCTTTGCAAGTGGATGTAAGCTAATGTAATTCCAGAGCCGTTTTTTGATAGGTCTTACCGTTTAGCCACAAGAGACCTCCAAAGAAAGGTCCGCGCAAACTTTAAAGTTGCTCCACCATTTTGATTTTTTTCGGGGGCTAAAAATTAAAATTTCAATTTTTTATAATGTTCCCGTTACAGGCTATAAGCTATAAGATTGCCAAATTTCAAATTTCTAGCTCATCTGGAAGTGGTTAAACATTAATGTCAGTGAGTGAATCAGCCATGTGGCCTCATAGTAGTATAATTTTAACTACTAAATACTTTCCTTCACCTGTGACAAGACTGCATGATCACAACCTGTGAATGTGAGAATGTCAGGCTTCCACCGTGTTCGTATCCCACGTTTTCTAACGATGGTCTAGGGTAAGGTGTCGATTAGATGCTGCGGCCGGTTCAATCCCAGTCCCGCAAAGATTATCTGATTACCAACCTTCCTCACTCTGACAAGACATCTTGTGAATGTGGAATGCCAGCCTCCACGGTTCGATTCCCGTAAACTGTAGTCTCCATTTCATCCACAATCCCTACATTACACATTAGCGTAAGTGCGTAAACCAATGGTAGTAACGCGTGCTAATAATAAGTAGTAATAATAATAAATAAAATATTAACGAGCAATGTTTTATAAAATGAGCCTCGCTTTACTTTCTAAGTAAAGGTTTACTCTTCAAAGGGTATCAACTTTATGTAGACTATGAGCTTTCGATGTTTAATTCCAAGCAATGGGTACATTTCCCCCCTTCCCATCACAATTATATATTTTAAACGAATCCCCTCCCGACTCTCCATCCATTTGTTGCACCAAAACTCTTAAGTGAAAATTTAGTTACTATTTATAAAACAAGGGGGAATTTTAAATTCTATCAGAATGGAGTGTACAAGATATCAAGGAGTGTCAATGTTATCAGTACGGACTGTACACGCAGTTCTCCCCTCTCCCTCAACATTATAACAGTACAGAGACTAGGCGAGGATTTCCAGCAGTGTTCGACAAATCACAGTGGGCTGAGGAATTTGAGGAGCGTTTCGTCCGGAATTAGCTAGGGAGAGGGTTAGCCCATTTTGTGTGTCTTCCAGCCACCCCCTCCTCCAACCTTCTCTTCTGTTCTGGAACCGTGGTGGAACAGTAGAAGAAAAGAAATAGGGTTTAATAACCTACTGCTTTTATATTTATATATAAAAGATGGGTCGAGTTTCGTAAAGATCTTAAAAAACAACAACTGTATATTACAACTTCTTTAGCACCGAGATTTATTACCGGCTTGGTTTATACCTTTACAGTACTAACTTATGTACTGATTACGCTAATAGTTTGAGGATATGTGAAGGTTATATAAAGAAGAAGTATACCCGTATTTGCATGAAGAGAAAGTGAGAGAGAGAGAGAGAGTGGAAAACCAATTTTGGAAAAATCACCCTCACTACACCTGACCTAGACTCGAACCTCGATTTTCCTGTCAACGGTAGTCTAGTCTAATGCGAGACTATCACGTTAGACCACGCGGCAACCGAAGAGAGTTAAAATATACTTAAAAATGTATTATCTACAGATTGTTAAGTTACTAGATCTACTTTCGCCTATTCATACGTCAAATCAAGTGATATGCAACTGTCACTTTTTATAGATATTTGTAAGAAAAGGCGCTGGCCCAAATAAAGACAATATTATTATTATTATGATCAATATTTATCCCTCATATCAGTTAATAGTGTGTCGGCCTACTAAGAAAAGTGTTCCGGATTCGATTCCCGGCATAGTCGATAAATTTACTATCAGTAAAATATGGGCCTCTCCTCCACATTGATAAATTAATGGCTGGAGCTTTTGATTTTGTGTCTGTTTTAGATCTAATTTCATTTAAAAGTCGTGTGTTGTTATTTATAATCAGTTAGTTTAGAAAGTGCACGTTAACTACCTCAAATAATCCTAATACATTTTTGTATCGATGTTGACTGCAAAAAAAAGAGTTTGTATTTCCTAAAAAAACGTTACTTCCTTGGAAAATTAATCTCTGATTTTTTAAACTTTATAAAATCTCTCAAAATTTTATATTATTAATTTAATTTGACTCGCAGCTTTGGCTAATGATCCGCACCCCTTGGCCACCACGCAGATGACCGATGACAGACGATAACCTCGCTCCAATCAATCCGCTCATGCCGTCAAAGGGAGCAACACCCCCCCCCCCCCCCTCCCCGTTTCACCAAGTCCTTGTTCACACGTTTAATGACGTCATACACCTAGGGGTGCTTCACTCGGAGAGTTTAATGAGAAGACAGTGGTCCGTAAAGGGTCACTCGTCTTTTGATCATGGAATCCAATATCAAAGCTCAAACGTCGTAAATTTGACTGTCATTTGTTAGGCGTATGTGAGGCATATGTTATAATGTATGTATCTTCGATGTAAAATATACAGCGAGTAAAACATCTGATAACCGAAATAAAAGGAGCTGAACCCGTTTTGAATAAGCAAATTTTCAGATAATAAATTAATATCCCTCTGAAGAATTAAAAGATAAAAAAAAAATTACACAACATGTATAGTTAGGGAAAAGTATTTTTTGAATATGTACAGTACATACAGTATCTAAATAAAGGGTTATTTAATATAATAAAGTTAAAATACACAACAAAACTAGAATTTATCAATTCTTCTTATAAAAAAGTCTGAATTTTCCTTTTGACTCTATTTTTCGATTTGTAGATCTTAACAAATAAAGGTTTTACCGACGTAAAACCTTTATTTGACAGTTAAACTATTGGGGAAAATAAATAAATAAATAAAGCATGAACAATAATGCGGTTAGCCGTTTCGGAAATGTCGGGTTTCGGATATTAGGGGTCCGGATATGGAAGGTTTTACTCTGGGTCTTCAATGTCATAAATACATTATATATAGCGTCGAAATAACTCATAAGCTATGAGTGAAATCAATCAAAACGTTGCCATTATTACGTCACTATTTTTTTGAAAAATAAATTAATATTTTGTTTAAACTCCATGGTGTGAGCCCGCTATTGAGCTATACCAACTGAAGTGTCACCACTGTCAGCGATAATAGTGCCAACATTTACGGATAGAGGGTGTCATGTGGTCAGGACAACGAGCCATCCTGCCGTTAATCTCAGTTTTATATATCGGAGCCACTACCTATTTATTGAATTATCTCCTCATTTGTCCTCACAAGGCTGAGTTTGACTCTGTTCTAGACCCACTGTTTATTGAATTATCTCCTCATTTGTCCTCACGAGGCTGAGTTTGACTCTGTTCTAGACCCACTGTTTATTGAATTATCTCCTCATTTGTCCTCACGAGGCTGAGTTTGACTCTGTTCTAGACCCACTGTTTATTGAATTATCTCCTCATTTGTCCTCACGAGGCTGAGTTTGACTCTGTTCTAGACCCACTGTTTATTGAATTATCTCCTCATTTGTCCTCACAAGGCTGAGTTTGACTCTGTTCTAGACCTAATGTTTATTGAATTATCTCCTCATTTGTCCTCACAAGGCTGAGTTTGACTCTGTTCTAGACCCACTGTTTATTGAATTATCTCCTCATTTGTCCTCACGAGGCTGAGTTTGACTCTGTTCTAGACCTAATGTGTATTGAATTATCTCCTCATTTGTCCTCACGAGGCTGAGTTTGACTCTGTTCTAGACCCACTGTTTATTGAATTATCTCCTCATTTGTCCTCACAAGGCTGAGTTTGACTCTGTTCTAGACCTAATGTTTATTGAATTATCTCCTCATTTGTCCTCACAAGGCTGAGTTTGACTCTGTTCTAGACCCACTGTTTATTGAATTATCTCCTCATTTGTCCTCACAAGGCTGAGTTTGACTCTGTTCTAGACCCACTATTTATTGAATTATCTCCTCATTCGTCCTCACAAGGCTGAGTTTGACTCTGTTCTAGACCCACTGTTTATTGAAGTATCTCCTCATTTGTCCTCACGAGGCTGAGTTTGACTCTGTTCTAGACCTAATGTTTTACAGGAAAGTTCTGGAAGTGCTGTGGATCCAACACTTATATGGTTTTTTCTTATCAGAGCATCTTACTACCCGTTTGGTTTATACACTTATGTACTAATTATGCCAATGGTTTTAGGGATTAGAGAGGTCATACTTAGAGCAAGTATACCCGCATTTGAATGGTGGGAAAGTGTAAAACCGTTATAAAAAAACCACCCTCGGTAGACCTGACCAAGATTCAAACCCCGATACTCCCATCATCGGTAATCTAGTCTACTGCGAGAGTGTGATGGTTATTATAACATAAAAAATGTAATAGCTTTGGGTGACCTAAATTATAAAATATATAAATACTAAATGAACTGTAACGCCAGCATTTGAAAAAAAAGCCTATGTTTATAGTCGTATTAAGGAAGATTAAATTGCAATATAAAATTATATAAGATTTTAAATTACTACAGCACTTAGTCACATGCATTTTTAAATCTCTGCGTCTCTTAAATTCCTTAGTAATTCAAACTTACTTGCATTTTGCAAATAAAACGTAAATTTAATTACACTTGTTTTGTAACAACGTTACATCCCCCCTCCCACAGTACTTAAAATAAAACTGTCCCGCAAGTACTCGTAATAAAACGGGTCGTTTTAATATACGAGAAGTAATAAATAGCATCGTTTGTTAACGCCCATCATGAAAACAAACAGAATGAGGTTGATATTTTAGAAATAAAAAAAAAAATAGTCCCTCTATTTGTACAAAATGAATATAGCTAGCGAAAATAACTCACCAAAGTTACAGATAAACGTCAGAAGCTGACCTACATTTCAGTCAATAACGGCACATCGACGCCTCTATCTACATCTTCACCCCAGTGACCCCCCCCCCCCTCAAAAGGAGTATGGTTTTTATAGGGCAGTTTGTGGAACATAGAATCCGGCCAGAAGGACGTCACTGAAACGGTTGATGGGAAAATGTCCCGTCAATGTCTATTTGTAAGCCAATCCATTTCAAAATCGATCTTATTTTCAAATCTGTCAACAGCAGTAGAAGATTATCGAGAGAGAAAAAAGGGCACACCCCTAGAACTACATTTTCAAATAAAAAATATTCTGTGTTCTATACAATTGGGATACATTTTTTAACAAGGTTCTACTCTGTTAATATAAGAAGTTAATATGACAATATTTCGTTCTATTTATTGCAATTTGCGACTTGTGGAATGTTGCTATGCGTGTGTACACACACATAGTACTTACAACTGCAAATATTCTTTTACTTTATTTTTACTTAAAGATAAAATTCAATAGAAGCATTATTTTGTAAATATGTAGATCTTAATATTATCTTTCAAGAAATAAAACTTCTATATGGGTTGCAACAGACATTTTCGCTTTTGATCTCATTTCATTGACGCACCTTGGTGAAACTAGAGCACACTCCTCTTGAACTATGTTGACGTGAGATGTCAGAGATCCATTTCATTGACGCACTTTGGTGAAACTAGAGCACACTCCTCTTGCACTATGTTGACGTGAGATGTCAGAGATACATTTCCTTGACCGTATGGTCTAACGCACTAATCTTGTTTTAGACTACATTGACAGAGACGGGAAGATCGGGATTCGTTCCCGTTCGGGGGCACTAAGGTTCTTTCCCCTAAATGTTTTTACATTCTCCTTTCACGCAAATTCTGGTGAACTTCTTTTGAATCCTACTATCCTAATCTCTAGCTCATTAGCGTAATTAGTACATAGGCGTATAACCAGAACGGGTAGTAAGAATGGATGTTTAAAAAAAGGGTGGGGCTAGAGCAATACAATAAATACATGTTTTATTTGTTGTTAATGTGGGCTTGGAGTATATTACTCCAAATTTAAGTTATTAATCTTTTTAATCATATATAATAAACTGAGGTCTCATTGAAAAAAAATGGTTTCATCACCAAACTAAAGATTAAGCCACCGTATTTTTTTTTATCGTGAACAAAATCTAGTCCTTGAGTTTGCCCAATGACCTATGTGTGATTGTGCCAATTTACAGTGGACTATTTCCCAATTGTTGGCAGGCGGAGGAAAATGTCAAATCAGTGGAAAATACCAACCACTATTTTCGATTCGAAGCGGAGCTGAATCGAATTATATGAAATATTTCTGAAACCTAATCAAAAATATTTTTAAACGTTTCATCTTGGGAAACAAATTATATGTTGTTTATATTTTATGTAGATTTAGACATCAAATATAGTTTACAAAATGTTTTATTTCAAAAATGTCTATAATATCTCGAGCTAAGCTGTTGAACCATATATGACGACATGCAATTAAGTACTGAAGATTAGTATCATGTGACGCTAATATGTATCTACACAACAGCACCAAATTATAACACATGTAATCTACACAACAGCACCAAATTACAACACATGTAATCTACACAACAGCACCAAATTACAACACATGTAATCTACACAACAGCACCAAATTACAACACATGTAATCTACACAACAGCACCAAATTACAACACATGTAATCTACACAACAGCACCAAATTACAACACATGTAATCTACACAACAGCACCAAATATAACACATGTAATCTACACAACAGCTCCAAATTATAACAATGTAATCTACACAACAGCACCAATTACAACACATGTAATTACACAACAGCACAAATTATAACATGTAATCTACACAACAGCTCCAAATTACAACACATGTAATCTACACAACAGCACCAAATTACAACACATGTAATCTACACAACAGCTCCAAATTATAACACATGTAATCTACACAACAGCACCAAATTACAACACATGTAAATGGGTGTCTTATGCTTTAATATTTTTACAAACAAATGTTTATATTTGTCGAAGCCCAAAACTTAATCTTCCGTGCACCTACCAATTACTGAAGGCTATGCCAAGCTAAGATGGGTTTCATTGTTATAAACAACATTTAGAGTTAGCTATTATTTTGGTTATGCTCCCTTATTGTTAAGATCCCACAAATAAACAGACAATTTATTGTAATTCTTTAAGTCAAAATTGTATTCTACAAATAAATTTATTCCTCAATTAAAATATGTGTTTGGTAATTTTTGTATATTTTTTATCACCACGTCTTACTACCTGTTAAGGTTACACGCATGTATGGTAATTATTCTAATGAGGTAAGGATGAGGAAGGAAGCAGTTTAGAGGTAATCTATCCGTATTTGCGTGTAAGGAGTGTTGGAACCACATAGTAAAACCCACTCTCAGTAGACCCGGCTGAGATTCAAACCCCGATTCCCCCCGTCAAGCCGGTCTAACACGAGAGCGACGCCTTAGACCGTTCAGCCACTGAAGCGGGTGATAGGTAACAAAAGAGGTTGCGTGTATGTGAGTGTTTGCCGTCGCTATTGCTCCAAGAGCAGGAGACAGGGACACGCACTAGGGTGGAGTGCTATCAAGGACCTAAATCTAAGCAGGGGAGATCAAGGAATCATGTCCTTACAGATGTGACAGTGGCGGCGATAGAGGGACGTCTTAGATTCTACCCCATTCGATAACCACATTAACCCTTCTTGAGGGGTATCTAGGGGGTAACATAGAACACTACTCCCAGCCCTTGTTTTCGAAAGAGCCACCAATCACAGCGGGAAGATATCCCCACCATCTGACCCTAAACGACTTCCCCTTTGACATGGATATTGTTAAGCTAGGTGTTGTATCTTTAAGGTGTAGCTGTAGATGTTGAGGATGCTAGGTATGGTTAGTGGTTTTGCAGTTTTTACATCAAACTTTTGTTGTTGTTGGCAAAATCAAATATTTCTCCTGTAGACACATACATATTTAATTTTTTACAAGGTGACCTGGTGGTCTAGGGGTAAGGTGTTAGACTTCTGTATTAGGGGTCCGTGGTTCAATCCTCGGTCCCAGCATGGATTTATCTGATTGCCAAACCCTTCCTTCACCTCTGACAAGACGTGTATTAATCACAACTCGTGAATGTGGGGAATGCCAGGCCTCCACCGTGGTTCGGATCCCACGTTAAACTGTAGGTCCTCCATTTCATCACACAATCACCCTACCATTACACATTAGCGTAAGTGCGTATAACCCGAACGGGTAGTAAGACGCGGTGCTAATAATAATAAATAATAATAATAATAATTAATAATAATAATAATTTTCTACACATAAGGATATCAACAATTATAGAATATTTGTCATGAGCATATTCACATTTTATAAAGTATATTTTTAAAAAGGAGAGAAAATCTATCATCAAATTCCTAGACACCCTTGACAGATATTCAAGGACTGTTGATGTCATCATGTGGATAAAATTAGACTAAACATATTCACAGAAGCAAACTTTTATTTATTTTTGCTAAAACTATTTTTTTCTTATAAAAACTGCAAAAGTATGCACTTTTATTTATCTCGCGTTTTCTTACATTTTACCTTAAAATAGGTTAAAACCACAAGCGCCTGTTGGATCTTGGGTAGTCAATCTGAGATACCATCATGCGTGGCGGGTCAAAGGAGGGTAAATGTAAGGCGTCTCGTTTGTCAAATGTCAACAGTCATCAGATGTTTATGAAAAGTTAGTTCGTCGTCGGGTGCAGGAAAAATAGTAAATAGGAAAATAATATTGCTGTCTAACTTCCTACTACTTTTAATTTAATTTTTCGTTTATTTGGGATCTCTAACGTGCACATTTTAACCAACTGATTATATCAGCATGTGACTTACAACATAACAAAAATCTAGAACAGACACAACATCCAGCCCCCTGCCGTTAATTCATAATGTGGAAGGTGAAACTCGTATCTCACCAATTATAACTTTTCCGCCATGCCAGTTATAGAATCCGGGACTCTCAGCTCAATAAACAGACACGCTACTGGTTTAACTATTATTATTATAAACCCGCCTTTATCTTTGATGTGGCAAAGGCAGATGCTAAGGGCGCTACATCGTAAAGCACTTACACGCGTTGCAGACGTTTAGAAATCCCGAATTATTTATTAAGTAGCTTGATATTTTTTAATGTCGTTTACATAAAACGTTGGCGAAAGCTATCATCAGGTTTCCGACCAGTTAAAAAGTTTAAATCTTGAGTTTAAAACTTAGAAAAAATCAATGACTCTTAACGTAACATTTGTATTTCTCAGATCAAAGCAAAGGTGGGTAGGTAGATCTATCCTTCCTATATCAAATAAATGAATGTTTTAGAGTGTCACAACAGAACATTGTATGAAATGTGGGATTGTTTTATAGGGTTTTATGTAAGTTATCACAGTTATTTTAAAAACACTTCTGTGCTTAAAGTTTAAACTTACCAATTCACACCCTAAATTTTGACGAAAAAATATTTAAAAAATATCTAACCACTTCCTAAATAATCCGGGATTTCTAAACGTCTGCAACATTTCTCGATTCTCTAATATGTAGAAGCCTTAAACAAAAACAATAATGCTCTTAAGGGGGCCACTTTGGCAAGCGATAAATTGTCAGCACTTAACGCAATATTTTATTATACATAACGTTATTTCGAAATATGGTTCACGCCAAAATAAAATGAAATATTTTAATAGGGTTATTTTTTTCTTAACAACCCTTTAGTTTGGGTTCTATTAATAGAAACAAACGTGTTGAAGTGATAATAGCTTATTTGCGGCTATAGCCTAGGATTGATGAAAAAGGGATCTATATTTAGTCTTCCTCTAACAAATACACTAATTTTGGTACAGGCTCACAAGGGAAATTTGTTTGATATTTAAGAACTACAGCGAGCTTTCCTTTTACCTCGAAATAAGAAGTTTTGTAGTTTTCTTTCCCATCTTTCTTATTGGCATGACAAAGATGAAGGGCGGTGAGGTAATATAAGCTTGACTGAATATAGAAGTAGTTTCGGAAAAAGACACAGACCATTGCATTTTAAGCCGTGTGACCTAACAGCGATTATATTTTCTCGCCGACTGATGCTCGAGTGTCCCATCAGCAGTCATTGTTGAATAGAAAGGCCTTTCGTCCCGTCTCTGGTTACAGTTCGTCTCAAAGCCCGATACAAACTGAACTAGCTACAGTAGGATTTTGAAAGGAAGACACTTTTGGTTGAGTCCAACATTGATAACCTTTTACTTTATTACTAATATTAGTTCATAGGTATTGATACTATCTATCAAAATTGACAACTTAAGATCACATGATTAGACGTATGGGCACGGAAAAAAAAGATGTGTCTAACTTTTACAACTGACTAAAAAAAAGTTCGTTCCTATCGAAATCTGACTATAGTTCAGACCCACACATGTGGGTGCGTGAACATTCACGTATTGTCTGGTTGAGGTCAGTAGGTCGGCAGGGTGTACTTAGAGGTTCATTTCTATCCCTTCACATGAATTCGGGGTTCATTTATTCCAAATTATGTTTTATGCATACACCAAGTTTGTCCGGTGTTAATAGATCATATTTTCCCACCGAGTCTTACTACCCTTTTGGGCATATGCAGTAATTACGCTTATGGTATAGAGACAAAGAAGCTACACTTTTTTTTTTATAGAAAATTTGCGTGAAGGTAGAGTGAAAAACCATTTAGAAATAAACCACTCTCAGTACACTTGGCCTGAATTCGAACCCTGACCTCCCCATTACTGGCAAAGCAGATTAAATGAGCCTGACATTTAGACCGCGTACCCATCCAGTGTGGGTGTTGATAATTATTTATTAGTTCAAAAGTTATTAGACAACACACATATCACAATATAACCCCTTTTCTCGTCGAGTTAGGCATCACGTGGGATATAACCAGTGTTCCTGTAATATGCGGTCCTTCTCCTTTGCTCCTAGATCACGATATAGACAGTTTACATGTAAACAAATACTCAAGAGGAAGCGGTGAATCGCCCACTCGTGAGACCTTAGGCCTCACCTTCTTCAAGTACCACCGTTACTGAAATATACCTTAACTTTCAATTCATTGACTGCCCTCATATCTTCTCCTTCCTTGAGGTCAGTGACCTATCGGGCTAACACCCCCCCCCCCCCAGTGACGTCATCAGAATGTTGTAATTCAGCCCATTTGATTTTGGTTCGAATCCTTGAGAGGATACTGTTTCTAGGGAAGTGTTTTATTTATTACGTGGCCTCAAAGATCTCGACGTTGGCAGGGACTAATCGAAACTGTTGAGCGAACATAAAATATCGAAGAAACTTGAAATAAACTCCCTTCCCCCATCCCACCTCTTTCTTTGAATACTATACCGACAACGGCGCTCCACCCCCGACCGCTTGCTGCCCCCGCGGCGCTCAAGAAGAATCCCACCCCTCCTCATGTTTGAATAATTTACCCCAATATCAACACAATTCGGGTAGAACTTAGGAGTTTCGATTTATTCTTTTCGCTGTGAAGGTTGTTTCAATTTAATTAGTTTATTTTACTCTGAACTTTAACTTGCCTCCTTAATTAGCCATAGTTTAGTACAATGAAGACTAGTGTATAAAGTTTGTTTTTATAAATTTAATCAAAAACTTTTACTTTTAATAAATTATGATAAAAACTTTAAATACTTCTGTGGTCGCGTGGTGTAAAAGCAGGATTGTTAAACTCGTTTGAGCAAAAGGGCTACATTGAAAATTGAAAATACTGAGAGGGGTCACATTAAAACAAACAAACAAAAAAACAATATTGTCACCTGCTCAAGTCAAAATAATTCAAATTTTGTAGCCCTATTTTTTAATTACAAATAGAACATTGAGACATAAAATGACTCTTGATCTAGTTGTCAGCGTCCCGGTTTCGATTCCCCGACGATAACACAGGTATTTTACCCAAAAGGGGAATTGTTCCTACGATCATCATGATATGGTTAATTAGGCTCAAGTTAGGTTTAAGGTTTCCACTGGCTCCACACCCTCATGTTAACTATCATCACGTCATCTCATTGTGGGTATGACGTGTAGACAACCTCTAAGGCAGGGGTCTCCAACCTTTTAATGTCCAAGGGACAAGGTTTCTGTCTCTTGTTGGCCCACAATACTGCACCGACAATATTAGGATAACACTTAATATATTATTTTCTTTTGTCGTCCCCACACCCGACTATGTACGAACACTCCCGAATATGTTCGAACACTCCCGAATATGTTCGAACACTCCCTAATATGTTCGAACACTCCCGACCATGTCCGAACACTCCCGACTATGTACGAACACTCCCGAATATGTTCGAACACTCCCGACTATGTACGAACACACCCGAAATAGTAAGCCTGCTCTTGTCTACTAGATTCGTCGTTTGTTGTCGGTACATTTGCATTAAAACGTAATACTTTTCTTCGAGTATAAAGCAGAAATAGTTTATAAAATAACTTAAAATACGTATTTATTTTATTATTCAACTATGTAAAATATAAATCTGTATTTGTTATTGTTTTTCTATTGAAATAATTTTATATTGTTCATGAGCCGGCGGGCAGCAAATTTTTCAAACTTGAAAACTAATAAGAAAACCAATGTTATTTATTTGATCATTTTAATTGGTCGACATGTTATTTGCATTTCAAAAGCAAGGATAACTTATAATATAAATTCCCATCTCAAATACAAAGAGAAACTGCAGATTACAGTGACCAGGGTTTATGGTCCGGTTGATTTGTATTAATATTATTTAGCAAAATACATATTTTATCAAAAATAAAATTAATTTAGATAATTTGCAGTTTAGCTACTCTTGCTTGATATAATTAAGTGACATACATATACTTATAACACCTAACCTCTCATACATCTACAAATTGAAGGTTCGGTTTTTGTTCGTTTGAGTAATTTTGTCAACAACCTGTCATAGGCAGGCTTCGAAACTAGTATATAATAAAACTATCAATTTTTTGTTTCAGTGTTATAGCAACAAGAGAAATTATAGTGCATGAAATAATAAATGAAAAATAATTATATTCACACTTGTATCGTGTTATGAACTGACCACCACAATAAATAAATGTGTTTTTATAACTTAAAGGAAAAAGTAATACAAAATATTAGCTAAAAAATAAAATGTTATTCACTTTGTAAACACATGCGCATGAATACAACCGAACACTGTCTGTATGACGTCATCAACCGCTGTCTCGTTTCGTCTGGTTCGTCTTCTTGACTTAAAAAGTGAACGCAGTCTTTAAGAAACTCTTATTTGTAAAGTATTTTTAAGTGAACCACAAACGACGTTAAAAAAAAAATCCAAAAGTTTTTGTTTCAATAATGTAAAAACGGTTAAAAGTAAAAATAATAATTTATCAAAAAAAATTTGTTGTTATGAAAGTTTTGATAGTCGAAAGTGATGGCAGCTCAACACATGACCTTGAAGAACATTGGTTCGGCGGATGGCTACATGAGAATAGATCTGGTAACTTTTCCTAGCTGTCATTTACCATCACTCTAGTCACGAATGTTGATTCATCGAAAGGTACGCTTCATGTAATCATGGATTGAGCCTACCTTTAGTTTGACAGGATTGCAGCACTGGATCACATGTGTCACTGTTGCAGGCGATGCGTGCTATTAGTGAGGGAAGGGTGATAAAGGGGGATAGGGGTGGCAGGGATGTTCTAGCGAGAGTCCCCCGGGGGAGTGAGTGGAGGAGGACCCAACTTCTGCTACAGTATCCATGGCAACCGCACAAGGTTACCAACATCCTCCCCACGTTTACCAAGCTAAGCGCAGAAGCTTTATCCTAACAAAATTGTTTCCTTGTGTCATGCTGGTACGACTGTAAAATATCCATAGCGCGTGATTTGTCCGCTATTGTCAACATTGGCAGAACCGTTGCCGGAATATACAAAGCCTGAAATGTGGAATACAATAAAATAGTATAGATACAATTTACAGATGTGATATAAGCACCAATACTTTGTAGATGAAACTGTTAAGGAAGAGAACATTTGATCGCGCTCTTACAAGGATGGACAAAACATTGACCGGCCTTTATATTTATCATTTACTGACCTTTATATCTCGCTTATAAGGGAGTACAAGCATTTGCCGGCATATATAGCTCGTTTATAAAGGAGTACATTCACTGCGTTTTCTTTCTAGTTTCTAGATGTGTCTCCCACACTGTCCTTACCTTCTTGCTCTGTGTACTCCCACACTGTCCTTACCTTCTTGCTCTGTGTACTCCTACACTGTCCTTACCTCCTTGCTCTGTGTACTCCCACACTATCCTTACCTCCTTGCTCTGTGTACCACACTGTCCTTACCTCCTTGTTCTGTGTACTCCCACACTGTCCTTATCTCCTTGTTCTGTGTACTCCCACACTGTCCTTACCTCCTTGCTCTGTGTACCACACTGTCCTTACCTCCTTGTTCTGTGTACTCCCACACTATCCTTACCTCCTTGCTCTGTGTACCACACTGTCCTTACCTCCTTGTTCTGTGTACTCCCACACTGTCCTTATCTCCTTGTTCTGTGTACTCCCACACTGTCCTTACCTCCTTGCTCTGTGTACCACACTGTCCTTACCTCCTTGTTCTGTGTACTCCCACACTATCCTTACCTCCTTGCTCTGTGTACCACACTGTCCTTACCTCCTTGTTCTGTGTACTCCCACACTGTCCTTACCTCCTTGTTCTGTGTACTCCCACACTGTCCTTACCTCCTTGCTCTGTGTACCACACTGTCCTTACCTCCTTGTTCTGTGTACTCCCACACTGTCCTTACCTCCTTGTTCTGTGTACTCCTACACTATCCTTACCTCCTTGCTCTGTGTACCACACTATCCTTACCTCCTTGCTTTGTATACCACACTATCCTTACCTCCTTGCTCTGTGTGCCACACTGTCCTTACCTCCTTGCTCTGTGTACCACACTGTCCTTACCTCCTTGTTCTGTGTACTCCCACTCTGTCCTTACCTCCTTGTTCTGTGTACTCCCACACTGTCCTTACCTCCTTGTTCTGTGTACTCCCACACTGTCCTTACCTCCTTGCTCTGTGTACTCCCACCCTATCCTTTTCCTCTCTCGGTACACCAACCATCACAGTACGAATAATTCCTCTCTTTTCTTGCCATTGTATCTCTCATCGTTTGTCTCAAGTCCCTGGAGACGTCATTAGAAGGCTCATTACCCGACTAATTAGAAAGTGGAACATCTTTGATGGATGAGCTGATGTGGTTACAACTGTTCTGGTACTACTCTAAATATCTCCCTCGAGACAATCAAGACAATACATTGAGACACACTGAGACAAGATGTGGGTGTTGTGCTTCCTGCTAGTATGGTACTTATAGAGATTATCTAGAGGAACTACCTCAAGACTGTAGCTAGGATAACTACTTCAACACTGTAGCTATAATAACTACTTCAACACTGTAACTAGGATAACTACTTCAACACTGTAGCTAGAATAACTACTTCAAGACTGTAGCTAGGATAACTACTTAAACACTGTAGCTAGGATAACTACTTCAACACTGTAATTAGGATAACTACTTCAACACTGTAGCTAGGATAACTACTTAAACACTGTAACTAGGATAACTACTTCAACACTATAACTAGGATAACTACTTCAACACTGTATCTAGGATAACTACTTCAAGACTGTAGCTAGGATAACAACTTCAACACTGTAACTAGGATAACTACTTCAACACTGTAACTATGATAACTACTTCAACACTGTAGCTGGGGAAACAACTTCAAGACTGTAGCTAGGATAACTACTTCAACACTGCAGCTGGGGAAACTACTTCAACACTGTAGCTAGGATAACTACTTCAACACTGTAACTAGGATAACTACTTCAACACTGCAGCTGGGGAAACTACTTCAACACTGTAGCTAGGATAACTACTTCAACACTGTAACTAGGATAACTACTTCAAGACTGTAGCTAGGATAACTACTTAAACACTGTAACTAGGATAACTACTTCAACACTGTAACTAGGATAACTACTTCAACACTGTAGCTAGGATAACTACTTCAACACTGTAACTAGGATAACTACTTCAAGACTCTAGCTGGGGAAACTACTTCATGACTGTAACTAAGATAACTACTTCAAGACTCTAGTTGGTGAAACTACTTCATGACTGTAGTTGACTAGTTTTTTCCACAAATATACTAAGGGCAAAAGCGAACACAAAGAACTAGATATAAAATAGAACGAACTAGTGCGATGAGAGAAAGTCCCTGATGCTCCGAAGGAAAGGGTCAGGGTGTCTGAATGAAACCAGCCCTGCCGCGGGGGTGACAGACAAATTGATCCCCACTGAATTAAATTGCTTTCCCTTACAGCGAGCAAGAACATTCTTCCGATTCCTTCCCCTGGAAGTGCAGTTTACCGCGAGACTCCCACTTTCCTTTTAAGTTTCGGTAGAATAAGAATGGAGGAAAGAAATACGCCGCTTAGAGAAAATCCAAGAATTTTAGAACAAAAAAAAAAAAAACATGTTTATGATGGGAGGAAGAAAATGACATATAGAGCATAGTTTATTTTTCAAATACAACTACCGTCAAGCAAACAACAGAGATGCCACACAAACAAAGATAAATATACCCTGGTACCCGAAGATTTGTTAAGACGTTGCGTACGAGCGCGTAAAGAAGATTTACATACCTTTATAACTTTAGGTATTCAGAATACTTGTAAACATCCTTAAACATACTCTCCCTTCGCTTCTCCCCTTTACATAAGTTAGAAGAGGAATATTTTCGAGTCGAGAAAAAGTATGTTGGTGGGGAATTGGGGAGGGGCCTGGGATTAGGAGAAAGTTTTTCTTGCGATTTTGGCAACATGTTTCCGCAGGGCTGACGAGAAATAAACACTGAAATGGGAATTATATTTCGCGTTATAAGGGGTCGAGTTTGCCGGGGAAAGAACATGAAAGGCGTAATCCAAATGAGGTTTTGTGCCCCTCCCTCCCTTATTTCCACCCCTTGACCAACTACCCTTCGCACTTCCCAAGTTTCTCTTGATCTTTGTGAACTTATCAATTCGAGGTATCATAATTTAAAATATTAATAGTTTGAGTGTTTCTGGAGACTATGATAATAATTTGTAACTGTTATTCCCCTTTCATTTCGTACTAATACAACCTATATTCAGTCCAATTCTGATAGCTATGACAGCTAAAAAAGCTACTAGATCTACTTTCACGTATTAATAAATCGAGTTATGTGATCTTCAACTGTCACTTTTGATGGATATTATTAATAGAATATATTAAAATGTTATCAAGCTTGACAGAAAAAAAAAAAGTTTGGTGCCTCACACACACATACTTCTTCCCTTATCTTAAAATAAATGTATTCATTAAAAACTATTCAAGATTTTTGAAACTAAATCATATACATTGTTGCAGAAACACTTCATCAAAGAGCATAAATAAAAGAATATACACTTTTACATAACCACTGAGAACAGAGGAACATCTCTCTCCACCAAAGAACATTTCAATTGTCAAAGTAGGCTACTTCATTTATATATTTGATTATAGCTAAGAAACTATTGGTTTTATAAAAATATATTCTTAATACAAGATTTTAATTTTAATAGTACTATATCTTTACAATAATAAATTATTTTGTTTCTCAAATATTTGCGGAGAAATGATGAAAATTGGAAATTCCTGCCCATGTAACACCTCCTCAAAGTCATGCTCAGGGAAAATGAGAGCCGCCATTTTGTTTGTAATGTTAAACAATGCCTAAAGACAAAATGTTATCAAAATAATTAAAGTGGATTTGGAGAATTTTCTTTTTTGCTCTTCAGTAAACTACTCTTAATTTTAGGATTAAATATCTAATAAAAAAAATCGTCGGGAAGCCTTATAAAAACCCTAGATGCCAAGTTTCAGACCTATCGGTATCCGAGGCCGAGGTACAGACAGACAGACAGACAGACAGACGACATCACGAAAACCACTGTGTTTTAGGGTGTCATGAAACGTTGGCATTTATCGAAATCTTGAGTTCGATTTTTTTTCTCTGAGGGGTCGAGAGAAAATGGAGAGTTTGTATAAATCAAGGTGTATACTACCCTATATTTCTTTTTAATTAATTTAAATTTAAATTAAACCATCATCCTTTCGCTAAATTCTCGGCGTGTGGTCCCACAAGTACTCTCTTTTAACGAGTGTTATCGTAGAAAGTGACCTTCAAGGCCACGAAACGAGCATGAAAGTGACCTTCAAGGCCACGCAACGAGCATGAAAGTAGAACGATCATGTATTCATAGACCGATTAACATGCAAAAGTATGCAAACGAGCGAAACAATTTTTCGCGAGACTAGGACGTTAAGGAGAACACGGCGGGAACATATTGAAGAAAGCGATCGTCGCATTACCGAAAGAAAAAAAAAAAAAAAGGGCGCTTTGTGCGGAGAAGACGGCAACTTGAAACAAATCTACATCTTGTAATTTCTTACTGCGGGGAAGATGGGTATTATTGTTATTTACTAGCACCACACTATAAGGCTATGCACTAATTACGCTAATGTATTAGGGATTATGAAGGTTGAATTTAGAGGAAGTGACCCCGCATTTGCTTATACGGAGAGTGGAAAATTATTTAGGAAAAACCATCCAATCGGGATCGAACGCCGATCTCCCCGTCTTCGGCAGTCCAACCTATTGCGAGAGTAGCACCTTAGATCCAGGCCTCCAGCATGGTTCGGATTCCACGTTAAACTGTAGGTCCTTCATTTCATCTCACAATCATCCTACCATTACACATTAGCGTAAGTGCGTATAACCCGAACGGGTAGTAAGACGTGGTGCTAATAATAATAATATATATCTAGTGTGTGTGTGTGTGTGTGTGTTAAGTGCCTGTGTTCCCACAGTAATCGGTTGTAGAGGGTTGAACGGGGGTGAGACGCTCCATAATTTGTTCTCGACCTGTTCCGCCAGGAACACCACCCGCTAATTGGCAACCCGGCCGAATGATCACGATTTCCGAGCTGTCACATGCACGCTTCAGACTCTCCGCTGCTCTCTTGTTTAGTTTTGGGGTCAGCTCAAGTGTTCATGTCAACACAAAACTCGAATGTCCACGCCTGCCCTACCCATCAAAATAAACAACACCCCCCCCCCCTCCTAGGATGAACAGGGTATTTGCTCAACTGCCAGTTAGAGCATGAAGGGGGTTGGGGGGGGGGGAGGCAGGTCAATGAAATTATCAACAATGGCCGCCCACTAACGAAACGTCTGATTCACTTGAAAACCATTTATATCGTCACAAAAAGAGTTTGATTTACGTTAATTGCGCGGGAAGGAAATTTGTCGGCGGGAAACTACGTCACGTGTTTTAATTAAGGTAACGAAGCTAATTTTTACAGGTTTTATTAATAATAATAAAAACTGACTAAGCGTAGTCGGACCCTGTTTTAACTTGATTAATTTGGCATTTCTACTGTGTGTCTGCCTGTCAAAACTATCCAGGTGTACTCCGTGATAGCTGTCAAATGACCCGCTTCGGTGGCCGCATGGTCTAAGGTGGAGTGTTTTTTTAAACCGGTGTGCTGTGGCACATTGGTGTGCCACGGAAATCCGGCAGGTGTGCCTCAGGAGTTTGGGGGAAGATCAGAAAGAAGTGAGGGGGGAAAAAATTGAGCAATAATAAAACATATTTTTAAAGCCATGGTCACAAATATTATTTATAAAAAATAATACGATTGTTAAAATGTTTGCCATTTAGCATCCAAACATAATCCTAGTACTCGTTATTTTAATTATAAAATCTCTATTTAAAAAAATTTAGTGTGCCTTGACGATTATAGTGCCTTGTTCAGTGTGCCGTAGGTTGAAAAAGGTTAAATAAATCTCTGAACTAAGGCATCACTCACTCTCGCAATAGATTAGTCCAGGCATAGGCAAAATTTTGAGATGAAAGGTCGAATTGAAAATTTTAATATAAGAATAGGCCGCCAAGTAAGATGCAATTTTTTATGTAACAAAATTACATAAATGCAACATAAAAAAATGAAGACATATAAAAATAATTGATTCTCCAATAAAACAGAGCGTAACGAGATGAAAGCTATTGGGTCATAATGTCCTTATTTTTTTTATCATCGCGTCTTACTACCAGTCAAAGTTGTACGCTTATGTAGGGCTTATAATTAGGCTACGCTACGGGTTTTAGGGATTAGGAAGGTAATATTTAGAGGAAATATACCCGCATTTGCGTGCAGGGAATGTGGCAAACCATTTTGAAAAACTACCCTCAATACACCCGACCGAGACTCGAACCTTGATATCCCCTTCATCGGCAGTCTATTCAACTGCCAGACTAGCGCGTTAGACCGTGCGACCACCGAAGCGGTTATTTCCCTCTTGTAAGTTGTAAATTAGATAGTTGAGGTTCTTAACACTGCCTGTAAATGATCATAGGTATTAGGACTGATCTTATCAGACGTGAGGCCCTGGGCCAACTTGGTTTGCGGGACCCCCAGCTGTCCTCCTCATCCTCAATAAAAAATAATAATTATAAACTTTGTTAAAGTGATTACATTAGTTAGCACCTATATATCCATTTTCAGCCGTTTTATGCCATAAAAGGTAAATTTATTGTAATAATTAACTAAGTTACCGTGTGACAAATACACCACAGAGAGACAAATGCAAATAGGAGAGATCGCTTAACTCGTTCAATAAATCAAACTATACGAGTATGTTTGTATTAGTTTTTACAATCTGATAATATATGCTCGATCACGTTTTCAGGGAGCCCACCATACGAGCACGCACGCAAAGATTCCCCCCCCCCCCCCATCTAAGCCAGAGCGGAACCCTCAAAATTGGGGACCCCCGTGGGGCTGCACCGTTTACACAGCCTTAAGGGCGTCCCTGCTTGATATATTTGTGAATTTAGAAGACTCAAAGATTGAAGTTTAATGAAGATGTACAATAAAACATTCGATAACTGAAATAAATGGGGTTGATCCCGTCTTATATACGCTAATTTTCGGATATAAAATTAATAACCTGCCGGAGAGATAAAAGGTAACAATATTATAATTTAAATAAAATATAAAACTACAGAAAAGTATTTTTTTGTGTATGTATGTACGTACATACAGTGTTCAAATAAATGGCGATTCAATATAATAAAGTTAAATACTCAACAAAACAAAATCTATCATTCCCTCTAAAAAAAAAAAGTCTGAAATTTTCTTTTGACTCTTTTCATTCCCGCTTTGTATATTTTATCAAATAAAGGTTTACCGACGAAAAACCTTTATTTGGCAGATAAGCTACTGAAAAAAAATACATAAACAAAAATGGCTGTTAGCTGTTTCGGATATGTCGGGTTTCGGATATTATAGGTCTGGATGTAGTTTTCTTTACATGGTCGAGGTGACCTGGTGGTCTAGGGTAAGGTGTCAGACTTCTATGCTGGCGGCCGGGGTTCAATCCTCGGCCCCGGCACAGATTTATCTGATTACCAAACCCTTCCTTCACCTCTGACAAGACATCTTGTGAATGTGGGGAATGCCAGGCCTCCACCGTGGTTCGGATTCCACGTTAAACTGTAGGTCCTTCATTTCATCTCACAATAACCCTACCATTACACATTAGCGTAAGTGCGTATAACCCGAACGGGTAGTAAGACGCGGTGCTAATAATAATCTAACTAGGGTCCGCTAATTACGCGCTCGCTCGCTCGCTCGCTCGCACGCTTGGCAGTCTGGCCGAACCCTAAGACTGTTCGACCACCGTAGCTGACATATATCGATTAATATATTCGTTTCATGGACTCTTGGTCCACTATATAACTCTCCTCCTTTTCTTCTCTACTCACTCTCGCGTCATTTCGTTCATTTTGTCCGCTTTAAGCTATCGTTTATTTCAACAATTCCAGTTTCTTGCCACCAAAGTCTCTCTCTCTCTATAATATTCTTTTCTCTCTCTTTCTCCTCCTCGCTCTCCATAAATTAATTTAAATTCTCAGTGCGATGGAACAAGAAACGCACGATTTGAAACCCTTTCTTTTGTATTGCTTTTTTTTCTCTCCACTTCTTCACTTCTACCCCTCTTTCTCTTCTTTGTTCTTGGTATCCGTACATTTTACATTGGCTTCTTATCCTATTGTGTTGTTTCGAGATCGGTATTATTTTACGTTTGAAGGTCAAATTGTTATATATATATTTTTATTTAAAATAAAAATGTAGGATGATTTTATGATATTGCTGTCAAACTTTTATACGAAATAAGCTTTTTTGGTGTGTGTGTGGTGTGTGTATGTGTGTGTGTATGGTGTGTGTGTGTGTGTGTGTGTGTGTGTGTGTGTGTGTGTGTGTGTGTGTGTGTGTGTGTGTGTGTGTGTGTAGAAGAGAGGAACATAAAATAAACATTATTTTAAAATAATGTTGACTTTGTTTCTCTAGTACTGCACTCATTGTACTGTATATAAAGAGCTTTCTACTGTACGTTTTGCTTTGACTGGTAGAAATAAAGTGGGGTCGGGATGTAAAAGGTTCTAAGGCTACTTTCATTTGTTCATACGTCAAGTCATATGTTCCTCCCCATCCATCAGAAGCAGCGTGTATACCCAGACCTTCAGCAGGCTAGTAACGCCACCCGCGTATCTGGGAGAAAACACGTGTTCAAGAGAGATCGTAAAAAAAAATGCGCTAGTTTCTGTTGACTTCCGTACTGAATTTCAATGAGCGAGCGAGAAAGTTCTTACAAATTTCGTCGTATAGGTATCTGATACCCTGGCTTTATAACATGCCACAATCGACATGGGACAGACGGTCTTACCTCCCTTCCGAAGGAAGTTGTGCTACGGATTTTTATCGTTCAAGACAAATACGTTGTTCTCAGTCGGGTTTGAGCCCATGGACTTCGGATGGTGAGGTGAGCACTTCACCCCAAGACCACCGAGTTCGACTCCAAAGCCTGTTAAATAATAATGAAGAAGACACCTTGTCGATTCGCGGAGCAATTGATTGTTATATATGTTAAAAATGTATATTCCTATAAACCCGCATCGGTGGACAAGTGGGATAAATGTCAGGCTGTATAGCCTGATTTGTCGAAGACGGAAATGTCGGGTTTCGAATTACATCTGAGTGTCTTATGAGTGTTTTTTTTCTCAAATTGTTTTACACTCACTCTACGCATATGATGGCTCATTTCCTCTGAACTATAACTTCCTCGTCCCAATACCATTAGTGAAGTTAAGTGCGTATGGTCCGGTTGGGTCGTAAGACGTGGATATAAAAACTAATAAGTTTATAGTGATCACTCTGTAGTTTGTTGTCGAGTCGAGGCTCTCTACTGATCAGCATAGTTTTGTTTGTAAATTCCCTTTTTCACTGTGATTTACAAAGAATTGTAATCGCGAACATTTTGAACTTCGAGATTTTAATAGAGCTTAACGTTTTATGTACCCTTAAACTAAAATTAATAATAAAAAAATTGGTGTTTCGTTTCTGTCTGTCTATACCTGGGGCTACGGTCAAATTTGTTTGATAGATTTCATTCAAACTTAATATTTGGATCAACTATGTTCATACCTCAGGCTAGATTGTGATTTTGATTTGATTCTAACCTCTTAGAATTAAGAATAGCTTACAACACACTGGTTTATGAAAGATCGACATTTTTCGAAAGTTGACGCTTAACGATTTTGTTCGAAATGGAGATCCTGGGAGGTTTCCTTATACAAAATAAGTTGCATTAGATACTTTTTTTTTTTAGAAATTTCTTTATTGGTATTTTTAAGATAACTAATTTTTTTTTAAAAAAAACTTCCAAAGGGGGCTCCAACTGGTTTTGTGCAAGATGAGTAACTTGGGTTTTTTTTTTTTTTTTGCATGTATATATGTTACTATACATAAACAAAATTATTTAAGTGTGGTTCAATGAAACTGCTGGCCTATTATCCGAACAGGTTGTAAGCCAAGGAAGGTACTAAAAAAAGAAATACGAAAATGTGAAATATTTTTAAATTGTCTGAATGATCTGACATTTATATCTGAAAATCGTTTCATATAAGTAACTAAATTTTTTTTTTCTGTGAGTGGTTTACTGATAAATGAGTATTTAAAGCTCTCCTTCAAACTATTATGATAAATTAAGTTAAATTGTATTGTGCCAGTTATTTTTAATTGTTTCAAGTACAAAGAGTGTGGTCTACAAAATAAGATTCTAATCTAATTATAGATTAATGTTAGAATAAATAACTTCACGTAATTTGTTTAGCTTTTTTTTTTTTTGCATTCTTACTTTATAAATATTATTATTCTCCAGTTACAATAATGTTGAGGAATATTATTTCAAACTATTAAATTTAAAAGTTTCTTTCTTAACTTTTATACCGTTAAAGGTATCGTTTTAGACAGACCACCATTAGTTTTATAATAGCTATATTATTGTGTACGGCAGATAAAATATACTTGTACCTAGTGATTGATTTGTTCTAAAAAAAAGTTGTAAAGTACTTGAGATAAAGAAATTGTTTAGAATTTTGGTTTTTACGATTTTAATCACATTTTTAAATTATATTTTACTCGATTTAATTAATTTGTTTCTCAAAGTTAATATTTTACCAGCTGAGCTGGGTGTGCACTGTTCTAACCTGCTACCCTCGGACTTCAATCTTCCTAAGAATTACCTTAGGGCCGTATGAACACATCTAATGTCATGAAAAGTCCTGTGGGTATCGTTTGTTTCGCTGAGGGTGTGTATGGGGAAACTGAATGCCACCGGTCCGTGCCGTCTGTCAACCAAAAATGTGGTGTTCGAGTCGGTGCACACGAATTGTGGAACAACTATACGGATGCACACGAATCTCGGAGCAACTAATACGGGTGCACAAGAATTGCGGAACAACTAATAAGGAATGCATACTAATTGCGGACAACTAATACGGTACACAACGAATTGTGATACGGGCGAATTAATTGTGGAACAACTAATACGCGCACACGAATGCGGAGCAACTAATACGGCGCACACGAATCGCGGAGCAACTAATACGGGTGCAGAAGAATTGCGGACAACTAATAAGAATGCATACTAATTGCGGGACAACTAATACGGGTACACACTAATTGCGGACAACTAATACGGGCGCACACGAATCGCGGAGCATAATACGGGGCAGAATAATTGCGGAACAACTAATAAGAATGCATACTAATTGCGGACAACTAATACGGGTACACACGAATTGCGGAACAACTAATAAGAATGCATACTAATTGCGGGACAACTAATACGGGTACACACGAATTGCGGAACAACTAATAAGAATGCATACTAATTGCGGGAACAACTAATACGGGTACACACGAATTGCGGAGCAACTAATACGGGCGCACACGAATCGCGGAACAACTATCGGGCGCACACTAATTGTGGAACAACTAATACGGGCGTACACGAATGTGATATGGGCGCACACGAATTGCGGAACAACTAATACGGGTGCACACGAACTGCGGAGTAAAAATTAAACTCACACTGACTTTGTTCAGAATGTAACATGGGAGGTTAGGTTAGCTTAGGTTAAATTAGGTTAGGCTAGGCTCGGTTAGGTTAGTGGTTAGGAGTTGAATGGGATTACAGGTTGTTCCACAAATCGAGTGGACTGGCTGACAGGTATACTTTGTTCCGCAATTTGAGTGCGCCCTAATTGAATGTCTGCTGACAGGTATAGACCTACCTTATTCCACAATTTGAGTGCGCCCGTTCGAGCAGACATGCCTGAGCGGTGGAATGGTATGAAAGGCAGGAAGATGGGGGAGGGGTCCTTGTAGACAGCCTTCTTCATAGCACCGCGTGTTACTACCCGCTCGGGCTATACGCTTATGTACTAACTACTCTAATGATTTTTAAAATAAATATATCCGCACTTGCGTGGAGGAAGAGTGGAAAACCATTTTGTGGGGAAGAAACCTCAGAACACCTGACCGAGATTCGAAGCGCGATCTCCTCGTCATTGGCAGGTCAGTCTACCCACGAGATTTATGCCTTGGACCAAAAAAAGCAAATATTAAACACCTTTTCTAAAATGACGTCGCTTAGATTAATTATATCCGAAGGGAGCTGTGTTGAAAGGGGCTTTGTGTGACACAAGCTAATAACCTAATAACTGAGTCTTCTAGCCTGGTGACGTCACTCAGATCACTTGGGAGACATGAATCCTGGACCTTCAGACCAGTCTCTCTATATGAGGTATCTGTGAAGAGGGGGGGGGGGGAGGGTTTTAGCCCCTAACAAACTCGCCCTAGTTGAGCCAATTTGTGCTCCCAGGAAAACTTGGCCATGAATTCTTCTCACGAGTTACTACTCTGTCATCTAGACCTGTCATTCGTAATAACAGCGCTACATCATCCTCCACCGCTGCTGTTAGTGCGACCTACTTCCTGTATACCATGGGCTGAGGTTCTATCTTTAAGGTGGTGACAACCACTTTTCATTTAATTTTAACGTTAACATTTTATTTTATGTTTTGTCGGGAAATTTCTATGCTTTCCGAAATTTAAAATTCAAATTTCTAAAAAAAAAATATTTTTGGCAACCTTCATGTTTATACTCCTTTGAGAGCCTACGGGGACGAGATTAGGGGATTCAACCCCCTTCCTCTGGGGGAGCTTACTAAGAGGCGTTCAACCCCCCCCCCCCTCTCATTGGAGTCCTATAAAATCATTTAATGCGAGTACGCAGGGAAGAGGAGGCCAGTATTTTTGCAGTTTTTATAGCAAAACATTTGTTTGGCCAAATTAAATTAAATATTTCTCCAGTAGAAACACACAAGTTTAATTCTCTTCACATGTTGACCTCAAAATTTCTTGAATATCTTTCAAGGGTGTCCTGGAATTGTAATTACATTTTCTGTCCATTTAAAATTTTTGTCATCTAATGCCGCTATTCTCATGACAGATGTTCAACAACCTTGATATCACCGGGTGAAGAAAATTAAACCCTATGTTTCTACTGGGGCAATATTTTATTTATTTTGACAAAATAAATGTTTTGCTATAAAAAAAAATGCAAAAACACTTTTTCTCGCGTCCCTTACAACCACATCTTATAGCTACAACTTGTGTATTGAAACACTTTAATTGGCTTCAAAAGGAATTCAAAGCTTATATTTATATATATATTTCCTGTTGAGGGTCTCATACCGGACCAACTCAAGTACTCGCCAACCCCTAAATACATTTATGGGTACGGCCCTACCCTCTCTTGCACCCGCATTCTTTGATTAGTTTCTTTCTTTCGTCCCTTTTGAACCTGATCTCCCCGCCAAGAGTCAAAATATTAATATATTCCTGGCTTACGTTCCTCTGATCATTAGAAGATCTTAGAAGCCCACCCCCCACGAAGAATCTCTCGGCTTCTCTCTTCTGTGAACTCTTTTAAGTCCCGTTCATCCGGCAATCTTCATATTACTTGTCACACGAGACGTCAGGACGTACGGGCATAAACCCGACAAGTCACAGATGGACGATTCATGACGTCATACTCTTTCCCCAAACTGTGGTACGCGTCGTCCCATTAGGTTCTATTTATAGATGGAACCCTTGAATCCTTAAGAAAATTCGAGGTTCAAGGATTCAAGGAAATATTGGATTCGAGATTCAAAACCGTTAAAAAAAGATGTTTGCCAAATTTTCCGATTGGAATTTGTTTCAAAGCTACGACAGTGCCTATTGGTGGTCCATAACCAGTTATAATTATAAGATGAACTTATATATTTATACTCAAAGGATTTTTTTATACACTCATTTTAGGAATTTACTTTATTATCTTACAAGCTTATGAATACATTGAATCTACATTCACTATTTCAGACACAGTATATAGAGCAACATTTTCTTATAACAACAAGCTTTCATGGACTCCATGTAACTATTGTAACCGCCTTTATTCTTAATTGCCTGGTCCGACCCTATAACATTCCATTTTTCTTCCACTCATCACTTTGGGTTTGAAGCTGATGCATGGAATTTACATTTTGTAGATGTTTTAAACAAACACGACTGATCCCGCATCTCCCCAAACAGTGTCTTAACACCCGTCTAGGCTGGCTACATAATTTGGATTGATTGAATGGGGAGAGTTAAGATGTACATTATAAGAAATGCACCCGCATTTGCGTGAAAGTATAGTAGGAAACCCTTTAGTAAAAAACCACCTTATTACGGCTGATATTCCAATACCGACCTCTCCGTCACGGGTAAGCTAGTATTTTGTGGGACCCACAGCTCAGACCACGTGGCCATTGGTGCGGGCTGTATTTGCTAGTATTATGCTACTGCGTAGGTCCCCAACCTAGTTTGTTGCCGGCGCACACGTGGTTATTTCTTTTCATTTTGGATGACCTGGTGGTCTAGGGGTCAGACTTCTGTGCTGAGGGTCCGGGGTTCAATCCTCGATCCCGGCACATATTGATTACCAAACCCTTCCTTCACCTCTGACAAGACGTGTATTAATCACAACTTGTGAATGTGGGGAATGCTCAGGGCTCCACCGTGGTTCGGATCCCACGTTAAACTGTAGGTCCTTCATTTCATCTCACAATCACCCTACCATTACACATTAGCGTAAGTGCGTATAACCCGAAGGGTAGTAAGACGCGGTGCTAATAATAATAATAATAATAATAATAATAATTTTCATTTGCAGGTGTACATCTTATGCGTGTGGTGTGTGAATTATTTGTGTTTGTGTTAAATTGATCTATGGTATATTACGTAATCCATGTGTATTTTAGCTCTAGTTTTTATATTTCATTATGTGTGTGTTTTTATGTAAGTATATCATTCCGTTAAATTTAATTTTAATTGTATTGGTCAGGTGTAAGAAAAGGCGTCACCCTTAACTTCGCCATTAAAGTCGATTATTATTATTATTATTATTATTATTATTATTATTATTTCCAATCTTAATCTTTGCATCAATCACGTATTGTACTTTCCAAATAAATGAACGCTATTCGCAAAGGTGGGCACGAGGACTAAATGTAAGGCTCACCTAATCTTTAATGGAAATGTCAGGGTTTAGAACGGCAGCCAGATTTGAGGAGGGTGGTTGTTCTCTAAATAGTTTCCCAGTTATCTCTTTACGCAGACGCGGTCATGTTTTATCTCAAATTTACCTTCCTCGTCCCTACTCTATTAGCGGAGTCTAAGATATCCTTCACGTGTAGAAAGACGCGGTGACCAGGAGGTGGGGGGGGGGGGGGGGGGGGGGGCGCACGGTAAAACAATTTGTTCCTCATGTATAGTCCAATTTTCATAGGAAGGACCTTTTAGGAAATACTATCCGTTTCTGTGGTCAATATTGATAACTTTTTACTATATTCTACTATATTCATTATTGTTATTTTATAGTTATTGAGAGTATTCATAAAAAAAGTTACAGCTACAGGTACGATGACTTTACGTATGAATACATAAATGTAGATCTTATTACTTTTTAAAACCCACTTTGGTGGCCACATGATCTAAGGCGTCATTCTCGTAATATACTGGACTGCCGATGGCGGGGAGATAGTGGTTCAAATCCCGGTTGGGTGCATTGAGGTTTGTTTTTTTCTAAATGGCACATTAGCATGATTAGTAAATATGCGTGTAACCCGAACGGGTTGTAAAACGTGGAGGCAAAAAAAAAAAAAAAAGCAAACAAACTAAGCCTTTGTAGCTTGCATAAAAGGCTCTTCCTATGAAAATTGGACTGTATGAACGTGAGTAAATCCATTGCTCTAATTACATCGGTCTTCAATTGTTCTGTTTCAGGTAAGCAGACATCTTCTCCCCGTCCATTCTAAAAGATATCCTGTCTCGACGGACTGTTTTAGGAGTGTCCACAAGAGACCCTTCATCTCTGGTCACACGATCACATCACAATGTTTGTAAACCTGGCTAACCAGGTTGAACCCTATGTTGCTTTTAAAACTAGTTCCGCTAAGGGTTGTGGTTAGGTCAAGGGGAAAGAAGCGTCTTACGTTGGCTTGGGGATGTTGAGAGGATGAGTGTGGATCGAGGGACGAAGCAAATATATGAAGGTAGAGAGTGTGGATCAAAAGGAAGAGGTAGCCATGTAAGACGTGGATATATGTTGTAGACGAATTGTGAAAAAGAGAAACATTAAGAGTTTCAAGAATAAAAGAGCATGTATGACTCGGTGTATGGATGTTGTTAAAGTGAAGGGAGTATGCGAGGATAGGGAAGTGTGGAGAAAGTTAGTGAGGATGGATTAAGTACGGAGTTTTTTTTAGCTATATGCAGAGTTCTTGCCTACCTAGCAAGGGGACAGCGTGATTATGTACAGTACGTATGTATTTATATATGTATGTGTGTATGTATGTATGTATGTATGTATGTATGTATGTATGTATGTATATATATGTATTTATGTATGTATGTATGTTATGTATGTATGTATGTATGTATGTATTGTGGCTTGTGATTAAATAAAAAAAAGTCAATAGTTATGTCTTGGTTTTTAATCATAGCGTAAATTAATTATGTTTTTAGTCATTTTCTTTAGCACCTCATTTTACCACCCGTTTGGGTTATATGCAGGCCTACTAACTACGCTCATGTGTTAAGGATGAGGAAGATTGAATTTCGAGGGAATGTAGCTGCATTTGCTTGGGGGAAGTGGACATTTAGGTAAAACAAACACCTTAATTATATACGACTCGAAATTCGAACACCCAATCTTTCCGTCATAGCCAGGCCAGTCTTTTGTGAAAGTTACTTCAGGGATATAAAACTTGTGGTCCTCGGATCTTACGATAAACCAACATATAGATACAGTATATATGATTCTTCTTTTTATAATTACGGTAGAAATACACTATTTGGAACCATGACATTTGTAGGGTGAGCATTATTTGGGGAAATATTTCAAGTAGGTTTGGTGTTCCAAATTAGCAGTATATAAGGTGTGGGAATGGTAGCTATTGTTAGTGAAAAGACCCGCCTCGGTGGCGTAATTAACTAACTCGCTAGTTTCGTGTTGAGCTAGACTGCTGAGGATGGGGAGATTGGAGTTCGAATCTCAGTCGGGTGAACTGGGGGTGGTTTTTCCTAAATGGTTTTCAACTCTCCCTTCACGCAAATGCGGTTTCACTTCCTCTATATTCAATATTTTCAATTCCTCACCCATTATCGTAATTAGTTCTTAAGCGTATAATCCGAATGGTTAGTAAGACTTACAAACAAGAATTTGTCATCAAATATGAAAGTAACAAAACACAAGATTTGAACCCCCCGCTGCCCCCTTTGCCCCCACTAGTTTCAAATAAATGGTTTCATATTTCTGGGAACAAATAGAAGGTAAGTCTTAAAATGTTTATATCATCTTTTCTTTTTTGTGATCTTAAAGATTTTATATTTGATTTTTTTTTCTTTACTTGATATGGATGGTGTCAGTTTTGTATTTTTTGAAATGGGGCCCCCTTCGGTATTTTTAATTTTTACTGCTGCCCTTATGATCAAACGATTTTGTAACGTTTGCTTTAGACCATTCGACCACTGGAACGGGTGTTTGAAATAATAATTTAAATAATAATTGAGTTCATATTACTAGCTAATATATTCTCGCTGATAAATTAGTTTTTCAGAACAAAATGTTGAGAATTATATTTGGGCTTAAAAGGACTGAACAGACAAAATAATTGAGGAGAAATTACTTAATTAATAAATTCATGGTTTGTATGCAATACCAAACATATGAAGGAAGATAAAGACGCGTAGGCAGAAGTCATGTGGCACGTACAGGTTTTGGTCCATTTCACCTCCGAAATACTTTGTATTAGCTTCTGGTTTCTGCCGCTAGATGCCAGTAACTGCCCAACTGTCGACCGTGTTTCGTAACTCTTCCGTTAGATGTCCTCCCGGTCCTGACTGGTTGGGTAGTTCATTTGCTTTCGTCGATCAATACCTCATCGGAGAGACTTTCTTTAGAAACTTATGAAATTCAGAACGTCGGACGTATGATAACCAGTTTCTGTTATCTTGTACGTAGATAATGTCCTCAAAGTGAAAAGCAGTTATTGAATGTATAGCATACCGTAGCTATTACCATCTTTTAACACCAGGGGCGGCTTGTAGCTAAAATTAGTGGGGGTGCAGTTCCAGAAAATGTTTAGCCTTTGTTTTAAAATTGTGTAGAAGGAAAAAAAACATGTATGAAAAGAAAATTTATTTAGGAACTTTATAAAATCTTAACAAAAAATATATATATTTTTTACTTACTTTAACTTAAATTGTTACAGTTCAAGCTTGATCTATTTATTTTAAAATGAAATCCATTCTTTTTGTTTTAATTTGCGTAAAAAGCTCATTAATTTTCTCCTTGATCTCTAGATGACAATTGAGGAAATTTTTCTCTATTGAAAGTACTGCAAGCGCATTTAGTCTTTATGTTGAACAAAAGAACAAAAAAAAAAAAAATAGCTGGAAGCAGAATAATAATCTAATTCTACACGTTATCACATTAAAGAATATGGTACACGGTTTTTAAGCACAACACACGCTGAGTAAAAAAAACTTCCTTCCACCATTACGCCAGAGCCGGCACTACGAGAGCAACAGTGCTCTCTCTACCTAGCAGTCCCGTCTTCCTCCCCACCCCTCTCCTATGTGTGCATGCACACAACAGTCAAACACCACGTCGCTGGCACTGTGAAGCGCACAGTTCCAAAAAAAGATTTTTGTATCTTTTTCATAAACTGGGGGATGGCTACTGAAGTACTAACATAAAGCTTAAGGAATATATATTGTACTACAAAAATAAATAAATAATTAAAGAAAAAAGGACTCATTATAATGAATGTTATCAATAATATCAAGCGGAAATAGCGGGTGCTGAAGTTCCGCAGTGCCATTACACGGGCCTCCACTGTTTAACACTTACTTTGCAAGTGAAAATGTATTTTAGTTTTCATTTTTACTCCACTTCACATTACTTTAAAGAAATTCTTGTTGTTCTTAATCTCAAAAAAAGTTTAAATCTGTTGTTAATCAAATGTTAAGGCATTTATATATAAATTAAATAAATAAACTTTCATTCAGTTCAATTAAACAAGATTGTAAAATTGTACGATTATATACAGAAGTATATTAATGTGCCTTGATTGACACGAGGAGAAAATATTATAATTAATTTTGATTAGTTTATTACCTGAACTATTTTTCTTAGTTTTTCGATTAATAGCCTATAACTCTAAAAACAAATGATATTTTAAGGGAAACCGGAAATTATAGTGGAATTTTATTCTAAAGTTTAAATGGTAGCTTTGGTTTTACTATAGGCCTATATATTAATTTTTATTTTATTATTGATATTATATATTAAACGTGACAGCTGCATATCACATGAATTGACGTATGAACACGTAAAAGTATATCTAGTAACTCTTTATAAATGTATTATTATTATTAGCACCGCGTCTTACTACCCGTTCGGGTTATACGCACTTACGCTAATGTGTAATGTTAGGGTGATTGTGAGATGAAATGGAGGACCTACAGTTTAACGTGGAATCCGAACCACGGTGGAGGCCTGGCATTCCCCACATTCACAAGATGTCTTGTCAGAGGTGAAGGAAGGTTTTTTTATAGATGTAATTTATGTCCGTGAGCAAGAACATTTGATTATAGTGTCAGCCCAGATACGGACTAACCCCTGGCTTTCATGATTATTAGAATAAATATAAAATATGATTTAAAAAAATAATCTCAACACTCCCCAAAACGAACAGCTGACGAATTTTATTCTAGCCGGCCTCGTATGGTGGTCAGAGCTCCTGGCTAATTACCTTGAGGACCCGGAACAAATTCCCGGCTGGTACTGGGGTATTTTTTCTCAAAAAAGGGTAATAATTCCCATGGCCACCAGAATTTGGTTAGTTAGGATTAAGCTAGGTTAAGATCTTCATTGGCTCCTCCCCGTCATACTCACTATCACCATCATACTCACTATCACCATCATACTCTCATACTCACTATCACCGTCATACTCACTATCACCATCATACTCTCATACTCACTATCACCATAATACTCATTTTCACCCTCATACTCTCATACTCACTATCACCATAATACTCACTATCACCATCATACTCATTATCACCCTCATACTCTCATACTCACTATCACCGTCATACTCACTATCACCATCACACTCACTATCACCATCATACTCTCATACTCACTATCACCGTCATACTCACTATCACCATCACACTCACTATCACCATCATACTCTCATACTCACTATCACCGTCATACTCACTATCACCATCATACTCACTATCACCATCATACTCACTATTACCATCACACTCACTATCACCATCATACTCTCATACTCACTATCACCGTCATACTCACTATCACCATCATACTCACTATTACCATCACACTCACTATCACCATCATACTCTCATACTCACTATCACCGTCATACTCACTATCACCATCACCTCACCTCATCAGGGCATGGAAAGAGCCTCCACGGAAAGGATGTACGATTAGTACAGCCGGGCGTCCTCTGGACAACGATACATTAGTACTGACTAATCTTTCCACAAACTGAGATAAAGAAAAGATTGATATAGTCCAGGCACGCCATTATTATTATTATTATTATTATTATTTGACAGCTAGAAAAATACTAAGTCTACTTTCAAGTATTCATAGGTCAAGTCATGTAACCTGAATATGTCATTTTTTATGGATATTACTAATTTCTATAAAATGATGATGATGGTGATAATAATAGTATAGTAGAATTCTCTCAAGGTTGACCGGGAAAATAAACATGTATGTATTTTCTAAAAAGCTCTTCCTATTAAAATTTGACTGTATCTTTATGGGGGATGTAATTGAGGGTCTGAGAACAAAAGTCAGCTAAGTGACACAGAAAGTTCGTCCAAGAAATGTCAATCAAAGATTGATAAATTTGAGATATTGTGACCGGATAGTGTTAAAAAAAATGGGATTTACCTTTGATTTGCTCTCTTTTTTTATTATCATGGCGTCTAGTACTTGTTCAGGTTAAACGCGTGTATGATATAATTATTACTCTAATTGGGTTAGGGATGAGGAAAGAAGTATTTTAGAGGTAACCTACCCGAATTTGCGTGGAAGGCGAGTGGGGGACCATCTATTAAAAAACACCCTCAGTAAACGCTAACATGAGAGTTACGCCTTAGACCATTCAGCCACTGAAGTGGGGTTTGTTAAAAAAAAATTCACTAACTTGCCAGAGAGGAAAATCGGGAACAGAGGTGCTCTGTGTGGGAAATCGGGGAACTATATATCGAACTAAACAGAACAAAACATCATTATCGAGGCTAAATTATCGAGCAATCATCTCGACTTCTAGAATTCCATTCATGGGGAAGTAGTTTGAAATGTAATTATTAGCGGACCAACATTATTGGCAATACAATCAGGAGATCTGGTCACAAGGTTAGTGTGCCTAACTCTTACTAACAACACCGTTACTCAATTCCGAATAACGATTTGTTATAAAAACTGCAAAAAAAAAACAACACCTTAATTAGCTTTCCCTTCCACCTCCACCTTAAAGATCAGTTGTGTTTGAGAACTATGAAACACAACAAGAATATTTTTCCCCGACAGGGCCAAGTCTTCAAATATATAGGCATCAATCTCAAGTGTCCGTTGGTTCTATTCTTTAGTATCTTACAGACGAAAAGGCACCCAAAGAAAGGGGAGGGGGGGGAGTACTCTTAGCGGCAGTAAAAACATTTTCCAACAAATATCCAACTTGACCTCTTGTTTATCTGGAGCGCCATTCATTGCAGTGGTCGTTCCTGGAACTCGCAAGGAATCGTTTTTTTTTTCTTATCTTAGAAATGTAAATCGTGGTCCAGAGGGTGTGTGTGTGTGTGTGTAAGGGGGTTCGCAAGGGCGTAGAGATCTAGTTTTTTCTAGGGAAGAGTCAGCTAGAAAATGTTACTATACATTTAGGCACTACATCTTGATGAACCCCATCAAATTAAAGGGGGTCCGGACCTCCCCAAACCACGCTTTTCGGTGCCCTTGGGTGTTTCCAGATTTGACCTTAGTGAGGGAAATTGGGATTTAGTATACATCTGCAATTTCAGACAAAGCCATCAATTTTTATCACCTAGTCTACTTTTAATACCTTTCAGACTAACCTGAGCCACACATTTTCGGGTTCATGTCGATTTTAAAGAGGTAAATTTAAATTATCTGTAGCTCTTTTGTGAGAATTGAAATACATTATAAAATAAAAGTGATAAATTTAAATTTAATGACAAAATAATTTGTCTTACGAGAAATATATTGATATATCTTAGTCCCTATATATATATTTATTTATTTATTTATTTATTTATACAGAGTGTACCATAAATGTGTGACCCATTTCAGAAGTGGACAGAAGACAAAAAAGATGAAAAAAGGTTAATAAAAGCATGTGTCCCATTTGACTTTGTTTCATAGTTATAGCAATGTTTGTACTCCAGTAATGTGAAGCTGTTCAAAATGACCTTTGGTCAGAATACAAGCCTGTGGTCATCGTGTCGTAGAATGCCGCACTTATTTCCAAAATACATTGAACTTCAAATAATATTTGAAAATAATACATCGGATTAGATGCAAATTTGATTTTTAAACGAGAAATGTTTCGCAACCTCTATTATTGAAAGTTGGTTTTACTTTGTCTTCTCGTCCAAACAAAAAAAAAAAAAAAAAAATTTATTCGAGAATGTAATATTTTCAAAATATCTCGAAGGTATAAATGTTTGTATTTACTGTTAATAAAATTGCTATTTCGGTTGACGGTTTTTTGTTTGTTTGTTTTTTGCAACGCCGTTCTTTTTTTAATATGGTGGAGTCTATTTCGAGTGTTAATACTTGTATAAAAATGTTCACATGGCATTGCACCATTTGTTCCAGTCCTTATTTTCCTGGTGCCCTAGTTCCTCTGCACCCCTTCCCCCACTCTCTCCCTCCGAAATTCCTCTTTATCCCTGGGGAACCCCGCCCAGTTCTGCCTCCTCCAACTCTTGCGTTCTCACAGTTTCGATTACTGACCCCCTTGGTCCCTTCTAACTCCCTACCCTTGTTCTTTTTTTTTTTTTTTTCAGATCCTTCTTAACCCTCCCCCTTTCTCTCTCCTATAACCTTTCTTATCTTTTCACTTTATCTTCGCTGCTGTCTTTATTCTCTCCCACAGTTACACACCACTTTATCTAACCCTTATATTTTCTTTCCCCTACCTTGACTTACCCCCCCTCCCCCCAAGTCTCTCCAACCTCTTATACACTCGGGTTTGACAAAACTCTCCCCACCAAACTTAATAAAAATACACATTTTAGGACAAACTTTGATAAAAAAACATACAACCAACTTTTTATCATTAAAACAAATTAAATAAAAAAGGTTCATACATGACAAGTTAAACGAAGTATTCAGCCGGGATTACAACCAATGCCAACCACATCGGTGGCCGCGTATTCTAACGAGTCACTCTCATGTCAGACAGGACTGCCGGGATCGGGGTTCGATTTCCGGTCGGGTGTTTTGATTTTTTTTTTTATTAAATGGTTTCTCACTTCTACTCTACTCCACATAAATCCGGGCACTCGTTTTCTAAATTCGAATGCGGTTAGTCCGGACGGGTCGAGTCGACTTTTAATAAATAGGACAGCTAGAAAAAGTTACTAGATCTTATTTCATGTGTTCATACGTCAAGCCCTGTGATCTGCAGCTGTCACTATCATCAATATCAATACTTATAAAATAACAATAAAAGACTAGTAAAATATCATCAATATTGACCGCAAAAAAAAGTTAGCTTTATCTTAAATTGTTATCTCTTCCAAAATTCTACTATACAAACATTTTACTTGAGTTTATTCAAAATAAAAATAAAAGGCCTCTTAACAATTATTTTAATCCTTAGCTTTCATCTGGCTTTACTCGAGTAACAGGGATCAAATCCTTTCCTGACTTTCATCGTTTCTGGATTAAAATACTCCATTATAAAAGATTTGTAGGGTTCAAGAAGTGGGTCTAAAAGGTTCTTGCCATGGTGACAAGGCTATACATCGTCATAGGTCAGTTCCCATCAGGGTGAACGTGTTGACGTAACAAGGGGTGATATTGTAACATAATGAGGGCTCAAGGGATGTTGAATATTGTATTCGTTATTAACGCGACGTAAAGTGACAGTACGGCGCGTGTAAAGGGGAGTCCCCGGCACTCCGACTCCACTAATGGTCGACAAACTCAACTCTTAAAAGGCTAGCCGTGCCGCGAGAGAGGGTGTTAATTAGAGCGTCAGTAGTGGCCTTCAGACTTTAATGGCACGAATAGAGAGGGGGGTGGGGACGGAAACAGTAACAAACTTATGATCGTGTTCTGTGGAACATGTGTGCGTAAAGGAGAAACTTAAACCGAAACTATTTTGGATAGGTAGTCCTACTAACGTTCCGTGTATATAGAAGAAACACACACAAATACTGTTAAGAGGGTTGCCTTGGTAAGCGAGAAACTGCCGCCCAGACGTTCGGCTCTCATTTAATATTTAGTTCTAAGATGCGTTATTTCGAAATATGGTTCACGCCAAAATGAAGTCGAAACAGTCCAACAGGGCTCTCTTTGCTTAACAACCCGATAGTTTGAGTTTTATTAATAGATAAAAAAATGTGAAAATTTAACAGTAGCTCATTTTCAACGTCTCTTTAGTAATATTTTTGGAGCTATGAGATTATCCCTGGTGAAAAGGGGGCTCTAGATTTAGCCTTCCTCTAACAAATAGGCAACAGTAACATTTTGATAGGCTCACGACTTAAACTTTTAATATATTTAACAACCAGCAACGAGATTTCCTTTCTACTATGAGATAAGAAGTTTCGTAGCTGTCCTTATTAACATGACAAAGAGTGGTTGTAGGTGAAGGGCTAAAGGTAGTATAATCTTGAACAGAATGCGGCCTCTTTAAGTTTTTGACTAACGTGGTGTGCGCTCGTGGTACTTTGACTTACGACTAGCAGCGTCATCTATAAAGCGCAATTTTAAACGTAATAGATTGCATTTCTAGTATGATAGTGTCGTCGCCATTTTGTTTGTTTATACCTTAAGCGCAAGTGTATATATATTCAAGGAGCATTCGACTTACGCGAGTTTTCCCAACTCGTGCGGAATTCGACTTACGCGGGTTTTTCCAACTTGTGCGGAAACCTCAACAGCAAATCAACCGCGCAATCCAGGACTTACTGTACTATCAGCACACAACTTGTATTATCAGAACACAATTAGTATTATCAGCACACAACTTGTATTATCAGAACACAATTAGTATTATCAGAACACAACTTGTATTATCAACACACAATTAGTATTATCAACACACAACTTGTATTATCAGAACACAATTAGTATTATCAGAACACAACTTGTATTATCAACACACAATTAGTATTATCAACACACAACTTGTATTATCAGAACACAACTTGTATTATCAGCACACAATTAGTATTATCAACACACAACTTGTATTATCAGAACACAACTTGTATTATCAGAACACAACTTGTATTATCAGCACACAACTTGTATTATCAGAACACAACTTGTATTATCAGCACACAACTTGTATTATCAGCACACAACTTGTATTATCAGAACACAACTTGTATTATCAGCACACAACTTGTATTATCAGCACACAATTAGTATTATCAACACACAACTTGTATTATCAACACACAACTTGTATTATCAGAACACAACTTGTATTATCAACACACAATTAGTATTATCAACACACAACTTGTATTATCAGAACACAACTTGTATTATCAGCACACAACTTGTATTATCAGCACACAATTAGTATTATCAGCACACAACTTGTATTATCAACACACAACTTGTATTATCAGAACACAATTAGTATTATCAGAACACAACTTGTATTATCAACACACAATTAGTATTATCAACACACAACTTGTATTATCAGAACACAACTTGTATTATCAGCACACAATTAGTATTATCAACACACAACTTGTATTATCAGAACACAACTTGTATTATCAACACACAACTTGTATTATCAGAACACAACTTGTATTATCAGCACATAACTTGTATTATCAGAACACAACTTGTATTATCAGCACACAACTTGTATTATCAGCACACAACTTGTATTATCAGCACACAACTTGTATTATCAGCACACAACTTGTATTATCAGAACACAACTTGTATTATCAGCACACAACTTGTATTATCAGCACACAATTAGTATTATCAACACACAACTTGTATTATCAGAACACAACTTGTATTATCAGAACACAATTTGTATTATCAGCACACAATTAGTATTATCAACACACAACTTGTATTATCAACACACAACTTGTATTATCAGAACACAACTTGTATTATCAACACACAACTTGTATTATCAGCACACAATTAGTATTATCAACACACAACTTGTATTATCAGAACACAACTTAGCTAGCTCAAATTGGAGTATCATAGTTAATCCAAGGAGTATTCCAAAAAGGACGTCTCACACAAATTGGGCCTGACGTAGAGGTTGTGGTGAGCAAGACATCCATCCAAACATGACGTCACATTTAAAGTACAGTGAATATCTGCCTGGAGATAGGGGTGGGAATTTACAATTGTCAGGGAAATAAAAAGAACGTCATGGAATTCGGTGAATTTAGCGGGAAAAATAGTTTAATTGGTTGTCTAATTGGGATAAGTTCCTTTATTGCATCTTGCCCAAACACTGTCTTTAATTAATATTTTAAACACCGCGTTTTAATACCTGTTCAAGCTATACGCATAAATAAAGAGCGGATTGTGTGTCTGATATATACTATAGTTTGTTGACTTAGAGAACGTACTGTGTGTCTGACAGATACTATAGTTTGTTGATTTTGAGAGCGTACTGTGTGTCTGACAGATACCATAGTTTGTTGATTGAAAGAGCGCACTGTGTGTCTGACAGATACCATAGTTTGTTGATTGAAAGAGCGTACTGTGTGTCTGACAGATATTATAGTTTGTTGATTTTGAGAGCGTACTGTGTGTCTGACAGATACTATAGTTTGTTGATTTTGAGAGCGTACTGTGTGTCTGACAGATACTATAGTTTGTTGATTTGAGAGCGTACTGTGTGTCTGACAGATATTATAGTTTGTTGATTTAGAGAGCGTACTGTTTGTCTGACAGATACTATAGTTTGTTGATTGAAAGAGCGTACTGTGTGTCTGACAGATACCATAGTTTGTTGATTGAAAGAGCGCACTGTGTGTCTGACAGATACCATAGTTTGTTGATTGAAAGAGCGTACTGTGTGTCTGACAGATACCATAGTTTGTTGATTGAAAGAGCGCACTGTGTGTCTGACAGATACCATAGTTTGTTGATTGAAAGAGCGTACTGTGTGTCTGACAGATATTATAGTTTGTTGATTTTGAGAGCGTACTGTGTGTCTGACAGATATTATAGTTTGTTGATTTAGAGAGCGTACTGTTTGTCTGACAGATACTATAGTTTGTTGATTGAAAGAGCGTACTGTGTGTCTGACAGATATTATAGTTTGTTGATTGAAAGAGCGTACTGTGTGTCTGACAGATACTATAGTTTGTTGATTTTGAGAGCGTACTGTGTGTCTGACAGATATTATAGTTTGTTGATTGAAAGAGCGTACTGTGTGTCTGACAGATACTATAGTTTGTTGATTTTGAGAGCGTACTGTGTGTCTGACAGATACCATAGTTTGTTGATTGAAAGAGCGCACTGTGTGTCTGACAGATACCATAGTTTGTTGATTGAAAGAGCGTACTGTGTGTCTGACAGATATTATAGTTTGTTGATTTTGAGAGCGTACTGTGTGTCTGACAGATATTATAGTTTGTTGATTTAGAGAGCGTACTGTTTGTCTGACAGATACTATAGTTTGTTGATTGAAAGAGCGTACTGTGTGTCTGACAGATATTATAGTTTGTTGATTGAAAGAGCGTACTGTGTGTCTGACAGATACTATAGTTTGTTGATTTTGAGAGCGTACTGTGTGTCTGACAGATATTATAGTTTGTTGATTGAAAGAGCGTACTGTGTGTCTGACAGATACTATAGTTTGTTGATTGAAAGAGCGCACTGTGTGTCTGACAGATACTATAGTTTGTTGATTGAAAGAGCGTACTATGTGTCTGACAGATACCATAGTTTGTTGATTGAAAGAGCGCACTGTGTGTCTGACAGATACCATAGTTTGTTGATTGAAAGAGCGTACTGTGTGTCTGACAGATACCATAGTTTGTTGATTGAAAGAGCGTACTGTGTGTCTGACAGATACCATAGTTTGTTGATTGAAAGAGCGTAATGTGTGTCTGACAGATACCATAGTTTGTTGATTCAATGAATGACATGTATATCTGACAGATACCATAGTTTGTTGATTGAAAGGGCGTACTACGTATCTAACAGTTAGAACACATTTAAAATGTGATGATGAAGCTAGATCGTTTTAAAACAAAAGCAGTTCACAACAATACCTGTTAGTTTAAGATAAAAACGATAGTTAAACTAAATGGCAACTTACAGTTTAGCGAAGTCTAATTTTCATTCCAACTGAATTTAACTTTTTCTCAAAAAGAAAGGTTTTCTTATAATCTCAAAATTTTAAACTTTTACTTTTTTTTTATCTCGGAGGTTTTCAACTATTAAACTTTCCTTAGCTAAGCATATTTTTTATGGCGCGCTGCGAAGGGCGAAGAAAAGAGTAAAGTATGATAAAAACTCAAAGAAAGAGAAGAAGAGGACAGAACGATAAGAATAATAAAAGACTTTCAAGTTAATAGAAAACTGATGAATGCGACATGTCAAAAATTGGGGAAGGGAATTCTTGCCAGTTTAAATTTAAACTTTAATAAAAACAAGACTGATGGGGGGGTTATCTTTATAAAGCGACTAAAATACATCTATACTTATAAAATAACATGTCCTGACTGACTGATTCATCATCGCCGAGCGCAAACTATCAAGGTTACAAGCATGAAATTCGGACTGTATATTCATTTTGTTATGTAGGCAACCACTAAGAAAGGATTTTAGAAAATTCCACCCCAAAGGGGTCAAAATAGGGGATGATAATATGTATGAAAGTCCGTCATTTTGAAAGTTATATAAACAAAATTTTGTATTTCGGTTATTGACGTAAAACAAATAAATACGTGTTTCAGGAATTTTGGAAATTTTATTTAATAAGGGATGAAAAAGGGGGTGAAAGTTTGTATCGGATTTGCATTATTTTTGATCTGAGGTCAAGTTATGGTCATCAACGTAACGTAATATTTTTAATTAATCTGTAAATACATATGTATAATTTTGTATTTGTATATAATCAACTTCCACGCGAGCAAAGCCGCGGGCAACAGCTATCTAGTATTTTTATAAAAATTAATGGTGAGTTAAATAAACTTTTAAACAAATGTACAAAGATATTGTTCAATTTCCTATTTATACAAGCTAAGACCATTTAAGTGTTGGTTATTTAATTTAAACTTTTCAAATTGTATTTCTAAAACAGGCTCACATCAATACACGGTTCACAAACTATCTTAACCTAGAACAAACTTAGTTACGCTTCTCCAATGCTTAACATTTGAAGGAAATGTACCAAAATACTTCTCACAAGTACAAACTTCACATGTCACTTAGATAAAATTCATTTGCCGCTTGGATATAAAAAGCGTGATAAAAATTGTGAGTAAAGGAATATTATATTTACAGATACAGAAGAAGAATAATGTCCAAACAAATGTAATAATAACTTTTTAACTTCTCACCTTTGGTTTGTTTGGTTTATAGGCCTACAACATATAGCCTTAATTTTTTAATTTTTCTTGCACTATATTTGTTACAATTTTTAACTTTTTTTTTACTTACTTTATGAAGCAAGGAGCTCTAAAGTTCATTACCACACTCCCGAAAAAGTACGCTACCTATCTTTATATCAAGCTAATTCTATCCAGTCCACCTCATTACACCCTCTCTCTTTCAGGTTCATTCTAATGTTATCCTCCCATCTATGTCTAGGTCTTCCCACTGGTACAGGTGGCCCACGGAAAAGTAGCCCACCTCCTATATCCAGCCGGCGCCTCACTCTGAATTGGAGGAGGTCAATCCCCTTCCCCTCATATTGTGACATGAAGAATGAGAAGGTGAACTGCTTGTCTAAAGCTTTATTGACTCATTCTTCATGTCACAATATGGAGGGAAGGGGATTGACTTCCTCCAATTCAGAGTGAGGCACCTGCTAGATATAGGAGGCGGGCTACCTTTCCGTGGGCCATCCTGTATCTTCCCATTAGGTTTACCAGTCAATATCTTGAACATAGTTATAGTTTCTCCTGTTCGCGCTGTATGTCCTGCCCCGATTAACTAAAAATCAAATATTTTATCCACCGACTTTCAATACCAAAATCTCACTTTTTGTTTAATCCAATCATTTTTTCACAAACTAGGGTCAATTAATAATAGGCCTACCCCGGACCTTTGTTTTCTTTTCTTCCCCGGTGTGAAGACGGTATTCCTCTCTGCAATATTAAGGATCTCGTTGGTAGTTTGGTCAGAGGAGGAGGAGATTACGCCTTGACGCTCTCAATCATTAGCGAGGCTACTACCCTTTAAAGCCTTGCCGCTATAACTTACGTCCAATGTGCTTGTAGGTGCTATTGTACCGTTATTAACGGCCTTGAGACAGACCATCACTTCACATTTAGTACGGCGTGTAACGCGCATGCGTGCTTTGCTAGGCCTTTGGTCGCAGTTGATAGGACAATGTCAGAGCAATAGGTTTGTATATTAGGCTGGACCGGAATGGGTTGATGGTGGGGGATTGGGGGGGGGGGGGGAGAAGGTCCCTCGAAACATAAACGACGTTGCCTATTCGGTGAACTACGAAGTTACTGTATTTTGCAAAGTGGACTGGTTACATCTTAACTTGTCGCACTTAAGCACTCTTAAGTAATACCCCACATAATCGCCCATGTAAAAATAGAAATAAAGGGTATATATATATAAAAAGGCTGTTTTGACCTTAGAGACTTGTTTATGTTATGGTAGCATTCTACCTCTTCCCCTGACGAGTACATTTGATTTAAGTGTAGGGTGACCTGGTGGTTTAGGGGTAAGGTGTAGGACTTCTGTGTTGGAGGTCCTGGGTTCAATCCTCGGTCCCGCCACAGATCTATCTGATTGCCAAACCCTTTCTTCACCTCTGAAATGACGTGTATTAATCACAACTTGTGAATGTGTAGAATGCCAGGCCTCCACCGTGGTTCGGATCCCACGTTAAACTGTAGGTCCTCCATTTCATTTCACAATCACCCTACCATTACACATTAGCGTAAGTGCGTATAACCCGAACGAGTAGTAATACGCGGTGATGATGATAATAATAATAATAATAATTAATTAGTGTACGTGCACCATTTAAATTAGTTTAATTTTATGTTCCAGAACAAACAGTTTAATGAACGTTGTTTTTTCAAGTGATCCCTTAGTGAAGTATTTTTAAAGACCTTATCTAGTAGAGCTAAGGGGTTAAGTCAACTTATTTTAATAACAAATAATTGATTTGAGTAATACCTTAATCACAACGTTTCATTGTAGACCGTTGTATTTTTCTTGTGAATTGTGCGCTATGGATTATTTAGGTTTTTTCTATCACCGCGTCTTAATACCTGTTCAGGTTATACGCATGTATTATAATTACTCTAATGAGGTAAAGATGAGGAAGCAAGCATTTTATGGGTAATCTACCCGCATTGGCGTGGAAGGAGAATGAGAAACCATTTAGGGGCAAAAACTCAGTATACCTGACCAAACTATACCTCCCGTTATCAGCAGGTCGTCTTAACACAAGACTGACGCCTTAAAACATTCGGCCACTGAAATGGGGTACAACAGACCTGCCCGTCGCTGACGGGGAGATCCCAGCCGGTTTTACTGAAGGTTTTTTTTGGTCTTCACTCGAATGCAGGTACATTTCCTCTAAAATTCGACTCTCCTTATTCCTACCTACATTAGCGTAGTTAATTTAACTTAAATATGCGTCTCTAACGGAGGTCGGTGAGATGACGTGTAGGTATGGGGGAGGCGGGGGCGCAGAAAGAAATAAGATCAAAAACCATTCATGGATTAAGTCTCGTACAGGCTTCGAGACCCAGACTCCAGGGTCAGGAAGAGCCTGCTGAAGTTGACCTTACTCTTCTGGCGTCTCTCTCTCTTGCTCTCTTTCTCCTTGTACACTCATCGTTATCTCTGGCCAGAATGTCCCTCCCTCCCCTCAGGAGATCCACACAAAGCACGTCTATCTGGAAGGCAACTATCATTAATAATTCGCGACGTACAGCGCTGGTGCTGCTGTATTAGATCACGCTTGGGTCAAGTACATTATTTAAAATGGGCTGAGAGTCTTCCCGCCTTAACGATTGTAAATTTACACTAGCGCCACGCGCACCCGCGGCCAATTAAAACGTCGGCTCTAAAGTTAGGGACGCTGTCCTTCCTCGCTTCTGGAAACTTGATTTTCTCTTCTTTGTTTTTTTGTCACCGTTACTCACTACACTGGATATCATCTCTGAGGGAACTGCATGGTTACTAATGAGAAACAAAGTTGTCATTCCTTGTTTTAGTATGGTCAAACCTCCCCTCAATTATAAGACAAGTTTGGCAACGCTGGTTGGTCGATGTTGCCAGAGCTTTTTCTTACCCCAGCACACCACCTTCAGACATAACTGGAGAGCGAGGAGATTTGGCAACAGTTTACCGAGAGCGAGGAGATAAATTTACTTTTCCATTCAAGAAGGCCAGATTCGCCGAAATATAGGGAAAGCAAAATTTGCCTCAGTGGCGCAGTAATTCACACGCTGTATGTTGACCCATGATGCATTGCAACGTTAACTTAAAACAGCTGATACTTTCTAGTGGATAAACATATATTTTAGACCTTCTCCGGTTGTTTTCAAATTATAACGTTGTGTCGTGGCACAATCCAATACATCGATACACACGCTTTACATTAACGGTTATTTCAAATCTCCTCACAACGGACAACGAAGGTGTCTGCTTTGCTTCTAGCTCTACAGCGCATGCGCACTGGTTTAAGATGGTTGGTTCTGAGATACGATTGGTTCTCACGTGCCGAACATCTCAGGTGGAGCGGACAACGTAGAGACGAGTTGAACGTTAGCGGAAGAGCTCGCGCCGATGAGGTGGAAATCTTGTGATTGGCTTAGAGCTCGTCACGTGACCACGGTTCTGTTCTGCGCTAGTTTTTTTTTCCGGCGAACGTGTGACTTAACAGTAAGACTTACAATTCCCTCGGCAATTGGGTGTACCTGTTGTTCTTACGTGCAGTCCATTCACCACTAGAGTAGTGGTAACCGACAGTTAGCAGGAGATGTAAAAAAAAAAAAAAAACATAACTAGAAACAATTTGTTTGTTGTGAAAGTTTTGAATGTCAAAAGTAACAACACCTCTAGCAAATGGTCTGACGAATGAAGAGTAACTATGGTAACTGTTGCTAGCTGGCACGACCATTCCAATTCATTAATCGACTTTACCAATCACGATAATGTGTTAGGGACGAGAAAAGTTTACATTTAGAGGTAATGTACCTGAATTTCCGTGGAGGTAGAGTGGGCAGACCCTCTAGGAAATAAAAACACCCTCAATACGCCTGATCGGGGATTGAAACCCTGATCTCCCCGTCATCGCCAATCCACGATGGGCCTAGCTTAGGCAAGCAATACAGCTCGAACTAAACGTCGCATCTTGGTGTAGTTTTCTGTGTTACACATTAGAAAACGGTGGAGATTTGATTAATGAGAGCGTTTCATCACGCTTACAAAAATATAGATACATAGGAAAATAATTGTTTTAAAAGAAAATAATACTAAACTGTTCCTAATTTTGTTGTCAAATGAAAACAGTAGAAAATCAGTTTTTGACGTTTTTCTGGTTTGACCATGATTATGTATATAATATGCTGGTTGATCGCGTGTGAGGCAGAATATTGCACTTATGTGTCAGGGATTAGGAAGAGTGAATTTAAAGGAAGTGTACCCACATTTGCGTGAAGAGATAGTAGAAAACCATATAGGAAAAATCACCCGACCGGAACCGAACCCAAATCTTCCCGTCATCGGCAGTCTAGTATATTATGAGCTTAGCGCCTCAGAACATGCGGCCACCGAAGTGGGTCATGTTAATAATTAAGCGTATCAATATGTTCACATATACTAATAATAAATCTTATTGGAACAAACTTTGATAAGCTAATAAAAATCTTAGGGTAAAGAAATTTTAGGGGAAAAAATAAATAAAACGGAATATCATAAACGGTTTTCACACACCTTTCTGTACATAAACCTCTTGTAAACAAAGCCAAACAAATCACATATAAAACATATACGGCTTCTATTCGTGCGCGTATTTAAATAAACATATCGCCGAAATGAATTTCACACAATATGAAAGGCGCCATCTTCCTTCTATTCCAAGAAATTGTCTTATTTATACAAAAAAAAAAGCTGGTCAGACGATTTAGGCCGTTGTGCTCGAAGAAAACAACTTTTATTATATTTCTGATTAAAGTATCTTCCCTCCTCTCTATAAAAACATATGTGCTTTCCCGTTCGATGCCACGTCTTTGCGACAGTATCCAAGATGTATGGACTCGTGTATAAGGTTGCATATTTCGGAGAAAATATTTAAAAAAAGTTACCAGCCTCGGTGGCAGAGTTATCTAACACGCTAGTTTCATGTTGAGCTAGACTGCTGGGGACCGAGAGATCGAGGCTTGAATCTCGCTCGGATGATCTGGGTGGCTTTTCCACTCTCCCTCCACGCAAATGCGGGTTCACTTCCTCTATATTCAACATTCCCAATTCCTAACCTATTAGTGTAATTGGGCTTAACATTTTCTGTCGTGAGTATATTAAAATATTACTGTATTTGTTATTCGAAGGATAAATATAGAGCCCTTTTCCATCAAGCCTAGTCTAATAGCTCCATAAATATGATTAAAAAATCATTTAAAATGTGCTAATGTCACATTTGTCACACTTTCACACATTTATTTCTATAAATAGAACTCAAACCATAGGGTTATTAAGGAAGAAGAGCCCGGTTGGATTCTTTCGACTTTATTTTGGCGTGGATTGACCTGGTGGTCTAGGGGTAAAGTGTCAGACTTCTGTGCTGGGAGTCCGGGCTTCAATCCTCGGTCCTGGCACTGATTTATCTGGTTGTCAAACCCTTCCTTCGCCTCTGACAAGACGTGTATTAATCACAACTTGTGAATATGGGGAATGCCAGGCCTCTACCGTGGTTCGGATCCCACGTTAAACTGTAGGTCCTCCATTTCATCTCATAATCACCCTACCATTACACGTTAGCGTAAGTGCGCATAATCCGAACGGGTAGTAAGACGCGATGCTAATAATACTATTTTGGCGTGAGACATATTGTGTGATAACGTATCGTAGAATTATATATCGCGCTATAGTCAAACGGCAATTTCTCTCTTACCGAGGCGACCCCCTTAATTACAAAGAAATCGATTATAAATCAAATAGCTTGTATTACCTGAATTTCTTTTCTTCGTGTCATGCAACAAAAGTGACGTATGCGAACCAGCCATATGTCATTCGCATGACACAAATTTGTAATATATCAAGGTCTGGGTATCATGAAATAATCTGATGCCATATCTTACTTTTATAGACGTTGGACATCCTTATAAAATACCCGATTCACAACTATATGGTTTCATAACAAAGCTAACCAAAACTGTGTTCCCCTATCCTTTGATTTTAGACCACAATCCTATAAAATTCCTACATCTCTAGATCATGTTTTAATGACACATCTTTATATAATCCCATTTTCTCTAGACGATGTCTTAATTTTACAACCTTATAAAATATTAAATTCTTCAAACCTTGCTTTCATGGGCTGGGTACCAACTGGACCCGATTAACGATTGAATCTTACTGAGGTAAAATGTAAACATTCCAAGTAGGTCTAAGGCATATACTAATTAGGTCCCAAAGGTTGCACAAACTATAAAGGTTGGCTACAATACCTATAAAACCTTTAGGTGGTGCTATCAGGAACTGGCAATGACGTAATTACCTTTGTTGATAGATTTTCTCGTGGGGGAAGTGTAACGTGTGTCAACATGGAGTTTGAAAAAATAAAGAGTCGAAGGGGGAAATACTTAATAGATATTAATGGACACAAATATAGGTAGCTAACTAATGGAATTGAACGTTGTAAATGTGTCAAAGTGAACTGCAAGTGGTTTTTGAAAGTTAAGGATAAAAAATAAATTCTTGAAAGTATGATTTATCATGATCATGCATCAGAACGTGTACAAACTTGACAGAAATTAAACGATACATTGAACAGAAAATCAACGGAAAATCCAACTGAGAGGCCTTCTATACATTTACACCGTGAACTCCAAAGAGATTAAAACAAATTAAACATTAACTAGATATGATCTTCAGTTGATTCTTAAAATATTCATCGACCTAGGTAATTTGTCATGGTAAATTACCCCAAGATCTTACGCAGTTACACGAAAGTTTAGAGAACTTCCTGTGAAAACATATAAAGAAGAAACATTTTATAATTAATGATTTAGAAAATAATATTGTGATATTCTCTTATGAGACTAATTTTCAGTTCTTAACACGATGTCAGTGTTTTTGTTGATGGGACCTTTAAGAGTGCGCCTAAATTGTTCCAACAAATGTTTATAATCCATAGAATGATGAAGGGTAATTAAATTCCGCGTTGTTTCTGTTTACTTCCGGTGAAGTCTGCCATATGTTACTCCAAGCACTTGAGGCTGAGATCAATGATCTGGTAAACAAGGAGTGACATTGTGTTCTCTCAAGAGTTTATGCAGATTTCGAAAATTCTATTCATATTGCAGTTTTGCAAGTTTGGCCAAATGTTACTATAAAATGTTGCAGATTTCCTTTAGGTCATAGCTGTTTATTTTATTTTATTTTATTTAGATTAGTTAAAATAAAAACATTAGTACTACAATCAGTCAAATACAATTTAGATAAACAACAAAACAGTTCTTAGAATAATAACCTTAACAAAACAAATATTCGACTAGTGAAAAGGGACAATGTTCAGGTTGTCCCTTTTCACTTAGTCGAATATATTTGTTTTGTTAAGGTTATTATTCTAAGAACTGTTTTGTTGTTTATCTAAATTGTATTTGACTGATTGTAGTACTATTGTTTTTATTTTAACTATGTCTAAATAAACTAAACATGCTGGTTTAAACAAAATTGCAAGTATTGGGATTAAGTATAGAGTACAGTAAATAAGTTTCTGAGATTTTCAACTTCTTAAAGTTTTTTTTTTTGTTTGCCATTTCTCAATCCAGCTACCATATTTATGATCGTCTTATCTATGTTCTTTTCCTGGATTGTGATTTTTCTCTCTTCCGTTTAGTTATAGTTTTCTTTAAATACAATAAGAACTACAAATAGCTGTGAGGCCTTCCATTCGAAGTTAGACTATATGTTATATCATCACAATTCCAATTATCTTTAGTAACAACTGCACCTAAAGAAATACAAAGCGATGTATATGTCAAAATGACTAGTGCTGATGAAGTGTCTCTAAGGAGGATATTCATTCGAAGGAAAGAACATTATGCTGAAGATAAAATGCAACAGTTAATGACAGAAAACCTATATATTCTAGATTTCATGTAATGTGTGTCACATTCTTTCAATTTACTTAAATGTGTGTCAATTTTATTTGGACATTCATATGTTTTAATATTCAATTAAATCTAATATTGTGCTGTTCAATTTTAATATCTTAGTGCTCTTAATATTAAAAAATAAATTTTATTTGGGTCTGCTAGTATCAGTGTTTATTTTAACAATTTATTTGAGAACCCTGAATTTCCCTTTTCCAACCCAGATATAACATTCGTTGCCTAGGACCCATTTGTCATAAGCATCAATAAGGTCACCGGGTCGGATTCCGTAACTAGCTTCTTTCATCACAATCATACCATTACAAACTAAGTTGTACAATTACGTTGCCGGTTGTTTAAATATGAATAAAATAATAATAAAAAATATTCATTTTTTAGGACCTGTTGCTTTTCATGACACAACCCATAAAAATATTTACTTTTCTTCCTCGCTTTCATGACACAACTTCATAAAAATATTTACTTCTTTATGCCTTGCTTTCATGACACAACCCATAAAAATATTTACTTCTTTTTCCTTGTTTTCATGACACAACCTCATAAAAATATTTATTCTCTCTGCCTTGCTTTCATGACACCAACCTCATAAAAATATTTACTTCTCTCTGCCTTGGTTTCATGACACAACCTCATAAAAATATTTACTTCTTTCTTCCTCGCTTTCATGACACAACTTCATAAAAATATTTACTTCTTTATGCCTTGCTTTCATGACACAACCTCATAAAAATATTTACTTCTTTATGCGTTGCTTTCATGACACAGCTTCATAAAAATATTTACTTTTCTATACCTTGTTTTCATGACACAATCTCATAAAAATATTTACTTCTTTATGCCTTGTTTTCATGACACAACTTCATAAAAATATTTGGTTCTCTCTGCCTTGCTTTCATGACACAACTTCATAAAAATATTTACTTTTCTATATCTTGTTTTCATGACACAACCTCATAAAAATATTTAATTCTTTATGCCTTGTTTTCATGACACAACCTCATAAAAATATTTACTTCTTTATGCCTTGCTTTCATGACACAACCTCATAGAAATATTTACTTCTCTATGCCTTGCTTTCATGACTGAATCTCATAAAAATATTCACTTCTCTCTGCCTTGCTTTCATGACACAACTTCATAAAAATATTTACTTTTCTATACCTTGTTTTCATGACACAACCTCATAAAAATATTTAATTTTTATGCCTTGTTTTCATGACACAACCTCATAAAAATATTTACTTCTTTATGCCTTGCTTTCATGACACAACTTCATAAAATATTTACTTCTCAATGCCTTGCTTTCATGACACAACTTCAAAAAATTATTTATTTCTCTTTGCCTTGCTTTCATAAGACAACCTTATAACATTCTTAATTCTCTAGACCATGGTAACATTTCTACTTCTATCAACCATAGTTTAATGAGCCATTCTATAAAATGGCAGCTTCTCTATACCTTGGTTACATTATAGCGTTTCACTCATATCAAATACGTTTGAAGGAAGCTTGGTATTGGTCGTCTGCTGAATAATTCAATCGCTCAAGTTCTCTAGGGCGTCCAGAAAAAAAGTGTCTAGTTCCTAGAAACAGTCATTATTGATAAATGGCAGCCTACAGCACTCGATACAACTCAAGGCGTATGATCTGGTCAGGCCTCAAGCGTGGGCATGGACGTTGAGGCGTTACCCTCTTCGGTGAACTCATGGTCTAAGGCGTAACTCTCGCAGTGGACTGGACTGCCGGTGAGTGTTAGATCGAGGCTAGAATCCTGGTTGGGTGAACCGTGGGTGGTTTTTACTAAATGGTTTTATATTATCCCGCCACGCGAATGCGGGTACACTTTGTCTGATATTCAACTTTCCTCATCTCTAATACATCACCGTTTATATGTTTCTAACGCAGTTCTAAAAAAAAAAAATTGAGCCGATGTTGTTCAGATTAGGTCAACAATACTTTGAGGGCTTCAGAACAAATCCCGGTTCGTTTGAATATTTAGTAAACATTTAGAGGAGAAAGCTTGTAAGGATGAGTGTCACATACATGCACACAAATATGTATGATTCAGTCACTTCTGAGTCAGGAGTCTGCACTAACATCCTTGCAGCCATCTTGAAAAGTTCCCAATACGACACTAGTGAGTCAGAACAGAAATAGGATCAGGACTCGCTCCAATATCCTTGCAGCCATCTTGAAAAGTTTCCAATACGACACTAGTGAGTCAGAACAGAAATAGGATCAGGACTCGCTCCAACATCCTTGCAGCCATCTTGAAAAATTTCCAATATGAAACTCGGGATTCAGAACAGAAATAGGATCAGGATCATCTTCAACATAGTTGCAGCCATCTTGAAAAGTTACCAATATGAAACTCGGGATTCAGAACAGAAATAGGATCAGGATCATCTTCAACATAGTTGCAGCCATCTTGAAAAGTTACCAATATGAAACTCGGGATTCAGAACAGAAATAGGATCAGGATCATCTTCAACATAGTTGCAGCCATCTTGAAAAGTTACCAATATGAAACTCGGGATTCAGAACAGAAATAGGATCAGGATCATCTCCAACATCCTTGCAGCCATCTTGAAAAGTTACCAATATGAAACTCGGGATTCAGAACAGAAATAGGATCAAGATCATCTTCAACATAGTTGCAGCCATCTTGAAAAGTTACCAATATGAAACTCGGGATTCAGAACAGAAATAGGATCAGAATCATCTCCAATATCCTTGCAACCATCTTGAAAAGTTACCAACATGAAACTCGGGATTCAGAACAGAAATAAGATCAGGATCATCTCCAACATAGCTGCAGCCATCTTGAAAAGTTACCACTATGAAACTAAGGAGCCAGAACAGAAATAAGAACGATGTCCGCTCCAAGATCCTTACCGCCATTTGAAAAGTTTCAAATATAAAACTAAGGAACCAGAACAGAAATAGGAATAAAGTCCTCCACAATATACCTACAGCCATCTTGAAAAGTCCCCAATATAAAACGAAGAAGTCAGAAAAGAGAGAGAGAGAGAAAAGGGGGTCAAAGCGAGTAGAATATCTTTCCACCGTTTTACAAGAGTTGCGAATCAATCTGTGGCCGGTGGCCTCAGCTCGTTGCCATGGAAACCTTGTGTAGGAAATCACGCTGTTGACTGAACACCCCTAGGGGGCCATTTCACTTCTTTCCCCCCAACAACCCCCTTTCTCCTTTCTTTTTCTTTGGTTTCCTTCTCCGTTTTTTTTTTTTTTATCTTTTTCTGGGTGCGAAGGTAACCAGCTGCAAAATTAATGTTTCAAACACTTCTTCTTTACGGCGTTACCTTCTTTGTTTGTGTGTTTGTAGTTTTGTTACGGACCGTTTTGAGAAAAGAGAAAACTAGTCAAAAGAAACGCGCACACTAATTATCTCGTTCATCATTTTTGTTTTATTTAGTTTTAGTCTCGCGAGTTTTAAAAAGTAAGCAGCAGAGAACACAAGTTGTCTCTTTTTACTAGTCGAACACTTAACAAAGTAAAAAACATTACCTTTTAACTCAATTTTGCTATTGTTTTAGGGAGTATGTATTTATATTTTAGCAAACTTTATCACTTCCCGGTGTAGTTTACCATAACTTAAGTAACAGATGATATTTTACTATATTTTTAGTGTTATTTTATTGGTAGTGATAAAATAACATATATCAAAAATAGCATCTACAGATCACACGATTTGAAGCGTTAATACGTGAAAGTAGATCTAGAAGCTCTACCAGCTGTCAAATAAAGTTCTTCACGAAGGGTACAAGGGAAAAGGGAGGAAGGTCACATAACACACATTTTCCAAGCCAATGACTTTTATATCTCAAACCATATAAAGACCTTGGCAAATACTTTTTTGAAATTAATTTAAAAGTGTCATGTAAGACTCTGTGTACGTAAAAACAAAACAAATAAAAAACTTGTGCCCCTAACTTGAGCTAAATCCATCCAGTCCACCTCATTACACCTTATTCCTATCTTGAGCTAGTTCTATCCAGTCCACCTCATTACGCCCTATCTATTTCAGGTTCATTATAATGTTATCCTTTTATATGCATATAATTCTTTCCTCTGGTACTTAGGTTTGTTAGTAGATATCTTGGAACGCGGTTCTAGTTGCTTCCATTCTCGTTGTATGTTATGCCCAGCGTAACCTGCAAGATTTGATTATTCTAACAATGTCTTGTGATTTATCTCATCATTATGAAACCCTCTCCACTCTCCAGTAGCCTCATCCCTTTTAGGACCAGATACTTTCCTAAGTACTTTGTTTTTAAGCATACCTTTTAGCATACCACAAAAAACAACATTTAGACTCCAGTTAAGGCAGTAGGTTAAGTCTATTAAATAGTTTATAATATTGAAAAAAGGGGTGTGTAAAAACAATCACTAAACAATTTCCGAAACAACACCCGCTTCAATGGACGCTTGGTCTAAGGCATCAGTCTCATGTTAGACTGGCCTGTGGATGGCGTGGAGATCGGGGTTTGAATTCCGGTCGAGTCTACTGAGGGTGGTTTTTCCTAAATGATTTCCCGCTCTCCTTCCATGTAAAGACAGGTAGATTACCTCTGAAATGCTTCCTTCCTCATTCCTGCCCCATTAGAATAGTTACCATTGTATGCGTGCAAACTGAACAGGTAGTAAGACGTGGCGATAGAAGATCTGAAACAGGCGGAAAACAAACCAGGGAATGTTGAGACCTAGGAGTATAATGTTGATGGCTGCCCTTCCCCCCTCCCCTCAAAAAGGTCAATTTTATTTTTTATAACTGCGGGTTACTACCCGTTTGGGTTATACGCTGATGTACGAATTACGCTAGTGGTTTTAGGGCGTAGGAAGGTTATATTTATAGGAAGTGTACCTGCATTTGAGTGAAGGAAGAGTGGAAAACCATTTTGAAAAAATCTAGGCGCATCCGACTGAGATTCGAACCTCGATCTCCCTGTCATCGGCAGTTTAGTTTACTGTGAGAATAGTGAGGCCACTGAAATGGGTCGTCATAATTGTTAGCACCCACGTGATGAGCACCGTGTTAGTAATACCGGGGAGGAAATAGCTCGTCTCATATATACTCTAGCATATTTTAACAGTTTAGACCAGTGTCTATTATTATTATTATTAGCACCGCGTCTTAATACCCGTTCGGGTAATACGCACTTAACGCTAATGTGTAATGGTAGGGTGATTGTGAGATGAAATGAAGGACCTACAGTTTAACGTGGAATCCGAACCACGGTGGTGGCCTGGCATTCCCCACATGTCTTGTCAGAGGTGAAGGAAGGGTTTGGTAATCAGTTAAATCTGTGCCGGGACCGAGGATTGAACCCCGGCCACCAGCACAGAAGTCTGACACCTTACCCCTAGACCACCAGGTCACCCTAGACCAGTGTCTTTTAGTGTCGTGTTTCCGGGTTAAGCAGAACTTGTTAAAACTGTACCTGTGATTTGTTCTCACTCACTTGGAAGCCATTTAACCAATCACACATATTATCTGCTCTGCAAATAGGAAATGTTATACCGAGCTATGAGAACCATTATCAGGAACATTTAGATTCAACTAACTCTGCTTATCCTGGCAACACTACGTGACACGACGCGTCACAGGTTATTGACCCTCTACCCCTCCCCCTCGCTTAACTCTTGATAGAATGGTTGTCCTCTCTGCCGTTGGAGTGCGCAGTAAGAGCTCTTAACACGACGATGGCCCCATTCGACTAACAGCCTAGGACCTGCCTTGTCGTTAAAGGACATGTTTTTTTTTATGATGGGCGTGAGTGAATACATGAACAGGGAGTAACAGGATTGTGTGATTATGTGGGATGTAGGGGAGGGGGGATATAAATACTAGCGCTATTTTTTCTCCTTGCATTATTATTAGCACTGCGTCTTACTACCCGTTCGGGTTGTACGCACTTATGCTAATGTGTAATGGTAAGGTTATTGTGAGATGAAATGGAGGACCTACAGTTTAACGTGGGATCCGAACCACGGTGGAGGCCTGGCATTCCCCACATTCACAAGTTGTGATTAATACACGTCTTAAGGCACATTCGGGTTGTACACGTAAGCACTAGTTACGATAGTGGGTTAGAAATTGGGGAAGCTGAATTTAAAGGAAGTGAACCCACATTTGTGTGGAGGGAGAGTGGAAAACCATTTAGGAAACACTCCCCCCCCCCCAACCAGTTCATCAGACCGAGATTCGAACCTCGATCTCCCCATATTCAACAGTCTAGCTAAACACGAAACTAGCGCTAAAGCTATCTGCGCCACCGAGGCGGATTAATCTACAAAGCTCACAGAGGAATGTACTTATGTTGATACCTGATCAACGAGTGTTTTACTGAATTATGGGGACAATATGTGTACAACTTTGTAATGATAAAGTTATTTTGCGTCTCAAAGAGTTGCGGAGTTATGATCAAATTTGGAATTTCCACCCATGTAAACTACCCTTATATGTATTTTAATGGAAAAATTGAATGCACCATTTTGTGTGTAATATTAAACAGTGCCTGGATACGAACTGGTAGAAAAAACTTGTTTTCAGTCTTAAGTAAACTACCCTTAATTTTAGGGTTAGCTAGATCATTACTAAAACTCCTCTAGTTAATCTTATGAAATCCCTGATCCCTGATTTATCCAGATCAATAAAATTATTTTGACTATAGTTCCTGTACCAGACAGACAGACGGTATTAAAAACACTTTTTTAGATTCAAGGGGTTGACATCCATAAATATCTCAAATTCGATTATTTTTTTCACGATAAAAAAACTTTCAGTCTCCGAGAAGTCGAGAGAAAGTAAAAAAATTAACAATCCTAAAAGATCAGCAAATCTGTTTCCATACATTCGAATTTTTTTTCTTCTAATATTACCAACTCAAGCGAACTAACAACTCAATTTATGCGTTCATCTTACCTCAAGGAGGTGTTCCTTTTTTACTCCGAACATATTCATTGAATTTCTCTTTTTATAGTTCCCAAGAGAAGTGAAAACGTAAGCAAAACGCCAGGGTCTGGTGATTCCGATGCAGATATCACAAAAATGGGTTTTTGTTCTCCTTTCTTAACGCTTCGTTTCCTTTTCCCTTTTTTTTTTTTTAGTTTTCACTGCAGAAAAATACTTTCGAACGAAATATTTCTTGTAAGACTTTTTTTCTTACTTTATCATACTGATAGAAGGTATTTTAATTGTGGACATTTTTGATCTTTAGATTACAAATGATACTTTTTATGTGACCCTAAGCCCCAAATAGTGGATTTGATATATTCTTTCTGTCCCTTGTCTGTCTTGAGGCTTCGACCCGAGTCAGTTTTAAGAATTTTGTTTAACCTTGATATTTAGATGTATCTCTTTTTTTAATCTAACCTAGCCTTTAAATTAAGGGTAGTTTACCAATTATGGATTTTAGAAAGGAAAAAATAATATTTTTAACACCGCATCTTACTACTTCTTCAGGTTATACATCTATGTGCTAATTACACTAATGAGTTAGGTATTGGAAAGGCTTAAATTAAAGGAAGTGCATCCACATTTTGTAGAAATAAAGTAGAAAACTATTTAGGAAAACCACCCTAAATGCACCCGATCGGGACTAAACCCCGATCTTCCTGTCTTCAGCAGTATAATCCAACACGAGATTAGCGCGTTAAAGAACGTGGCCACCGAAGCGGGTGATTTTGTTTTTTTAAATGGTCACCAAGCTTTAGTTCAAAATGGCTATATGGGATTTATTTTATTATAAATTAACAGAATTAAACGGCATTGCGTTGTTATCCTTGACAACGCTTTTCTTTGCTTCAAAGAAACAAAAAAAAAAATTCTTAATTTTATTTATTCTGACCCAGTTTTTAATAAATAAATAACAATTATTCCAACTGTCACCAGGGTTTGGTTATATAGGTTTAAGTTAGGTTAAGACTCACACTGGTTCACAACTTCATATTCACTATCATCATATCATCTCATTTAGGTTATGACGTGCAACAACCTCCTATTCTGTACCCTGGACAATGTTCTCTGCCATTAGAGTGGCTAATAGTATACATACAGGCGACCACACTGGATGTCATGTCCCAAGGTCATGTCCCTCCCGGTACGATAAAAAAAACTTTAGTTCCGAGCAAGGAATACAAGATAAAAACATCACCAATGTAATAAATATATATAAAATACCGTAGTAAAGCCGGGGTTATATATATGTTTAGTAAATAAATAATAATGCATAGTTTGCTGTGCGCAATTCATAAGAAAGATACAAGGCTTTATAATGAAACTTATTGCTCAAAGTATTCCTTAAAATGATTGGATTGTTTTAATTCATAGGCATTGGCCTAATCTCTTCGCTCTAGTAAATAAGGCCTCTAAAAATAATTCCCTCGGGGGTTCACTCGAAAAACAGCATTCATTAAGCTCTATCTTTTGAAAAATAAAATCGATCTAATCTATTCTTTAAATTAAAAAATAGCACCTGGATACGGTAATCGAACCCGGGACCTTTGGCTTGGCCGGGTTCAATTCCCGTCTACAGGTGTCATTTTTAAATGTAAAGAATATTATATTTTGATGCAACTATAATCGTAACTAACAAATATAATAGGCTAGCTATTTAATCCATGACCTAATTGATATTTATTTGATTATTATATTATTATCATGAATACTCTGTTAAACATACTTTTCAGTAATAGACATTCCCCCTCTATTTTTAATAATGTTTTCAATCGTAGCCACTGACGCTAGAACGAAACAAGTAATGCCACGAGTATCTTCAAACACGAACAGAAGATAATTTCCGTCTGCAGCGTATGCTGACCTTTAATTGGCCGGAGCCTCTTTTTGCATTCTCATTGGTTGATACAACTCAAGTCTAAGAGTCTTCTATGCTCTACTCCACGCATAACGCAAAACAAGCTGAAGTTATTATTATCACCGCGTCTTACTACCCGTTCGGATTATACCACTTACGCTAATGTGTAATGGTAGGGTGATTGCGAGATGAAATGGAGGACCTACAGTTTAACGTGGATCCGAACCACGGTGGAGGCCTGGCATTCCCCAGATTCACAAGATGTCTTGTCAGAGGTGAAGGAAGGGTTTGGAAAAAGCTGAAGTTGAACCAGCTGTATGCATTGTGCACTATTCATCGATTGTGAACGTTATAATTATAAATAATGTGTCCCAACTTCTTGCGCACTGTGTGCTATGGACTATTCGCTGTTATTCAGCCTTAGTAAAACAAGGTAAACATGAGTTGACGCGGTGCAGTCCTCAGTTATTGATTTCAGCTAAGACTAGAAATGTCTAGATGGTTACAAAGAAGAAGAAGACTATGGGAGGGGAAGTTAGTTTATGAGATTGCCACACCTGTAAGGAATCTTCTTGACAAAGCCTAGCGCTCCTCTACGAAACCACAATTTCCTGGCCATTTTATTTCGCACAGGAATTAATTCAGAAAACTTGTTAGAGACCACTGTATATTAATTTGAAAACTTTCTTATGTGCGTGGACAGAATATTTCTTAAACCAATCCATTCTAAGCCTTAATGCTCAACTGAACTATATACAAGGTGTAAAAAAAAGTCATGTACACACATATGTGTATATATATTATTATTAGGTGTGTGTATATATATATATATGTATATATATGTATATATATACACACACACATACACACCTAATACAACTCCATACTTATACATTCTCGCTAACTTTCTCCACACTTTCCTATCCCCTTGCATACTCCCTTCCCTTCAACAACATCCATACACGGAGTCATACATGATCTTTTATTCTTAAAACACTTAATGTTTCTCTTTTTCACATATTCGTCTACAACATATATCCACGTCTTACATGGCCTACCTCTTCCTTTTGATCCACACACTCTACCTTCATATATTTGCTCCGTAAATCGATCCACACTCATCTTTTCAACATGCTCAAACCAACGTAAGACGCTTCTCTCGCATTGACCTGTTTGATTCCCTTCTAAACCGTACTTCGTCATCATCCATTTATTACTGGTTCTGTCCATAAGAGTTTTTATACAAACATTTATTAGTTATCTCATTCCAACCGCATTCACCTTGCTCTTGTGTTTCTCCAAACAAACCCACACTTCACATCTATACAACAATGTTTGCGTTAACACACTTTTATATACCGCCATCTTTGCTTCTTTCGATACTACTTCATTCTTTGCAATAGTCCACATGAACCCATAAAACTTGTCCTACAAATAACTATAATGGCATCACAATTTATTTTTTAGAATAATTTAACCAAACAAGAACATTGATACGAGCTCTCATGGGTGATTGTATGGTCTAACCCGGGGCTTCCAACTTGCGACATCTGTGATCGGGAGGTAAAGAGCTCGCCTCAGGAGCCAATGTTCGTGGGTTCAAACCTAGCCGAGGGCGAAGGATTTTTCTTGGGTGTTAAACATCCATTGCACAACTTCCTTCGAAGGGGAAGCAAAGCCGTCGGTCCCATGTCGATTGTGGCGTGTAAAATATATCTGGAAGTTATGTGAAAATACCTTTCCCGGCAAAATTGGTAGGCCCTTTCACTCTCGCTCATAGAAATTCTCGTGTGCTGATATAATCAGTCGGTTCAGAAAGTGCACGTTAAATACCACAAATAAATAAATACAAATTTATTTAATTAAACTTCTACTTAAATAAGTCAATATATTCTATTTTTAACAGAATTTTTCAATTTTGTAAAAGTTCCTATATATATATATTGGTTTTTTTTAGAAGTATCTTGTGGTTTGTTGCCAAGGCAAGCAATACTTTACAGGACTGTACTTGTAAATTATTCCCTACCGATCTGTATAAAACCTGCCCTTTAAAGCTATAAACATGTAATCGCTTAATACATCATTTAGTGCGTGGAGGCGACGAGGGTTGGCTTACTATATTATGTTACCCGAATAATTATTACTATTAAGTTTAAGTAAATCATTTAAAATTTTAATTATTTTATAAAAAGTTAACTATTATTTAAAACCTAAAGTCTCGACACAAAAAAACAATAAAATTGTGATTGTAGATAATTGATACAGTGGACTGTACAGACTTTCTCGCTCCTTAACCTAAAAATGAAGATATTTACTTTAAACTAATAGGATATGTGAAATGAAATAATATACACTGCTACAGAAACACACTGAGAATAAAGTAACATCTCTGTCCAGCAAAGAGCAACTATCAATTCCCCATTTACCAGATTTTCATTTTAAAATATATGTATTTATATCTCGAAATTATTAAGTTTATAAAAATATATATTTCACTTTTTTTTATATATATTTCTAAAACTTTGCTATGATAGGTTATATTGTATCTGACATATTTGCGAAGATATGATCTGCTTGTGTAAAATGTCCTCAGTCGTTTTCATGGCTAAACAATGCCTATAACTATTCTTTTTTATCAAAATCGTAAAAGTCTATTTTGATTAAATTGATTTGTTCTCTTTTCACTCTTGGGTAATTTACCCTTAATTTTGGGGTTGTAAATCTAATTCCAAAAACCTCTCTGGAGAACCTTATGAAAAGCCTAGATAGTAAGTTCGATTGGCTAAATGATTAGGTTCTAGGCCAAGATGTAGACAGATGGACGGCATCGCAAAAAAAAAAAAACTTTTTCATGTCCAGGAGCTGTCATGAAACGTCGACATCCATCAATACTGGAGTTTTATTATTTTTTACGATTACAAAACTTACTTTCTCTCAGAGGGGTCGATATTAATTAAAGTAAATATTGTATCCTTCTCTGGCACAGCGCTGATACGTTGTAACGTTAAGATAACTTATTAATAAGGTAATTCCACTTTATTGTTATCTGCTCTCTTAAAATATCTTATTAGTTACATTTGAAAATTTAAACCAAGGTTTCTTAACCGGTGCATATATACCCCCTGGGGGTTTGGAAACCAAATTTGGGACTCGCATCTCTGAGCAGTAACAATTATACCAGTTTTAATGTGTAATGGTAGGGTGATTGTGAGATGAAATGAAGGGCCTACAGTTTAACGTGGGATCCGAACCATGGTGGAGGCCTGGCATTCCCCACATTCACAAGACGTCTTGTCAGAGGTGAAGGAAGGGTTTGGTAATCAGATAAATCTGTACCAGGATCGAGGATTGAACCTCGGACCCCCAGTACAGAAGTCTGACACCTTACCCCTAGACCACCAGGTTATCAACAACCAATTAGTCCGAACTATCGACGCTCGTTATCCAAATTCCCTGTTGTTAAGTAAAGAGTGCAAAAAGCTGCGATTCAATTTTCGATGAGGGAGGCGACCCTGAAGAGACTCTCCCATATAAATAAGTCTTTAATTGTATTATTACACACTGTACACGTATTTCTGATCCGGCTCGAGTTAGAACCATGATCTTCCCATCATCGGCAGCCCAGTAGCCCATTTCGTAACTAGAATAACGCCTTAGACCATGTGACCACTGAAGATGGCGATGGCACAGTATAGTGAATGTCATTCGATACGAAAAACGTAATTCACTATTCCTTTAAAACTTATAAGCTCTGCTCTCTAATTATCAAGTTCTCAACATTCGCTCAAAGCGAATGTACTGTTGTAAGGCATTTATCCTGTGAAAAAAACCACAACTTTCTTCCCAGTTAACTTTCTAACATACAACATAAAGTTCAATTTTCATTAGAATGGCTTTTTAGAAAATAAAAAGTTTCTTCCTAAGAAAACAAGACTGTATATCTAGTAACTTGTCTGGATATCAAATAAGGTTCTTCCTAGGAAAACAGGACTGTATATCTAGTAACTTGTCTAGGTATTAGATAAGGCTCTTCCTAGGATTACAGGATTGTATATCTAGTAACTTGTCTAGATATCAGATAAGTTTCTTTATATGAAAATAGGACTATATATATATATATATATATATATATATATATATATATATATATATATTCAGTACCCGCCTCGGTGGCGTCGTTGGCTAACGTGCATGTCGTGTTGAGCTCGACTGCTGAGGACGGGGAGATCGAGGTTCGAATCTCGGTCGGGTGAACTGGGTGTGATTTTTCCTAAATGGTTTTCCACTCTCCCTCCACGCAAATGCGGGTTCACTTCCTCTAATTCAACCTTCCCAATTCCTAGTCCATTAGCGTAATTAGTACTTAAAGCGTATAACCCGAACGGGAAGTAAGACGCGGTGCTAAATATTATTATTATATATTTAGTAACGTGTCTACATATCAGATAAGGTTCTTTCTAGGAAAACAGGACTATATATATCTAGTAACTGGTCTAGATATCTGATAAGGTTTTTCATATGAAAATAGGACTGTATATTTATATTAAATTCAAATTAAAGAACAATTTATCTTAAACTATGATTAATTTTACTAAACATTATCACTTGGAGAGAGAAAATATTCGCGTCATTTACACGCATACAGAGACTTCTTAACTTTTACACACACACACACACAACACTCACACAGAGTACCGTGGGTCTCTGGTAGTGCCCTATTACTTCAAAGGGATAAGGGTTTGATATTCTCTTACTACCCCTCCTCCTCCCTCCAGTTGGTTTCTGGACGGAAATCTAGCGTGACTATACGCTCAAAGCGGGAGGGAATGTATGTGTGTCTGTGTGCTTTGTGAAGTCTCTGGTTGATTTTCGGGTGGGTTTGTTGAGGTGTGGGAGGGAGGGGAGACGAACTGTTTGGGTTCATATAGAGGAACTGTTCTATGCCCAGTCTTGAGTAATATCTGACGTGTTATAAGCCTCTCCCCCTTTTACATTTCTCTTCTTTACCGATCTAAACACGGTTATTTGTTTAAAAAAAACAACAACAGAGTAACAGCAAAGATGGAGAGCTCGGTGGGAGGAAGAATTGTAAATGTCCTCGTTTAGCTACTAACTAAAGTCTGTTCAGCGTAGGAATTGTTTTCTGAAAGGCCTTTATCCATAGCAGAAATCTATTATATAGTAGGATATTGGTAGGAAAAAAGACCTTTCAGAGAGTAATTTCCACCGTGAATGAAGTATACTTACATCAATCCCACCATGATTCTCTATGAAGTTTCTATTTAAATAAATGGTAAAAAAAAGTAACATTTAATTCGAATTTCAGAAGGAAATCTTTGGATATTTAGAAGCTTATACATTGTTAATTTGTTCGAGTTTATACTCATTTCAAACCTAGCTTAGCGCCGGTCTTGTAACTATCGGATAAATATTGCTATCGGGAGGTTAAAGTTAGCGACCAGATAAAAGCTATCAGCAACTTTAATATTTTACGCGAATTATGAACTTATTTTATCTGCCGGATAGCTATCTGTAGGATAAATCTATTTGTATGCAGAAAACGTAAGGTTGGTACTGTTTTTATTGCCACGCGCATGCGTATAAGCTGTACTGCTACCGCTAATACCTGGAAAGTGGCTACAACGCTCAACATTTGTTAAATAATGGCGCCTAAACAAGTGCGAGTAAACATATGGCGTCACGTGGGCGCAGAAGTTAAGATGTCTTGCAAGTACTAATTTTGGTGTCTGCCTAAATGTGGGAAATAGTTGGTTACAACGCTTACAAAATTGCATTTATTGTACTTATATATATAACTCCTGGGCCTCTGCCTACTAAACACGTGAACCAAGATTTTAACCTAAAAACAGATACTAATAGGAGAAACCTCATGAAAAACAACGTGTCACTACGGTAACAACCATTTTAACTTTCAGATAAAAGCTATCAGGTACTTAAACCTCCCGATAAAAATGTGATGGATAAATACATTTTATCGGGCAGTCATGAGATGCACTTTTTAACTTATCGACCAGATAAAAATATTTATCTGCCAGATTAATATTTATCCGGGAGTAATAATACCGGACCTTAATAATAATTATTAAACCACCCCATAAGCCGGCAATGTCAAATAAAGTTGTAGTACTCTATTGACTCATAGTAAATGAGAAAGTGGCGAGCGGGTTGCCTAATATAGGAGATGTGTCGAATCTACTTTCGTCCATTCTGATTTAAGTCTGAAATTTTCGTATGCTAATTTTTACAAATTTTTATATATTTTTGTTCGAGTTTATCTTGTTTTGTATGTACTGTATGTGTTTATGTTTTATATCCTTGTATATAATTTGATAAAACCTTTTCCGATAATAGAAATTACGAGGAAATGACTGAACATATTTTGACAAACTACCACTCATTTTAACGGTTAGGAGTCCAGGATGTCGGGAAAAATAGTAGTTTTCCATGAAAACCTGATTTTCACAGCTAATTTTATGTTTTTCATCCTTTGTTTAATCAACATGGAAATCGTTATTAGCTGCATCGGTGTAAATCTCTAAATAAAATATATCTCTGGCTAAAAAATAATAGCTCAATATTTATTTGTTCCGAACACATCACAATTTTCTCTTTGGATGAATATTTCTCTTTGGATGCTGGTCGTAACACATCTAAATTGAAATTCCTAAACTGGGGAAACATTTATTTTTTATTGGAATGTTGTTATCGTTAATTCACACTTAAATCAATAATATTCAGCATAATTCATTAAAAATTTAAGTTGTTAAGTTCTTGGAAATATTGTCTACGTTTTGTTTAGTGCGTGATAATATGATGTTAAATATGTTTTGGTAAGTATTATAAGCTCAAAGACGATAAAATGTTCTTGAATAATGTTTAAAAATAGCCATTTCAACTATATAGGTACGGTATGAGCTTTGGTGTTAATTTCTTTTTTTCAAATAATGGGTTTCGAGGTTTATTTTATTCAAATAATGGGTTTTTATGTTCATTTTATGAAATAGTAACACAATAAAAACACATAAATTAGACTATGTTTTAATTTTAAGGAAATTATATTTAAAATAATGTTGTCTGTACCACATCTATATTTTCACATTTTCTCTCTCGCTATCTGACACTCTCACACTTTTTCCACTCACATGCAAACACACACACTTTCTCTAATAGTCTTCTCATATTCTCTCTCACACTTTATCACTCTCCCTCACAACTCTCTACCCCTACATACACACTCTAATACACAATTTCTCTCACATTATCTTTATTATACCCTCTGTCTTAAGCTCTCTCTCTCTCTCTCGAACGCTATCTCTCAGACTCCATCTCTCTCAAACAATCTTACCTTCTCTATCTCACTCTCTCTATTTCAATATCTCTCTCAAACACTCTTTCTCAAATTCATTATCTCAATTTCTCTCTCTCAAACTCACTATCTCAATTTATCTCCTTTAGTCTCTCTCAAACACTATCTCTCTTTTAATTTTCTCTATATAAACTAATCCCTCCCTTTCTAACATTCTCTCTCTAACTATTTCTTAAATGCCCTCACAATTTATCTCTCTTTCATAAAATCCCTCTCAAAATTGTACACTATCTCTTTCTCTCTCTCACACACACACACACACACACACACACACTCACACAATTTATCACACATTCTCTCCCACATTTTCTCTTTCTCTCTCTCTTTCTTTCACACATAGCCTCTCTTTCCCTCTTCTCCCAGTATTTCTCTCTCTAACACAAACACTTATTCTCACTATCACTCACTCACACTCACTCGATTTCTCTCAATTGCCCATTTTCAGTCTCTCACTCACACTCTCATACTTACACTCTCATTTTCACCATCACCATTTTATCACTCCGTCATATATATTATATATATATATATATTTAACCAAATAGAAATAATTTTTTCTACGGGTATAAAGCCATTCACAAATAAAGGTTTCCATGGTGAAGTAAACAAAGAATGAAAAGCTGAAAATACTATGGGAAAATCAGATTTTGGTTGGAAACTAATAATAATATATATTAATTAATGACTTATATATAATTAGATAACCCCATTTCTGGTTATTAAAATTACGAAAAAATGACAACCTATTTTGACAAACGATCATTTTTAGGGTTAGGGGTCCAGGATCTCCGGAAAAATAATAGTTTCCAACCAAAATCTGATTTTCCCAGAGTATTTTCAGCTTTTCATTCTTTGCTTACATCACCATGGAAACCATTATTCGTGCATGGTTTTATACCCGTGTATAAATTATTTCTCTTTGGTTAAAAATAATAACTCAACACTTACTTAAGTTGTACGATGAAAAAAATATAAAATTATGGAAAATATTAATGTATACTAAACAAACTAAACCAATTATTGTAGGTTGGAATATAACTTTGTTTGTGTAGATACTTTTCCCTCCTTATTTTTGTATATTTATCTCTGATTACAAAATGGCTGTTATAATAGCTGGTCGTAGCACATCTTATCTTTTAATTGAAGGAATTAATTTCCTAGACTTGGGAAACATTAATGGTAATTGAATGTTGCTATCGTTAATTCGCATTTAAATCAACAATATAATCGCAAACACAAAAGGTTAAGTAGTCAATTTAGCGAAAATACCCTCTCACACACTCTCTCTCTCTCACACACACACCACCAACGTTTTTACATACTCTTTTACACACACACTGTCTATCACACACATATCTTCTTTCCCACTCTATCCCTTTCTCACACTCACTCTCTCATACACAATCACTCTGATTATCACTTTCACATTTTCTGATAAGCCTATTTCCGGTAAATGAAATTATGAGAAAACGGCTGAACCAGTTTTGACAAACGGTCACTTATTTTAAAGGTTAAGAATTCAGGATGTCGGCAAAATAGAAGACCCGATATTCCTAGAAAATGTTTATCTTTTCTTCTGTGCGTAGTGGTTCACCTGTACAATAATTCTTTGTTTACATCACCATGGAAACCTTGATTTATGTAAGATTTATATCAGTAAATAAAATGTTTCTCTTTGGTTAAAAATAACAAATCACTTCTTGCTTGAGTGGTAGGGTACAACAAATAGGTAAAGAGCTGGGAGAGGGGTTGTTTTAAAGTTATAATCATGGGATGAAGAAGAAAAACTTACTTTTTGCTTAAAATTAAACATTGAAAGACCAAAATCAATTAAAAGATTTCTTGGCGAGTAAACCTTTAACTAAGAAAGTTGAATGAAGCTTCATTCTATAGAAAATTTCCAAGTAAAAAAAAAGTTTTAAATAAGTTTAGCGCGACAATTTGCAGCCATTGTTGCAACGATCACTAGTAGCATAATAAATGTGTGTGTGGATAAATTAAGCATATTTTGAGGTTGTTGATTTAAGTTGCACAACTCATGAAATGGTTGATTCGAATTTGGATATTTCAAGTTTTTTTATATATTCCTTAGACTTTGAATTAAATTATTATTATTATTAGCACCGCGTCTTACTACCCATTCGGGTTATACGCACTTACGCTAATGTGTAATGGTAGGGTGTTTGTGAGATTAAATGGAGGACCTACAGCTTAACGTAGAATCCGAACCACGGTGGAGGTCTGGCATTCCCCACATTCACAAGATGTCTTGTCAGAGGTGAAGGAAGAGTTTGGCAATCAGATAAATCTGTGCCGGAACCGAGGATTGAACCCCGGACCCCCAGCACAGAAGTCTGACACCTTACCCCTAGACCACTTTGAATTAAAAATGTAATATATATAACACACCGGATATATTTTAACTAGTGCCAAATATTCTAGGGGCGTATTCCCAATCACCAAACATATAGAGAAGTTCAAGGTAAACATGTGTCTGAAATCCCCTAGTTTTACTGTTATTAAAGTTTTTCCTCACAGATGGATTGGTCTTAGGGGATCCAATGGACGGCCTGTTTAGTCACCAGATTTGAGCCAGATGGATTTTTATCTATTGTGACATTTAAAGTCAATTGTTTACGCAACTCCTGTGCCTCATTTATGTTGACGCTTTAAGAAAACGTATCGTAAATTGATGTCAAAAATAGGTACCACCTCAGGTGTATTCACATAGTGAGATAAAGCATGAAACGCAGGCTTAGAGAATGTTTCGTAAGAGGACGACACCATTTAAAAAAAATTATAGCAAAATGTTCTGTCTTGTGTTTTTTTTGTCTATGTTAAATTGGAATTGAATTGTTTAGTCGCATTACTGATTCTGTTGGATTGCTAATTATTTGATCAGTAAAGTTCCCTCTAACGCAGAGACTAAGCGTTTCTAGACCCATGTTTACCTTGAACTTTTCTTTATGTTTGGTGATTGGGACTACGCCCCTAGAATATTTGACACCAATTAAATCACATCCTGTGAGTACACCGTATATACTCTAAGAGAAGTGGTAAGAGAAAGATTGTTCACCAACTTCTGAGTCACATTTAACAACTAGTGCACATGTCTCTACTGAAAAACATACGTCACTATATCTTGTTGCGATGTCTACGTGGAACTTAATGGGTTTTTAAGTCACGTGGTCTTTTTTTCTTACCCCCGACACTCTAACTCAAGTCAAACAATGAAGAAGTATCGACCCACTGGCCAAGACGGTATTCCGTAGAAAACTGTAGGGTGCAAACACTTTTTTGTTTGATATATCTGCTCCCCCGACGTCTTTTTACCACCTTTTTCCATGTCGATCGATATTTTATTCTTGTAATGTGATTTTATAAATCATAGAAATTGGAACGTTTAAATAATAGCGTGATAATTCTTTTTTTATAATTTAAGAGATATATATATAATATATATATACGTCGGGCTTAAATAAACTTTTATAGGTACAGTTCAGTTTTCATAGGAAGGGCCTTATATGGTAGCTAGAAAAGTTACTAGATCTACTTTAACGTGTTCATACGTCATGTGATCTACAGTTGTCACTGTTGTTAGATATTACCTTCTCCTATAAAATAACGTTAATAATATTTTTTAAATATTATCAATGTTGACCGCAAAATAAAGGTTCTCCTACTAGAATCCTAATTATCAACGCTTTTAAAGGTTTTACAATTATTTACAAGGTGCTTTATTTGAATCCCGGTAGAGTAAAAATCGATAACTAATCGAGTAATTATCTCCACTTGTTGAGGTACCATGTGAGGTACGAGTGGCTTGAATTACGTCATAATGGCGATTCTAAGGCCCTAAAGACCCCCTCAGATAGTTTCAATTTTTTTAAATAAAACATTCCTTGCACCGTGTCTCAATACTTGTACGGGGTATTTTTCACATTTTCATCAATGAGGATGGTATGAAGAGGAAGCGTTGTGTTGAGCAAGAGCATAAAATATTTCAGGAGAAAAACCACCTCAGTACACCCAGCCGGGATTCGTATCCTGACCGCCCAATCACGGTAAACTTATACTAAACGAAACTTGTACCTTTTTCTCGTGTGTTTCAATAGGAATTACCTTAAGGTGCGGCAGAAGGGAGCGTGAATAATTTTACAGTTTTTATAGCATTTTATTTTTGTTGACCAAAATAAATCAAATATTTCTCCAGTAGCAACATAGAGTTTAGTTTTCTGCACATGGTTATATCAACATATCGTGAATATCTGTCAAGGGTGTCCTGGAATTTTGTCAAAACTTTTTAAATAAAAAGAAAAAGTTTTGACGAAATTCCAGGACACCTTTGACAGATATTCAACATCTGTTGATATAACCCTGTGCAGAAAACTAAACTCTATGTTGCTACTGGAGAAATATTTGATTTATTTTGGCCAAAATAAGTAATGCTATAAAAACTGTAAAATTACTGCGCTCCCTTCTGCCACACCTTAAGGACGTTACCTACTTATGACGTAGCGGAGATCAAGGTAGGATTTCACATGTTAGTGTGTGTACGTTCAGCGAGGTTCAAAGATACAACATTGGAACAAACCCAATAAACTCTTTAATAATTCTAAAAAAAATAGTTTTACACTGTCACTATTATTATTTTGATCTTGAAGATTTTTTTAAATTTTAAACTATTTTTCTTGTTTACAACTTAGGATGTTTGGTTTGTTCGCTAAAATGGATTTAAGAATCTTCCTGCTAAGACGTAGATTAAATAAGTCTGTGGAAGCATATGACTATCTAGAATAGGAGAAAATAAAAAGTAATTTTGAAATGTAAGTCAATTATGTCCAGGCGCAAATAGTGAAGTGGGTGTGTGTACTTCTCAGTGGAAGAAGGGAATTTTTGTAACCAGATAAACATGAGACCTTGCAGGGGGAACTAATCATTCTTCCCTCCCCTCTATTTCTATTTCGTACACTATAGAGTTGGTAGTTCTTAAAGGGGGTTAAAAGTTCGTCAAGTTAAGATACAACCCGATACGCAGAATAGCTCCAAAAAAACATTCGTCGAAATTATATTCAGCCAAATTTTAATCGAACTGAGCAAGGAGGATTGGTGGAGTGACAATTCCTTCTAAGCCGATGTGATTTCAAAGCTCAACTAAGCTCAACAGTCGCACACGCTAACCACGCTATCGACCAACCTTGCCATTCTCATCTTCATGTGTACTACTCTCATTCAATTGTCATGCATGTAGTCGCTTCGTGCATATGTAAACGGCGTCGGCTTGAACAAAGAGATGGGTTCTGTGTGAAACGTTGAGTTTCCAACGGACACGTCGGAGCAAGAGCAGTCTATATCCATCGAACTTAAGGTATAGCGTTAGTTTTAAACAGAGCATCATGAATAAATTTAAAATGCCATGTAAAAACATGCGGCACTATTTTAGAAATCGAGTTTTGTAAATGAAATAAATCTATGAATCTTAAATTTTAAGGGTTTTTATATTTAAAAAAGGGTATTTAAAAGATAATTGAACAATTTTGAATTCTTTAATTCTTAAAAAAAGGTAAGATAAAACGATGTTACCAGTGAACACTTTTATATAGCAAGAGTAATTTATGTAGCACAGAAGTATATACACACCATATATATATGTATATATATATGTATATATATGTATGTATATATGTATATATATATATATAATATATATATATATATATATATATATACACATTTCTAAATAGTTACATTCACTAATAATACATTAAAACATTTTACTTTTCAGCTAAGTGTTACCAGCACTAAGACTAAAATCTGTTTCATTGTCAATTGTTTATAATGGTTCAGAAATTTAAAATATATTTAAATACATATTTTATCTTCCTAGGCAATTATTACATCGATGAATATGTTCATTTAAAACTCTTAACGCTGCGAAACAAATATAATTCTACATTCCATACAGTTGTGTGTTGCAGGGAGTATTGTCATCAAATACACGGGACACTGATTACTCCATTTAAGATAGTAATGCCGTTAGATAAATATATTACTACATTTTTTACAGTTGTTTGATGTGCAAAGGAGGGTAATATATGGAAAGGTTATTAAAGGGTGTATGGAAGGGGGGAATGTATGGAAAGGTAATGATATGGAAAGGTAATGTATGGAGAGGAGGATGTATGGAAGGGAAATGTATGGAAGGGGGATGTATGGAAGGGGGATGTATGGAAGGGGGATGCACTTTTTGAACAGACTGAGTACATCGGAACACGACGTATAAACTAACTTACCTCTAACACAGACTCAACACTCAGCTCTTGATGGTAACTTCATAAATGTGAACGGGCAAAACCAGCGATAAATGCTTCCGCCATGCCGAGATTAGTACCCGGGACCCTTATCTCTGTAGGCAGACAATTCAACCTTCTTCACTTAAGCACATGGCATTTAAAAAAAAATATTAATCGCGTTTGGTTATTGTTTTTTGTGTTGGCACAAGCTAAAAGGCGTTAGTATCGTCTTGTTTGGTTTTTCTGTGACATGGAGGTTGGGGTATAAATCCAGTCTGGGTTTTTACTGAGATATGTTTTACCTAAATGATTTCCTGCTCTCTCTCCACGAAATTAAAGGAACACATTTTGTGGGGTGATTAAAAAAATAAAGACAAAATAAGGTCGAGTAGAGCTCGAACCCATGGCGCCAGCCAGGTCTCGCAGACCTGGTGTGTCTTGAATGGACGAGCTTGCGCGTGGTCGTGGGAGCTACCTCCCCCACCCCCTCCCTTAATGTTCCTGCGCACTGGATGGTGCGACGCCTCGCGGCGCTCTTCACCGCCGACTCCGTGTTGACGTCGCGAGCGCCGCCGAGACACTTTGCTCGACACGTTGCTCGCCGCACGTGTGTGTGTATGTGTGCGTGTGTGCGTGCGTGACAAGGCACTCGTGTGTGGCCGTGCAGGCACGTGTTCTCGTACCCGCCTGGTTTAACCATCACGGCGTCGTTTGACATACTCATTTAACGAGTCACTTAAAACAAGGACTGCCCCATTCAACGGGCGTTAAAAAAAATTACGATATATGTTTTGAGTGGCTTCTCTTGTTTTTATATTTAAAATAAAATTTAATCCATACTATTGTAGTAGACATTATCCTTCGGATCGTTTCCGTTACATAACGGTAGTCGTTGGTAGTCATAATCTATAGCAAAAAAATAATAATTCAATTACCATAAAGTTATTTTAAATTAGAGGTAATTCCGTGCTTTCAACTCATACGGGTAATTTAAAAAATTAAATATTGTCATTGATCGATTTATTATGAATAGTATAAAAATATATAAAATATTAGTATAAATTAATATAAATATCATCACTTAATAAATTATAAAAATATGCATTTATTGTAGCTTTTAATATAAATCTAAAGCCGCTTGTTTATATTGCTCTCCAAATATTAGCAATAATTTTATATTAAATTTTAACTAGTTAAAAGAATATCTACGTGAAGGACTAGTTCTCAACACTTGTCAAGAGATTTAAGAAGGTGAACTTTTTGTTTTTTTACAAGTTTTATATTGTTTAAAACTGTGTACTCTAGTAGGAAGTTAGATCTAAGTATGATAAAGGTTTTTAGATTCTAATATCAGTAATGAAAATATTCGCGAGCAAACTCACAGTCCTGAAGTGGTTGTGTTACAGAGTTACGTCAGGATAAGCAATCATTTAAAAAACAAAGCACATGCCCGTAAACCTTAAAAAATAATTTAAACATATTTGATTAGTAGTCAGATAGTATATTTAATATTTGTTGGAGAAAAATATATATTTTTCTTTGAAATATAATTTTATATTTGTTGGTTTTAAGTAAGTATTAATACATTTCTTTTTAAATAAACAGAATAGTAAATAATTAATTAATTAATTATACAAACTAGGTGCTATTTATTGAGTATGTTAATTTTCGCCTGCCCTATAAAGATCTTCGCATAGATATTTCATTATTAAATTTGTATAATTTGTTTATAAACTATTATTTTATTACCAGGATGCTATTTATATACTGAAGTCTAATAGTATAATTATTTGCTTTCCTCTTTTTATTAAAATACTAGCATAAGTACCCATGGTTGCTTCAAACAGATAGAAAAAAAAATATTTTATTTATTCCGACCCAATTTTTAATAAATTTATAAAAATCTGATCAAATATTTAAAATATCGGCTTCAAGGTGCATATGTTTGTGTATAGGAGATACTAATTTTAAAATTTCAAACCTTTTCTTGGGGTTGATATTGCGCAAGGCTCATGAAAGACAAACAAACAAATTCTTGATTTTATTAATATAGATTCGCATTGATTTTCAGTAATTAAATTTGTATAATTTGTTTGATAGTTAATATAGTTTATCAACTAACTATTGCATAAATAGTGGACGAAATACAGTTTTATCAATGTTACTTATTACTATATTAATATGGGTTGTAATTTTCCCAAATACAAATAGAAAAATATACAATTTTAGAAGTTTTAATAATTGCTATAGCATTGACTATCCTCACTAGCCCTCCCTGAAACAATTATTGTATTTAAATGTACTAAACAAATAACGAAAAAAATAGTCTATCCTTGATATTATTATCAGTAGCCCCCTCTGTGGTCTGGTGGTCATGGTTCGATCCCCGGTTCCTCCAGATGTTCTGTAAACCAGTGATTCTGTAACAGGATCAGACTCGTTCTCGTGAGGACAAATGAGGATCTACTTGAATGAAAAGTAGTGGCTCTAGTTTAGAAAACTGAGATTAAAAACAGGAGGGTTCGTTGTGCTGACCACGTGACGCCTTCTTTCCACAAATGTTGGCACTATCATCGCTAACGACTGCCCCTCTGTCGGTATAGCTCGTTTGCGGGCTCAGGCCATGGCGGTTTTTATTTTAAATTATTATCAGTAATTACCTATTTGTTTTAATATAAATAAAAACTAATGTATTATATATTATATATCTATTTGTTAAATAGAGAACACATGAGACTATAAATATTAAATGATTATTATTAGCACCGCGTCTTACTACCCATTCGGGTTGTACGCACTTACGCTAATGTGTAATGGTAGGGTGATTGTGAGATGAAATGGAGGACCTACAGTTTAACGTGGGATCCGAACCACAGTGGAGGCCTGGCATTCCCCACATTCACAAGATTTCTTGTCAAAGGTGAAGGAAGAATTGGCAATCAGATAAATCTGTGCCTGGACCGAGGATTGAACCCCGACCCCAGCATAGAAGTCCGACACCTTACCCCTAGACCGCCAGGTCACCTATAAATATTAAAAAGCCTTGAGTTTGTCTCCAATTTGGGTTTTCACAATGCATAATTTTTTTTATCCTCTATAATCAAAACGGGTTAGCTGAAAACCACCCGACCTTCTCATATAGTTAATTGCATGTGGACGTGTTTATAAACCTTTCCTTTGTTTATTCGTGAAGTCGGATATAATTAAACATGGCGTGTTCTCGTCCCTGGATTTGAATACAATGTTTGGTTTCTTGTTGATATTTTGTTCTTAGTTAAATTACTTTTAAAGGTTAATTAGGTATTCCTGCACCTTCTCGGGCTTCTCGAAATCCAAAATTACTCTTACAGGCTTAGCCCTCTTGGTAGTTGTGTTCTATAATTACTGAATTTAACTTTTATCATAAAAAGCGAGCCAAACTGTGGGAATTATTTAACGAATACCTTACAATTAAGGGCTTGAAATATATTTTTATTAATTAAAATATGTTTAAGAAATACTTTTCTTTTTCATTAGTTTTATATAAATAACGTAAATGTCTTATTGATTTGATTTGATTTAATTAATATACTTCTCTGTGTCAGCATAGTGTCTCCGCTTACTAATTATATTTGTCTTATGTTTAACTAAAGTTATTGCTTTTCTAGGTAATTCTAAATTTTGTATTTTTATGTATTATTTAGTGCTGTTAGTCTATCAGCTAGACCCAGATTTTCATGTAAATAGAACAATTTCTACGGTAAAGACGTGTGGGGTGTCATTTAATTCAGTTGTTTGCATAGATTACGAATATAGCAACCCGGAAATCGAAATTGGTCGCTTTCTAATCTTTTTTGGCTAAAAAACGTTGATAAATGCACCTTTTTTGTTTTTCTTTTTTTCCCTTACTAACTATAAATTTAAAAAATATATATTCATACAAAATTTGTTTAGCTATAAATTATCTACAAAAAAAGGTTCAATTCATTTTTAAAGTTGAGTCAACGATAAACGCTCTAACGAGGCTCAAACCTAATAATACCCCGCTATTCCGTGTCTTAAATGCATCACGCAAAGTTAACATGCTTAAAGTCCATCGAACCGAATTGAAGAAATGAAAATACATTCCACAGAGAAATATGTACAGAAAAGACTAAGTTATGTATGATTGAACAAATGGGATCGGGCAGGGGAGAATATATAACAGGAACAGTTGTAACAAGATATGCTTAACCTGGCAACATTCCACGACTCACCAATGATTATACATTAAAACTTTCCAAATAAAGGTTTGAAAGATCAATTTATTTTTAAAGAACACCAGTATTTCTTTACTGAGTGGATGGAATCCACGATATAGAAAATAAATTTCAGTATATAGTTTCGTAATCGAGCCATGGCATCCTAAATCAGGAACTACTACACTCTATGTGTGGATACGAAGAATACAATTTCTGGATACGCACCAATTAAATTATAGAGTATTATTATTTTACAATTTATATTATTATTATTATTATTATTATTATTATTATTATTATTAGCACCGCGTCTTACTACCCGTTCAGGTTATACGCACTTACGCTAATGTGTAATGGTAGGGTGATTGTGAGATGAAATGAAGGACCTACAGTTTAACGTGGGATCCGAACCACGGTGGAGGCCTGGCATTCCTCCCATTCACAAGTTGTCTTGTCAGAGGTGAAGGAAGGGTTTGGTAATCAGATAAATCTGTGCCGGGACCAAGGATTGAACCACGGACTCCCAGCACAGAAGTCTGACCCCTAGACCACCAGGTCACCACAATTTATAATAACTTAATACAACCGTTCATAACTATTTAAAGCTTTAAAAATAGCCCATTATTATAAATTCTTCCTCCCACGTTTCACAACCCGTTCGTTAGACTTATACGCAAATCACCCAAATGTTTTAAGAATTAGTCAGAATTAAGAAGCAATGTACCCGAAATTGCATGGAGTAATTGTGGGGGAAAAAATTAGGAAAATCTACCCTAATTACACCCGATCGGGATTCGAACCCCGATCGTCTCGTCATTGGCAATCAAGCCAATTACGAGAGTGACGCCTTTAACCATGTGGTCACCGAAGGTTGTTTTTTTTACCTTAGCTGATTACATAAAACGAAAGATAAATTCAGGTAAGTACATAGTAACTACGTCATTACTGTTTGTAACAAAGAGCATTTATCTTGAAGAGACAGTCGTTAATGTTGATAGCTACCCCGTGGTAAAGTTGTCGTTAAATATATTAACGTCCATTTAGAAACCCGCTTTAAATTTGTGGTTCACAGAGAAGAGTAGCTAATCCCAGCGAATAAAACTTTTTAATTAGTTAGGAGAGGGTGTAATCTGGAGGGGCAAAGGGGGAGGGGGGTGGACCATAAATATCGAGTTGCATGAAAAGGGATTTTAGAAGGGCATTTATACATTCTCCTCTAGAAAAAAATATGTAATTTTAATCCAAAGGAATACATTTTAAATTGATAAGCGTTCAAACAAAGTTCCACTAACCCAACTCAATACAATAAAAAATTAATAAACATATTAAAACAATCAACAAACAACTTAATTATCAAATAGTACATCGCAATAGATAATTTACGCTGTAATTTTTAATCTAAGTTAAAATATGAATTTTACTATAAAACAAAAGGGAAAAGTTAAAATAAATCCATTTCATTTAAATTTTTTGAAATAGCCTTAGTATTAATTATTTGTTTTTAATATGAAGAGACCATTGGGCAAACCTAGATCCAAATAAGAGGATCACATTAGAATGGACCTGAAAGAAATAGTTCTATCCAGTCCACCTCATTACACCCTAACTCAAGATAGAGAAATGTGGCTTACTTTTGTAAGTGCGGCAATGAACTTCTCTGATTATCAAACCCTTCCTTCACCTCTGACAAGACATCTTGTGAATGTGGGGAATGCCAGGCCTCCACCGTGGTTCGGATCTCACGTTAAACTGTAGGTCCTTCATTTCATCTCACAATCACCCTGCCATTACACATTAGCGTAAGTGCGTATAACCCGAACGGGTAGTAAGACGTGGTGTTAATAATAATAATCATAATAATAATTATGATGATGATGATGATGATGATGATGATGATGATGGGTTGTCGAGCTCCCACTGCCATAGAGTAAGTAAGTAAGAGAAAAGTTATCAGATAAAGCTGGGAAACATATATATTGGGAGCGCCATAGCATTTAGGGATTAAAGTAGATTATCTAATATTTACTAAAAGACACGAAAGCTGTCAATATTGACAGCTGTTAGACACATGACACAAGTGTTTTTTGTGTGTGTTTTTATCATATATTTATACCCACTCAAACTTTATCTATGTTTACACTAATGGATAGGACATATCGAGGTGGAGTTTAGAGGAAATGTATCAGCATAAGGACGAAGGGTTATTGGAACACATTTACAAAAAAACCACCCTCAGTACATCTAACCGGGATTTGAACCCCTTTCTCTATGTTGCTTACAAACCAAAACTAACGAGTTGGACGTCGAAACGCATCAGCTGATGCATGTGAAAGTAGGCTTAATAATATTTTAGATTAATTTCTTACCATGGCATTTCAACTGTACTTATTGTATAGGATACTTTGTATCAAAAAACATCGAAATCAGTGCGAGCCTCCACCGTATTCAATCACACATTTATTGTTTGTTTGTTTGTTTGTTTGATTTTAACACCGCGTCTTACTACCCATTCAAGTTATACGCTTGTGTACTAATTACTCTAGTGGTTATATTTCTAGAAAGTGTACCCGCATTCGAATTGAGGGAGACTGGGAAAACATTTTGGAAAAACCAGCCTCATTACACCCGACCGAGATTTGAACCTCGATCTCCCCGTAATCGGCAATCAACTCTACTGCGAGAGTAGCGCGTTAGACCATGCGGCCACCGAAGTGGATCATTTATTGTTCAAAGTAATATCAATTAATTTTAGGTTTCAAACTAGCACTATATATTATTTATTATTATTATTTAGCACCGCGTCTTACTACCCGTTCGGGTTATACGCTTTAAGTACTAATTACGCTAATGGATTAGGAATTGGGATGGTTGAATTAAAGGAAGTGAACCCGCATTTGCGTGGAGGGAGAGTATAAAACCATTTAGGAAAAATCACCCCAGTTCACCCGACCGAGAGTCGAACCTCGATCTCCCCGTCCTCAGCAGTCGGGCTCAACATGACTAGCGCGTTAGCCAACTACGCCACCGAGGCGGGTAGCACTATATAATCACATGGATATTAACACATGACTCGCAAACTAACTTAATGTAAGAAATCGCACTTTACACCATGCACGTGACTCTACTGTCAGCAGATATATTTGGCAAAAAAGGAACTTTAAAGAAAATACACATTCCTTAAATTCAACATTGATAACAATTTACTGTATTATTGGTATTCTTTTATATGTTTTGATAATATTTATAAAAAAGTGAGAGATGCAGATTACAGGACTTGACGTATGAATAAGTAGATGTAGATTTAGTTCCTTCTCTATCTGTCATATAAGGTTATACTTATGAAAATTGGACTGTAACGATATATCTGACTCTAGGATTCAATCAGGTTTACAGAGACAACACTAGGTCGCCTTACTCACGAGGAAAAGAGTGGTGTATTGAGAACTTTGTGTGTGAAAGGTTGGTAGATTAGGTACCGCCGACACCACCACAAGGAATTGTAAACAGGTGGATTGGGCACTTCATAGTAGTATATTGATTGGAAATTAATGCAGTAAATCGCCAGCAGACGGTAGTTAAGTATAATCCATCCAACTGAACATTATCTACTGCGTTCATCTTCGAGGTGATATCAATTATTATTAGCGGGAGGGGGAGCAAGGTAGATTAAGTTGGACTAGCATTGCCTAATCTACCTTTGGAGGAAAATTGTACTGCAAAGTTTTACATCCATTACTGTTTCCATCGTGTGGTCAGTTTTTTATACAATGCCGGATTACAATCAAACTTAAGACTAGGATAAGCACAACATCCAGTCCCCGGCCCGTTAATTCATCACTGTAAAAATGTAAACCCACATTTCACCGATGATACATTTTTCGGCCATACCGAGAATTGAACCCGAGACCCTTAGCTCATCAGACAGACACGCTACCGAATGAGCTAAGGTGATGGACCGTACTGCCATGTGGTTAGTGGTGCGGGAATGCTGGTGGTAACTTGGTGGTGGAAGGCAGTCCACCTGCTACCCTTGGGGACAGATACTCATCAATAAACTCCTCTGGTCCGCCCCCCCCCCCTCTCCTCAAACACCCTTAACCGGCCCCGCCCCCAGAAGGTGTCTTAGTGTTGTCACGTCCGCGAGATAAACTCGGTCCGCTGATGGCCGAGAGAGCACGTGACGCCGTTACCGAATCTCGTGAGGCCATCTCGATGCCTCGGCGTCGTTACGTATTGACGACGGCGTGGTGATTTTTGGGTCGGGAAACAATGACGTGCCATCTAGGGGTGAAGGGGTGAGGGAGGGGGGACTGCAAACGGCGGTATTATCGCCTGACCAGCCTTAAAACTTGGTTGAGTTCAAGAATAACAATAATAATAAAAGTATCTCGGATGAAATATAACACGTTTTGACGGTCAAATGTTGCTCCAAGTTTTACAAGTCTCACGCGATGTGAATATTTTGAAATGGGAGAGGGCTGGTAAGAGTGAGAGAGTAGACTAAGTTGTCGACATAATATAGTCCGGTGGAATGTCGTGGACATTAAAACTGGACCTGTGATCATTTCGGACAGGGGTAGTCTTTTGGCTCATCAAAAATATAACATTATTTAAAGAGAAAAAAAAATGATAAATACACACATATATTTTACATAATCAACTAATAAAATAAAAACGTATTTTATGTTATTTTATACATTATTTTTTCTTTTGACTTGAATAAATGTATTATGTTTTAATACAAATGGGTGACCTGGCGGTCTAGGGGTAAGATGTCAAGACTTCTGTGCTGGGGGTCCGGGGTTCAATCCTCGGTACCGGTACAGATTTATCTGATTATCAAACCCTTCCTTCACCTCTGACAAGACATCTTGTGAATGTGGGGAATGCCAGGCCTCCACCGTGGTTCGGATCTCACGTTAAACTGTAGGTCCTGCATTTCATCTCACAATCACCCTACCATTACACACTAGCCTAAGTGCGTATAACCCGAACAGGTAGTAAGACGAGGTGCTAATAATAATAATAATAATAATAATATAATACAAATGTACTTTGAAGCGGCAAATGACAACTCTAGTAACCAAGACAAACCGAGCCACCTCCTGTTTTGAAACAACTGAGAACATATTTCAAGAGAAATCCTAATCCTTAGTGTGTGTAAAAGTGTTAAAGAATTAGATATTATGAATATTTTAATATTCACTCAATCCTAATATGGTCGTGCAGTATTGTGAGCCAACAAGAGAAAAAAAACTTTGGCCCTTGGACATAAAAGGTCGAGACCTCTGGCTTAAGGTAAGCGCCCACCGGGTCGGTACAGCAACGGACCGCAAGGAAGGGACGGGTAGTACAACTAATTCGTAGCATTATTTATTATATTATTATTATTATTATTATTTTATGCACCGCATCTTACTACCCGTTCGGGTTATACGCACTTACGCTAATGTGTAATGGTAGGGTGATTGTGAGATGAAATGGAGGACCTACAGTTTAACGTGGAATCCGAACCACGGTGAGGCCTGGCATTCCCCACATTCACAAGATGTCTTGTCAGAGGTGAAGGAAGGGTTTGGTAACCAGATAAATCTGTGCCGGGACCGAGGATTGAACCCCGGACCTCCAGCACAGAGGTCTGACATCTTACCCCTAGACCACCAGGTCAGCTCGTAGCATTATTTGTTACCAAGATGCGCCCACTACGTCGGTACCACCGGAAACGGACTATTCGCCGTTCCGCCATTCGACAGAAAGTCCGGGCGAGCGAATTAAAATCAAGTACGGTCCGGAATTGTTGGTGTCATCTTCAACCGGATCAGGAAATAATGTGTAGTGTTCACCAAACATAAGTATTTTCGTGTTGGTGTTGTGAACCAGAATCGTGGTTTCCTACGTCTTCTTCTCTCCTCTTCAACTAATAGCTACAAATTCGTTATCGCTTTCCATATTTAAATAACACGGTGAAATATCACTCACAAAAGCACCATTATAAACATCAAACAAATCCAATAATAACAGAAATGCAAACAGCATTTCCTTGAGTACGCAAACGAGAATCTCACCTTCTTGCTCGAGATCAGCTGAGCAAAATGAGTCTCTGTCTGTGCGGGTAGTGGGCGCACCCCCCCCCCCCCTCTCCCCCTAAAACGTGCGCTCCGTGCTGGTACCGACCTAGTGGGTGCTTACCTTTAGGAGAACGCTAAATTAGCCACTTATCAAGATACATACACTCCCATGTGAGATGTGTATTGCAGAGACTGTTTGATTGGTCAAATGGGGGCTTCTCTTGGCGGATTACACTATTTCCATAGCCTATAAGCTGCACCATAATGGAACCATGCAAGGTAAGCTGGCTACTTGTCAGAGTAAACGGGGTGTACCTCTGATATGTTCTCACCCACTCAGTCCCCATTTGACCAATCATACATAGTCTCTGCACTTCACACCTCATATAAGAATGTTTGGTTGATACCCGGTCAATTAGGGTTCTACTGAAAGATCACAGATTCAGTTCGAACAAGTTCTGCTGAGACTGGCAACAAGATACACCTCGTCACTATTGATTACAGAATAACTCTCGTTTTTAGCTGTAAAAACCTTGACTTATAAAAAAAAAAAGCTAGCTAAATTAATCAGAATTAGTGTAGTTAATAAGCTAGGACCATAGCGTAATCAGTCAAGGCAAGGACTACTATCTGGCTTACTTTCACTTTGGTATAGTTAGTAAAATAGTACCATAATGTAATCAATCAAGATAAGACTACTACCGGGCATGGTTCCACTTTGGTATAGCTTGTAATATAGGACCATAGCTTAATCAGTCAAGGTAATAATTCTACCCGGTTTAGTTCCACTTTGGTATAGCTTATAATATAGGACATAGCTATCAATCAAGGTAATAATTCTACCCGTTGGTTCCACTTTGGATGCTTATATAGGACATAGCTTAATCAATCAAGGTAAGACTGTTGCTCAGCTTGGTTTCAACATGGCGTGGTGTTTAAAGTGGGACCATAGAGTAATAAGCGTAAGACTGCTTGTTACCTTTCAATTAAACAGTGTATTTGTTAGCATGATTTGTATTGATACTTACAACTAAACGATAGGATTAATAGAACACTAAACAATAGTTTTGATTACTTAATTCAATCAATAACTACAATTTTAAGGTTCAAAAAATTGTCAGGCTACTAAAACACTTAGCAGCGTATCATAATTTCGCTATTCTCTCTTTATTTATTTTACTATATTTAAATATTAATGGCAATATTTAAGAAAAGAAAAAATTTTTTTAGAAAAAATCTGTGTATTTATATTTTTTTAACTTTAAGAACTATGTTTTCCTTAATTTTTTTACTAAACATAGGTTTCGTAATGAAATATGTAGTGTAAGTACAACCTTTTTCATCTTATTCGAAACTATTATTTTTATATCACATAAATTTAAAAAATAATGAAAGATTTTAGCCAAATGCCTTTTATATCTTTCCACGAAATGTTTTTGTATACATGTTTCCTACTTGGTAATTTTTCTTTTGATGTCTGTGAGACTTTTATCGCCAGTGTTTTACAGTTTCATAGAGGGAAAATAATGAATAATTCATCTATTGCTGGTGTGCAAGTTTTTCCTCTGGGTCTACTGCAGGCTTTGCGACATAAGTACTAGACACCCCCTCCCCCCCCTAACTCTCATGCTTATGTACTGTACCTGTATTACACCATATAGAGTCTACTTCAATTTCGGTGGTCGAATGGTTTAGGGGCAGCGTTTTTACAACTGTGTTCCAAGGAGACTTTGAGCCACACCCTAGCTGTACCCTGATTTTGGTTGGAAGAGCAGCAGAGTAAATTCAAACATATTTCTTTGCGGCCAACACTGATAACATTTTATTTTATTATTAGTGTTATCCTATAGTTATTAATTATATCTATCTAAAGTGACGGCTGCAGATAGTATGACCTGCTGTATGAATGTATTAAAATTGTTTTAGTAACTTTAATAACTAACTTCTACTGTTCTTCCTACCAAAATCATACTATATCTTAGGCTCCGCGAGGAAATTTTAGATTAGTTATTATTCATTTCTTACCCGCCTCGGTGGTGTAGTTGGCTAAAGCGCTAGTCGTGTTGAGCTCTACTGCTGAGGACGGGGAGATCGAGGGTTGAATCTCGGTCGGGTGAACTGGGGGTGGTTTTTCCTAAATGGTTTTCCACTCTCACTCCACGCAAATGAGGGTTCACTTCCTCTAATTCAACCTTCCCAATTCCTAATCCATTAGCGTAATTGGTACTTAAAGCGTATAATCCAAACGGTAGTAAGACGCGGTGCTAATATATTCATTTCTCACAATATAAAATAGCAAAAGTAATAATTAGAATTGCCAATTGGTTCAAATTTGAATAAAGGACATTTGACAAAGGTGCAACTAGAACATGTGATGTTTTCCGTTTAAAAAAAATATTTTTACACTTATCACATTTAACTGTCTTTATTAAAGGTTAATAATATTTAGTATGAAAAAAATTATATGAAGTTTCTAGCATGTATTTTTTTCTGGTGAAAGGGTTCCTTTGTTCTAAAATGTGGGAACCTCTAGTCTAAAGTAGTGATGTTCAAAATTTTGTTCGAGTATCCCCAGATATAATTACACTCCCAAAAGTCCTTATATAATATACATCTAATATATATATATATATATATATATATATATATATATATATATATCAAGTAAACAAAATAAATTATTTTCCAAAATAACGTATTATATTGTAAGTTTTAATTTGTAAATAGCTATATGTTTTTAAATGTACCCCCTAAGATGTCTTGGCGCTAAACAAAAATTAACGGTTTCATTAATTTCAATGTATCAACTCATTAGGAATTTATAACTAAAAAACTCAGTTTTAAATAATTTATCTGCTTCGAAAATATATAATTTTGTGGTAATAGGGAAAAGGTCATAAGGATAAAGAGATCTAGGAAACAATTCGAATCTTGTTATTAAGTAGGTTTTTACTATTGAACAAATCAATTTTTTTTTTATCTTTAGAAATTGTTAAGTTCAGTGAAGCTACAATATTATAAATGACATAACCTATACTTCCAGATTGTTTGTCGTAAATCTCGATTAAAGTTATATTGTGCATTGTTTCGTGTTTTTTTTTTTGTTTTTTTAGACATTTTCATGGAGGTAATCGAACTCATGATTATTTGAAGAGTTGTACTCGAATGTGTTGGCGTTTGTGACTAGAATGATACAAATATTGACCAGCTGAGCTCACGGTATTATGATAAAATACGGGCACGCACCCGGCTCGAACGGAATACACGACATGACAATAGAGATAGACGGGTTAGTATTTTCTCTCTCATAGCTAGAATATATTCTCGTGTCTTTCTTACCCACCGTTTCACAAAAATCGTGCATTTTAACCGTTTATATTTGTGGACCTTGCATGCGTTTACCAATTGAAGATTGCGTTTTGTTGAATAAATTAATCTCTACTGTTGCAGTTTTTATTGCAAAACATTCTTTGATAAAAAAATTAATAGCCTATCGTTCCAATACTATCATAGAATTTAATTTTCTTCAAACGTTGACCTTAAAATTTCTTAAATATCTTCAAGGGTGTTCTGGAATTTAATGACCTTTTTTATCTTCATTTAAAACGTGTCCGCTATGCTCATAACAGATATTCAACAACTGTTGATATCAACATGTGAATTAAATTAAATTTTATGTTTCTACTGGAGTAATATTTTATTTATTTTGGCCAAAATAAAATGTTTTGCCATAAAAATTTCAAAAACACAGGCCTTTTCTCGCGTTCCTTTCCATCCCACCTCAACTAGATAGATTATGGTCACCCCAACCCAAATTCGTCATTAAATTCTACCCTGAAACACCTCCATCCAATACCTTAGCTCACACCCAACTAGGTATGTAAGTTTGAATTTTCCCTCCTATTTTTTCATAAGAAGGGCTTTAACTGACATTTAGAAAAGTCACAGGACCTCCTGTCATGCACTCATACGTCAAGTCATGTGATATACATCTGTTACTTTTGGTAGATAGTATCAATACCTATAAAATAACGCTAATAAGGTAATAATATACATAGTCAAACAGTATTAATATTTTTATATAAATATAGCGCCTCGTCTTACTTACTACCTGTTCAGGTTATACGCATAATTACTATTTACGCTAGTAAGATAGGGACTTGGAAGATCGAATTTAGATTAAATGTACCCAAATTTGCTTGGAGAGAGAGAGAGAGAGAGTGTGGAAAAAGTTTATAAAACCACCTACAGTACACTCGACCGGAATTTGAACCCCAGTATAACATGATGAAAGTATTGATAATGTTCTCATCCATCAGTAGAGAATGTATTGGTCAGGTATTAACGGAAATACATTCTCATGTGAGGAATGTAGATCAGATCCGATGGGCCAGTTTCATAGTCAGACTTAGTACGCCTCAAGTGCGGTCTTACACTAAATACAGCACGACACTAATTAACTATAACAGAATAGAATGGGCCAGTTTCATATACGAGTTGAGGTAAGTGTCGACTTGTATTTAGTATATAGCTGCACTAGAGGTGTACTAAGTCTGACTAAGAAACTGGACATATGTATGATTGGTCAAATGGGGACGGAAAGGGTGAGAATATATCACAGGTACAATTGTAACAAGCTATGCTTACTCTGGAAACACTCCACGACACGGCAATTGGTATTTGTATTAGGGCAAAATTTAAAAACAGGCTCAACCAACCTCGGTGGCATAGTCAGCTAACGCGCTAGACGTGTTGAGCTCGACTGCCAAGGACGGGGAAGTCCGAGGTTCGAATCTCGGTCAGGTGAACTGGGGGTGATTTTTTCCTAAATGGTTTTCCACTCTCCCTCCACACAAATGCGAGTTCACTTCCTCTAAATTCAACCTTCCCATTTCCTAATCCATTAGCGTAATTAGTACTTAAACGTATAACTTAAACGGATAGTAAGACGCGTTGCTAAAAAAAGAAGTTTTCCTTAAATTATAAACTAAACATGTGAACTCGTTAATCAAAGTATATTATTTTTTTAATTTTTTTTAAACAAATTGAATGAATTGGGTAGAAAATATATGAATTCATATATTCCGTACGTCTCTGTAAATTATGAAAAAAAATAATGATGTTATTAACCTCTATATATACGGTGACTTGGTGGTCTAGGGGTAAGGTGTCAGACTTCTGTGCTGGCGGCCGGGGTTCAATCCTCGGTCCCGGCACAGATTTATCTGATTTCCAAACTCTTCCTTCACCTCTGACAAGACATCTTGTGAATGTGGGGAATGCCAGGCCGCCACCGTGGTTCGGATTCCACGTTAAACTGTAGGTCCTTCATTTCATCTCACATTCACCCTACCATTACACATTAGCGTAAGTGCGTATAACCCGAACGGGTAGTAAGACGCGGTGCTAATAATAATAATAATAATAATAATAATAATAATAATTAACCTCTATAACGGTTTATTTTATCGTAGAAATAAATTGAAACATATCATTTAAATGTTGCGCCCTGTTACAAACCTCAACGATCCTACTCTAGTCATTATTGATATTGCGTCCTGTTTTGTCTTCTGTTCCACTGTGGCGGTAACATAGGTTAACTCCATCTAACCCCCGCTGGTAAAGTTATTGTCCCGTGGTTGGCAGCACTGCTGAAAGTGACACTACGTCCCCCTTTTCCCTTTCCAACCACCAAACAAACTCGCCTAGCTTTTTGTCGGCTCCGTAGAAAGTTTTAACTTTGAAAATACACTTTTCAGTTTGGTTGTATTGTAATTTGGTGGGAAGGGAGGGAGGCAGCGGATTATTTAGTTTGAGGATGTAATTAATTTCTAAAAAAAAAAAAAAACTCCTCATGTCACATTCAATCACTTCATGAATACATTATTGATCAATTTTATTTTAATTTATCGATTAGTTTTGTTTATTTGATGGCCAGCTTTTAGAAACGTAACTTTATTAATCATTATAAAAAAATAGAACAATGATCCTACACGCCTCGGTGGTGTAGTTGGCTAACGCGCTAGTCATGTTGAGCTCGACTAATGAGGACGGGGAGATCTAGGTTCGAAACTCGGTCGGCTGAACTGGAGATGGTTTTTCCTAAATGGTTTTCCACTCTTCCTCCACGCAAATTCGGGTTCACTTCCTCTAATTTAACTTTCCCAATTCCTAAATCTATTAACGTAATTAGTACTTAAAGCGTATAACCCGAACGGGTATTAAGACGCGGTGCTTAATAATAATAAATCTAAGGTTTTCATAGGGTTGCCCGGAGGGATTTTTTGAATTGGATATCCAACCCTAAAATTAAGGATAGTTTACTGAAGGGCAAAAGAGAAAAATTATATTTCCTCAAAATCGGCTCTAGCGATTTTAATTAAATTTCATTTCTAAACATTTATGAATATTTAAAAGAAAAGCCTAATCTCAATATTTTGGCAAAATGACTTTAAGGATTCTGGTCTGATGCGCAAATTCTTATTTTTTATCATATTTCCGTAACTATTTGAGATATGAAATTACTTATCATTGCAAATATATAGAGATACTTATAATACAAATCTTTTATTTGAAAGATATTTTTATAAAACCAATAACGTTCAAGCTATACGCAAATATAAATATTTTTTAACTTTTCTAAAACTAAAGGTAAAGTATTGCGACCGTAAAAAAAATCTAACCTAAAATGTTGACTGTCGACGTCTCGTGACCCCTCGAACCCTAAAAAGTGGATTTTGTAATACCGTCTTTCTATGTGTCTGTTTAAACTTAAAATTAAGAGTAGATTAAAAAAAAAGCAAAAAGAGAAAAAATCTATTTTATAATTTCGACATTAACGATTTTGATTAAAATTTGTATCTAGGCGTTGATTATGATCACAAATAAAATGGCTATTTTCATTTTCCCATGAAAATGACTTTTAGGATACTTTACAGAAGTTGAAATTTCCGTATCTCCGCAACTATTTGAGGTACTAAATAACTTCATTGCAAAATTGTAGTAGACCATTATTAAAAATAAAAAACTTTTATTTGAAATACATTTTTATAAAATTAACATTTTCTGAGATATTCGCAAATATATTGATACAAATTTGTGAGCTTTAGTTGTAAAGAGATACTAAAGTTTCAATGCAATAATTCTCCAATGCCATAGAGTAATTAAATATAAGTAAATCTCCTAAAAAGTTACCCGCCTCGGTGGCGTAGTTGTCTAACGCGCTTGTTGTGTTGAGCTCGACTGCTGAGGACGGGGAGATCGAGGTTCGAATCTCGGTCGGGTGAACCGGGGGTGGTTTTTCCTAAATGGCTTTCCACTTTCCCTCCACGCAAATGCGGGTTAACTTCCTCTAATTCAACCTTACCAATTCCTAAATCCATTAACGTAATTAGTACTTAAAGCGTATAACCCGAACGGGTAGTAAGAAGCGGTGCTAAATATTATAAATCTTAAAAAGTTTGTGTTATTTTTCCTTAAGCCTCCTAGGAGAAATGTTTGTACAACAATGATCTATCTCCATTTTAGACTCAATAGTTAATATTTACATTTGTCATTGGTCAAAATTTATAAATGAGGAATTTAATAGCAATGCGACGACTTGAAGGTGTGCAACGCCTAATAAAATGTTAAAAATTTTAGCCGGAAGTCAAAGTTTTAATACGAAGTGTTGACCCTTGTGAACCCAATTTCGATCTTTTTTTATTGTTTCAAACATACTAATGAGGACATTAGTTCTTTAAAAATAAAATTTAAAACCGGGGCTTAAAAAAGTTTTACATAAGTATAGTGCAATTTTTGCTCGGGTTTGCTAGTGTATATTATTTCGTTTCACATAATTTATGAGTTTTGAGTAAATATCTCCATTTTCAAACAATAGAGCGAGAAAGTCCGTGCGGAGTTCTGTACTATTTATTTATGAATGTTTTTCATGGACATTGCATATTTTGGCCAGTACTTTATTATCTTCATTTATATTATTATTATTAGCACCTCGTCTTACTATCAGTTCGGGTTATACGCACCAACGCTAATGTGTAATGGTAGGGTGATTGTGAGATGAAATGGAGGACCTACAGTTTAACGTGGAATCCGAACCACGGTGTAGGCCTGGTATTCCACACATTCACAAGTTGTGATTAATACACGTCTTGTCAGAGGTGAAGGAAGGGTTTGGTAATCAGATAAATCTGTGCCGGGACCGAGGATTGAACCCCGGCCGCCAGCACAGAAGTCTGACACCTTACCCCTAGACCACCAGGTCATCCGTCCTCTTCATTTATAAAGTTTATGTTTGTAATACACTATGCTCTTAGCGGATTTTAAGGAATGTTGAGAGTACTGTCTGTAGAAAATTAAACCAAACGTATCTCGTATCTACTGGAGAAATATTTTATTTGTTTTGGGCCAAAACCCCAACATAATTAAAGCCTCAACCTATAATAATCATTTTTAGTCTAGAACGCACGTGAAAATATCCATTGTGATTTTCCTGTCTCTCAGCTGTGTTAAAAAAATATCTCGAAAATAATTTCCCATTGTTTTGATTCCCCAATAATTATTTCCAACTGCTAACGCACCCCCCCCCCCTCCCCCTCTCCCTCCTCCCCACTACTTGTATTGTGGAGATGTAATAGCTGAGTCATCTATTCTTTGCCGCATTCTGAACGGGCCTTGTTTGTTTCATGTCCTCGCTATAAACCATCCATCTTTGTCTTCTCAAAATCTCTGCCCTTTAACCATTCGGGGAATTTATTATCTTGTACAAGACATTTCCATTTCCACTGAAATTGATAGGATTATTTTACTTACACTAATGGAATTTTCCTTCCGCCGCAGAGAAATGTTTTGAAACTTCTTGGGTTTGGGTGTTTATGGGTTCTAGGAATATCAATCTTTTAGAATATAATATAATGTAAGCTTATAAATAAATATTAATATATATTTTCTGTGAACAAATACGTGTTTTTTTTTTTTTTTTTGTGAAATAAATATTTGTTCTGTCTTTCTTGAGACACCTAAGAGAGAGAGAAATTATTATGATCGTTAAAAAATGTAACTCAAGATCTTTATGGGCCAAAACTTGGTATCAAGGATGTTAATAAGTTTCCCAAAGGTATTTTACGAAATTATCTATCCAACCCTAAAATAGTTTACTCACGGGCGAAAAAAGAATTACACGATTATTTTGTAATTGCTTTGTAATGCTTTTGATTACAGTTCGTATTTACTATTTAAGCACTCTTTTAAGATTCTAAACAAGATAGCTTATCACAATTTCCAGGAAAATTACTTTAGAGAGTACCTTACGTTAGGGGATATCTCAATTTTGATTATGTCTCTTCAACTCTTTAAAATACGAAATAACTTATCATTAAAAAGTTGTAGCTCTATAAAAAATAAAAAACTTATAATTTAAATTTATTTTAATAAACCAATATTTTCAAATATAAGTTTAATAAATAAGTCAAAATCGAGATTTTTTTGTGAAATAAATAACATTTGTTCTTACTCAATAGTTCTAATTTTGATAGCATCTACATTTTACTTCAAGTGTTTCTGGTTTCCCTTGCTCCACTAATCACCATCAAGTTTGATCCATAAACATATAATTACACTAATTAATTAGGAATTAGGAAGGAAGATTTGGGATAGACTGTACCCACATTATTTTGGAAGAAGAGTGTGAAACAATTCTGTATAAAAAAAAATCGCCTTCATCATACCTGGCCGATATTTGAACCCCGGCCTCCTCTCCACCGCTAAATCAGACTAGTGAGCCTGACATTTTGTCCGCATGCTCATCACTGTGGGTTTTTAAATGCTACTAATTTTACTGATAAATAATTGTGTTTGAATACAAGTATATTTACATTAAGTCTATAAAATATATTAACAAATAATGGGTGACCTGGTGGTCCAGGGGTAAGGTGTCAGACTTCTGTGCTGGCGGCCGGGGTTCAATCCTCGGTCCGGCACAAACTTATCTGATTACCAAACCCTTCCTTCACCTCTGACAAGACATCTTGTGAATGTGGGGAATGCCAGGCCTCCACCGTGGTTCGGATTCCACGTTAAACTGTAGGTCCTTCATTTCATCCCACAATCACCCTACCATTACACATTAGCGTAAGTGCGTATAACCCGAATGGGTAGTAAGACGCGATGCTAATAATAAGAACATAATTTAAATTCGGCCCAATTAACAGCCATGAGGCCAGCTTATAATTAAAGAAAAGTATACTTTGGTAAAAAAAAAAAGTATATAATATCATAAATCCAGAATAATAAATCATTTCCATGTTTCTAAATAAACAAGTATATTTATAAGGAACGCTTTGATAATACTTCATCTGTATTTATACCTAGAAATATGTTTCGTTGTATTTTTTATTTAAAAAAAAAAGATCATGTTGAGTATTCCAATGCCACTATTTAAAAAAAATATGACAAAAAACGTAGTTTGTTGATTCCTTAACTCTCATTAGGAATGTAAATGAGACGGTAAAGAAAATAAGCTCCTTTAGTAAGAAAGAAGAATTTAAAACATACAAACTGCGTTGAATAACAAGCGTACTTTTGTTTAATTTACTGCAGGGCTTGGAAAGAAATATCTACTAAGTAACTTAAAAATTGTATATCTCTTTTTGTTGGTATTTTAGTATGATTCTCCTTCAAACTAAGTGCATATACGTTCTAAGAGGATATAAGCCAGATGCTTATTTCTATAGAGTAGATTGTTTGGGACAAATGGTTTTTTTTAAATGTGTCTTTTGTATTTTTATGTAAGGATCAACTTTTCTTCGTATCATTATAAATTAAAGATATTTTATGTTTTGTTTTATTAGCTGTTTTATTTTAATAAGATTTTAAAAGATACTACATTACATTTTTCTGACTTTGTATGGGTATTTATTAATATGAAGAATCTTATTGTTTCATAGCTTTGGAATATATTTATAGAATTTTTGAATTTACTTTACCGAATATATTTGTTTTAAAATATGTCGCTACCTATTTAATTAATTAATTATTATTTATAAATATTTCCACTACACCAGGGTTAGTAGATTCTAGCATTTACTTCTTTTTTAGCACCGTGTCTTACTACCCATTCGGATTATCCGCTAATATAATTAATTTATCTAGGGATTATAAAGGTTTAACTACGCTGATGAAAGAGAGGAAATGTACCTAAATTTGAGTGTTGAGAGAGTTGGAAGCTATTTAGGAATAACTAGTCTCACTACACCCAACCAGGATTTGAACCTGGATCTCCCCGTCACCAGTCCAACGCGATAGTGACGAGTTAGTCCGCTTGACCACCGACGGGATAGAATTGGCTGTCGGGTTTGTCTTATCTTAGTTTAATTTAGTTTGTAAATCTATTGCGGATATCCTGTTCTTAGAAAGTTAATAATACGTAAAATACACGTTAAAAAATCTCTAGCTTGTAACCAGTTGGTCGATGAGAGTCTTTAGATGATATAATAACAAAGCCGGGAATCGAACCAAGGTATGTTTTGGTACAGTTGTCACACCGCGATTGAAACATTATCACTAAATACACAGATTAGCGCATACATTTTGGGCTTTACTTTACATCCATTACTTTTTCCAGCCTATGGCCTGTGTCACTTTATTATTCAAGCCATATATTTTCCACAACCGGCTTGCTAGGCCTGTCATAGCTTCATATGCCTTATAGTCTGACTCATTACTTAAACAGAGACAACATCCATGCCCCAGGCCGTTAATTCATCACTGTGAAAGGGTATACCCATATTTCACCAGTGATAGATTTTTGGCCATGCCGGGAATCAAACCCGGGACCCTTAGCTCAGTAGACAGACATGCTATCAACTGAGCTAAGATGTTGGATAGAGTTTTAGCTAGCGGTTTATTAAAAGTTAAATTTCAATCAAAATTAATGTGAAAAATAGTTATTTATGTTCTGTTAATTCCTCATATCTATCCCAAATGTACTTTTGACCTAAATTTTATTCACCGTTAAACTTAAAATAATATTAAAAACAACCAAATATATTTCTCGTAGATTAATATTATTATAAAATAACGTATCTACAAATACATGTTCATATTGATGTATGTATTCATATGAAATGTTTTTTGAAGGAGAAAACTAAATTATTCTAGTGTTGATTTAATATTTAATCGAAATACCCGGCTAGCCAACAGAAATGCATGGCGTTAAATGGTTGAACCATATCGTATCTTCTAAGAAATAAAAAATAAGCTACGCGTTTTACAATCCGTCCAAAGGTGTACATTGATTGGGTAGGAATGAAGGAAGTATAATTAAGAAGAAATATACCTACCTACATTTGAGTGGAGCTAGATTGTAAAACCATCTAGATAAAAACACTTTCAATACATCTAGCAAGAATTCGAACCCGTATTCTCAAGCCACCCTACAACCAGATGAGTTCGATGCCTTATCCCGCGTTCCCACTCATGGCTGTATTGGGATTTCTTAATTTGATTTCTAATTGATTTATGGTGTTTCTGGAAATAATAGACTCAATGGGCCATACAGACCATTCGTTTTATTCCCCTTTGTAACATCCCAGCACAACAGAAGAGGTTTCAAAATTCCCCCGACACTGGGGTCGAACCGGTACAAAGTGGATACCGTGGGGACTAATCAATACCGCTTTTGGACTTGCGCCCCTCCGTTTCTCGAGGTTTTGAAACCCCTCCCCGCATCCCCCCCCCCCCTACATACCCATAGTCTCGTTTCCCTCCTTGGCCCGTGAAAACACAACCCCACAAAACTTCCTTGCTGAGGAGAAGCTTGGACCCTCAACCTCTTTACCCTTTATATGGTCATCTTTGATAACTGCCCCATTATATACTTTTTAATGGTACCTTTGTCCTGAGAATTTTAAAAAATGTGTAAAATTTTATAAATATCAGTAATTTTTAAAATAAATAAATATAGAAAATATCAAGGTTTTCTTTATATCAAAGGCAGAAAAAAATTAATATATACCTCTTTATTTGGATATAGTCAATCTATTATTTTGGATAATATTGAGCTATAAAAGCAACCTTAAAATCTTATTGAGTTTTATTTACTGTTTTTTTATAAATTAAAGCAAACGTCTATAACAACCTTGGACAAGTATTATTTACTTTTAACAATGTGAGACTAAGATTCATGGGCATTAATTCAACTAACCCTAGGATTACACTTAACGTAAGCAGGTAATACAGTTCCGAGCCAGGCATAGTATCGTGGTGCGGATTTATGTGTTTTACATAAAAACAAATGCTCACGAATAAGTTATTTATAAATTTTATAAAAAATTAAAACAGATTCTTATTTTAATATAAAAATGCCCATGTTTAACTTAATATTAAAGGCAATTTTTGAAATATCTCCAATTTTCTAAAATTTGTCTTAAGAAAACTACTCTTAAATTAATCTATTCTATAAAAACCAACAAACATTATTTATAATCATTTGAAATAAGCTCCAAATATCAATTTTGAAATAAAATTGTTAGAGCAATTTTCAAAAACATTTCATTAAAAAAAGTCATCTGTAAATTATTATTAAATTGCAAAATATATATCTATTAAAAAACACTTAACAGACACCTATATTTAACCGAATCTCTTGGTCCATGACTTAAAATAGTCCAATTAAAAAAATAGTAATCACTAAACTATCCTTAAACGAATGTTAGCCCAAAAAACAAGTAAACACTTTTGTTTGTCATGTCAAACATTCCCCGTGTAGAGTAAGTACATTTTCAACAAAATCGTTAGAGCCATTTCAAAAAATTTGTAATTCAAAATAATCACTTATTAGTAAACTACCCTTAATTTGAGGGCTAGGGTCAAAATCAAAAAAGGGTTTTAAGGTATTGCCCCGTTTCAGATATGTGGCCAGGGACAGACTGACAAGCATGGAGATTGATAGTATTGTAAAATTCACTTTTTTGTGTTCAGAGGCATATAAAACGTAAAGATTTATCATAATCTCGAGGTTGAAAATTTTCAAGGTTATAATATGTTATAATATGAGGAATTAAAAAAACCTGAATGGAGACAAGAGAAACTCTATTACCATATTTAATAAAATAGAAAACTATTTTTTTATTTAAAACACTATAATTCTTATTCCAATTCCGCTGCTGTCAAATGAGAGATGTATAAAACCGGACTTCGATATGATTTATGGTTTGAACGTATTTTTTCATCAAAAACCCCGATTAATCGTGTCTCTTGAATACCGGTTAATCGGTTGTTAGATGTATTATTAAGTACCTCGATATATTTTGTCAAGAGAAATATTTTTTTTTAACTTATTTTATATTTGTGATATTCAAATTAAATTTGTTCCTGGATGGTAAATACTAAAACTACCATATTTATATAAACAGGATGAAGATGGAATATTTATGTAAATGTATCAACATTTGTCTAGAAAGAGAGAATGATATAAAACAACATTAAGGGAAAACTACCCTTAGAACAGCTAGAAGTTATTGAACTCGGGTCTAGCTAGTCATGTCACATCACATCTAACTCTACCGACTAATACATTGTTGTATATTGGTTTGGAATTATTTAATACATTTACACAGGAAAAAATGTAACTTTATTATATTACTTAGTTTATGTTTATAGTTTTGTACCCGCCTCTGTGGCGTAGTTGGGTAACGCGCTTGTGTTGAGCTAGACTGCTGAGGACGGGGAGATCGAGGTTCGAATCTCGATCGGGTGAACTGGGAATGGTTTTTCCTAAATGGTTTTCCACTCTCCCTCCACGCAAATGTGGGTTCACTTCCTCTAATTCAACCTTCCCAATTCCTAATCCATTAATGTAATTAGTACTTAAGCGTATAACCCGAACGGGTAGTAAGACGCGGTGCTAAATAATAAATATAGTTTTGTTTTTAATTCCAATCTGAAAATATACAGTCGCTTCGATGGTCACATCCGTCAGTCTTGCAATATACTATAATACTGGAGAAAAAGAGGTTGGGGTTCTAAACCTAATCAAGTGTATTGAGATGGTTTTTTTCTACAAAACCGTTTCCCGCTCTACCTTCACACAAATTCTCTAGATTCCTAGTCCCTACAACACTAGCGTAACCAACATGTATTTGAAACCGAGTCAATGGCCGAATAATCCAAAGTGTCACTCTCGGTTGAACTGGCCCGATGAATATGGGGAGATTGAGATTCGAATCCCAGTCGGGTGTTTTGGAAAAAAAATCTTAAATGTTTTCCTACTCTTCTTCCACGCAAATGCGGGTGGATTACCTCTCAAATGCTTCCTTCATCATTCCTACCCCATGAGAGTAGCTATCATATATATGTATAACCTGTACAGGTAATAAGATGACTGGGTGACCTGGCGGTCTAGGGGTAAGGTGTCAGCCTTCTGTGCTGGGGGTCCCGGGGTTCAATCCTCAGTCTCGGCACAGATTTATCTGATTACCAAACCCCTTCCTTCACCTCTTACAAGACGTGTATTAATCTCATCTTGTGGATGTGTGGAATGTTAGGCCTCCACCGTGGTTCGGATCCCACGTTAAACTGTGGGTCCTCCATTTCATCTCACAATCACCCTACCATTACACATTAGTGTAAGTGCATATAACCCGAACGGATAGCAAGACGCGGCGCTAATAATAATAATAATAATAATAATAAGATGAGGTGATTAAAATAAAATTTTATCGATTCCTATTACAAACTCCGTAATAAAGAACGAAAAATACAACTCTTATCAATGGTTCTACCGCCTATGGTACCAGAGGCGATAAACTAATTTGAGTAAATTTGAATGAAACGGCCGGCTCCAATTGAATGTGGTACTCCGTTTACATACGCCCATTCCAATAAAGATCCCGTCAGATGGTCGTTAAAGTGCGTTTCAGTTTTACGATCGTGAATGTTGCGAAATCGTACAGAGAACGTGTTAAAAAGTGAAACATAACACATTTCAAATGGCTCTTGATTAAAAAACCATTTTAAAGGCACCCAAACATATTTTTATTTGAAATTATTTGCATATGGGCTATTTTGGACATAAATTGAATATTCTACTGTTTCTATATTCTTCGTTATTTGATTGAGAAACTATTATTTGCATAATAATTACTATTGTAATTATTAACATTATTATTTTTTTTATCTATAACTTTTACAAGCTTAGCCAGCCCTTCACGTCAAACTCGGAGAGCTATGTATGGAACTCCATCACCATCAAGGACTTTAATTTTAAAAATTATAAAATTTTATGTTACCCGCTTCGGTGGCCGCGTGGTCTAATATCGCCGTAGACTATACTGTCGATGACGGGAATATCGAGGTTCGAATCTCATTCGGATGTACTGAGGGTAGTTTTTCAAAATGGATCACCAATTTCCCTCCACGCAAATACGGGTACATTTCCTATAAATATATTCTCCCTAATCCTTAAAACCATTGGCGTAATAAGTGTATAAGTGTATATACCGACGCGAAGATAAAAAAAAGTTCTAAGTTAAAATATTTTTTATTAGATTAAAATAAATAATTTTCATTCTTACTAATTTTTATCAGTGTACTTCACTTAATCACCTTTCCACTTAGTAACTTGAATGTTTGTTAAGTTTTATTTACTGTTTTTCTATGTAGTTATTCTATATATTGTCGTAATACTATGTGTGTTATAGTGGTGCCTTGTTACAGGTCTTGTAACTGTTTGAAAGCCCTATAATAAAGAAGATTTAAAAATTAAATTTAATGCATTTGTTCCGCATAAAAGGAATAATTAATGAAAATATTTCTAAACACTAGCCTTAAATATTAGAATATGCCAACCTAAAATGGATTTACAATCAATGATATTTTAAAATATATATTATTTAATTCTTAAGAAAATTTAATTCAACTTTAATGTTTCACTTATTTGTCTTGATAGATAAAATGTTTATACAAATAAAATAATAACGTTAACATTTAAACATATTCCGACCGCTCCTTAAACCCCAGGTACTAAGATTTTTGCATAAATGCATGGATTCTAAGGACAAAGAAAATCAATTATATATATATATATACCTGCTTCAGTGACAAAATGGTCTAAGCTTCTCAAAGTGAGGTCCGTGGAACTCCAGGGGTCCGTGAGGTTCATCCATTGAATCCGTGACAGAATTTAATAATCCTTATAGGGTGACCTGGTGGCCTAGGGGTAAGGTGTCAGACTTCTGTGCTGGCGGCCGGGGTTCGATCCTCGGTCCCGGCACAGATTTATCTGATTACCAAACCCTTCCTTCACCTCTAATAAGACATTTTGTGAATGTGGGGAATGCCAGGCCTCCACCGTGGTTCGGATCCCACGTTAAACTGTAGGTCCTTCATTTCATCTCATAATCACCCTACCATTACACATTAGCGTAAGTGCGTATAACCCGAACGGGTAGTAAGACGCGGTGCTAATAATAATAATAATAATAATCCTTATAGATTTTATAAAATGTTATATAAAAGTATAAATCATTGTTGTACATACTATACACAGTAGAGATGTATTTCTATATTAAAGAGCATCGAGAAAATGAGGCCGAAATCACAATCGAGTTTACTGAAGGTGTTTTTTCCTAAATACTTCCTTCCTCATCCCTAACCCACTAGAGTAATTTACATGGGCGTATTACCTGAACAGATAGTAAGACACGGTGATGATGATGATGATAATAATAGTAATAATAATATACATTATTTATTCCAAACCTCTTAATGAGAACCGAACTAACGAAATTGCTTTATCCTGATGTAATCTTCAATATATATATTTAGGATCGCGTTTTATTACTTGTTCGGATTATACACTTATGTATTAATTACGCTAACGGTTTAAAGGATTATAAAGTTTATATTCAGGGGAAGTGTAACCACATTTGCTTGGAAGGTGAGTGGAAAACCATTTTGTAAAAAACTTAGCACACCGAACCGAGATTTGAACCTCGATCTCTCCGTCATTGGCAGTTTAATCTACTGCGAGAGTCACGTGTTAGGCCACGTGACCACCGAAGCGGGTAACATATGTTTGAAATATGTTTGTAAATGCACATTATACGATTCAAATAATAGTTTCTATTTAATGTCCTACCATTTATTTCAAGAAATACTTTTAGGGGGTGCATAGAAATACCCCAAAGCTATTTAGAGCAAAAAAAAAATATTTTTTTATCAAATAGTGCTCTTAGCGTGGAACAAACATTAATATGAAATGTAAAATAGAAATGGCACTAAAGACAGAACTAATAGTGATAGAGAAAGAGGAATTTATGAGCAATTTAAACTTGCTTTGAAGTGTTGTCGAACGGTCGAAGACCTTTAACCTATGACGTAATAATCGATATGATGCCCAACTCAAGAGGTCAGAATTTGAGTATTTTTGGAATAAAAAGAACCCAAAAAACAAATACTAAATTATTCATTGTTCTTAGGAAGAATCAAAACAAGGACCTCTAGTTGGAGTCAGAGGTTTGGGACACAACTTGGTCACACTATTAACTATTGTACATTTTGTTTGGACTGAACAAATGTTTTTAGAGTGAACAGATGTTTGTTTAAATTGAACAGTTTTTTTAAGGCGATCTGATTTTTTTATTATTTATTTATGTTTGTTTAGAGTGAGTGTATGTATGTTTAGAGTGAGTGGATGTTGGTTTAGAGTAAGTGGAGGTTTGTTTAGAGTGCGTGATTTAGAGTGAGTAAATGTTGGTTTAGAGTGAGTGGATGTTGGTTTAGAGTGAGTGGAGGTTTGTTTGGAGTGCGTGATTTAGAATGTGTAAATGATGGTTTAGAGTGAGTGGAGGTTTGTTTAGAGTGCGTGATTTAGAATGTGTAAATGTTGGTTTAGAGTGCGTGATTTAGAATGTGTAAATGTTGGTTTAGAGTGAGTGATTTAGAATGTGTAAATGTTGGTTTAGAGTAAGTGGATGTTGGTTTAGAGTGCGTGATTTAGAATGTGTAAATGTTGGTATAGAGTGAGTGGATGTTGGTTTAGAGTGAGTGATTTAGAATGTGTAAATGTTGGTTTAGAGTGCGTGATTTAGAATGTGTAAATGTTGGTTTAGAGTGCGTGATTTAGAATGTGTAAATGTTGGTTTAGAGTGAGTGATTTAGAATGTGTAAATGTTGGTTTAGAGTGCGTGATTTAGAATGTGTAAATGTTGGTTTAGAGTGAGTGATTTAGAATGTGTAAATGTTGGTTTAGAGTGCGTGATTTAGAATGTGTAAATGTTGGTTTAGAGTAAGTGGATGTTGGTTTAGAGTAAGTGATTTAGAATGTGTAAATGTTGGTTTAGAGTGCGTGATTTAGAATGTGTAAATGTTGGTTTAGAGTGAGTGGATGTTGGTTTAAATTGAGTGGATGTTGGTTTAAAGTGTTATTTTATACCATACTAAAAGGTTTTTTTTTATGATTTTGGAAATTTCTTCTTATCTTCCATTTCACTATATCCACACCCATCCTGCCATTTTGTAATTTCAAATTTTAAGAATTTTGAGCTTTTGGTGTGGTCTCTTGACCATCTTACCAAATTTCGATTTTTTTGCCTCAGCGATAAATGATAAATGATTTTAGTTTAAAAAATGTCCAGCGCTGAACATTTCCGGTACCCCCACTTTGAATTTTAAATTTTTCACCTTTTCAGTTTATTTGGGCTTGACACTTTATATTTAGTAAAATATTCCAATTTTATACTGTACCTTCCAAAAGGTTTCTTATTAGTTTTGGAGATTTGTAGGGGAACCTTTTTCAATTTAAGGATCCTTAATCTTTATATTATTTATATGGCTCAGACCTTCATTTGAGTTTGGGGTAGTCCTTACACTTGCACAGTAAATTTAAATTTTCTACTTCCAATAAGGGGTTTTATTCTAATTATATGCCTCCCTTTCCTTCCCTTAACATTAATATGCCTCTCCTACCTTCTATTATCATTCATATGCCTCCCTTTCCTTCCCTTAACATTAATATGCCTCCCCTACCTTCTATTATCATTCATATGCCTCCCTTTCCTTCCCTTAACATTAATATGCCTCTCCTACCTTCTATTATCATTCATATGCCACCCTTTCCTTCCCTTAACATTAATATGCCTCTCCTACCTTCTATTATCATTCATATGCCTCCCTTTCCTTCCCTTAACATTAATATGCCTCCCCTACTTTCTATTATCATTCATATGCCTCCCTTTCCTTCCCTTAACATTAATATGCCTTCCCTACCTTCTATTATCAATCATATGCCTCCCTTTCCTTCCCTTAACATTAATATGCCTCTCCTACCTTCTATTATCATTCATATGCCTCCCTTTTCTTCCCTTAACATTAATATGCCTCCCCTACCTTCTATTATCATTCATATGCCTCCCTTTCCTTCCCTTAACATTAATATGCCTCCCCTACCTTCTATTATCATTCATATGCCTCCCTTTCCTTCCCTTAACATTAATATGCCTTCCCTACCTTCTATTATCATTCATATGCCTCCCTTCCCTTCCCTTAACATTAATATGCCTCCCCTACCTTCTATTATCATTCATATGCCTCCCTTTCCTTCCCTTAACATTAATATGCCTCCCCTACCTTCTTTATCATTCATATGCCTCCCCTTCCTTCCCTTATCATTCATATGCCTCCCCTACCTTCTATTATCATTCATATGCCTCCCCTTCCTTCCCTTATCATTCATATGCCTCCCTACCTTCTATTATCATTCATATGCCTCCCTTTCCTTCCCTTAACATTAATATGCCTCCCCTACCTTATTTATCATTCATATGCCTCCCCTTCCTTCCCTTATCATTCATATGCCTCCCCTACCTTCTATTATCATTCATATGCCTCCCCTTCCTTCCCTTATCATTCATATGCCTCCCCTACCTTCTATTATCATTCATATGCCTCCCTTTCCTTCCCTTAACATTAATATGCCTCCCCTACCTTCTATTATCATTCATATGCCTCCCTTTCCTTCCCTTAACATTAATATGCCTCCCCTACCTTCTATTATCATTCATATGCCTCCCTTTCCTTCCCTTAACATTAATATGCCTCCCCTACCTTCTATTATCATTCATATGCCTCCCTTTCCTTCCCTTAACATTAATATGCCTCCCCTTCCTTCCCTTATCATTCATATGGGTACCGATTTAGGGTTTGTTGATTAGACTTTCGTAAAGCAAATGACATAATCTTGTTTACAGGCCTTTAAAACCCCTAGATATAAAATTCCTTGAAAATTAAACGGAAAATATAAAAACTTTTGAAATTTTGCATACCATTTCTGTATAAATTTAGGATCAGTTGACTTGAGTCTCGAAAAGACAAAAAAAAATAGGTTACGTTTAGCATGGATAGGAACCCCCAGAAATCTAATTTCAGCGCGATTAGACAAAGTTTATTTTTTGGCCTATAAGGCAAGCATGGGTACTTTTGGGGGCCACATGTTCGGCCCCTTTTCTAATTTTTTCACGTTTAGGATTTTTCACATCATTCCTGGATTCCCAGGAAATTTAATGCGAAATTTAAACCTTTTAGCTCACCGGGAAGTACGAAAATACCTCTGGAAGAAAAAAAAGACACGATATAGGTTTTATATTTATTTTATCTACTAGGACACACCGCTGTTCCCGTAGTCTAGGGTGTAAGGCTCGCACTGTATTGAACTTGTTGCAATGATAGGTATGTGACACATGTGATTTATCACACCCGTCCCCATTTTAACGCCAATGCGGCTGCATTTAATATAAGCAATCTCTTTTTCCCAAGACGTTAGATTAAACCGATAATAGCCATATTTTTTTTAGCACCGCGTCTTACTACCAGTTAGGGTTGTACCCATATTATGTACTAATTATGCTGATGGTTTTAGGGATTAGGAAGGTTATATTTAGAGGGAGTGTACCGGAATTTTCGTGGAGGGAGAATAGAAATCAATTTTGGAAAAAGTACCCTCAATACATCCGATCGATATTCGAATCTCGATCTCCCCGTCATCGGCAGTCTAGTCTAGTGTGCGAGTAGCGCCTTAGATCGTGCGGCCACCGAAGTGGGTAACCATAATGTTAAATGAAATAATTTTAAAACACTAGTATGCCTATAAAATATGTGTATATACTTGGAACAGTAAAAACACATGCAAACATCTCCATTTATTTCAACTCAAATTTCAGGGGGAAAAAACGTTTATTTGATCACAATAACGAGGTTCCAACCATCGTCATGTAACTTTAAACATTCCTGGGAATTTGACACTTTAATCAAGTAAAATAACGCAATGAACATGTATATAATATCGATAAACATGTACATGGTCAGAGGTAAACTGGTTTTAATTAATATTCTCAGTGGTTATAGTGATTAACAAGACTCTTAATTGTTAGTGGTTTAATTTTTACAGTGAATTAACTGCTAGTAAAGTTGTTAGCTTTGATTACAACTCGAAACTAGAACCTTGGTTTAATAAACACGTATTATCGAAACTAGCTGTGGCTTTACATTCTTGATTGAATGTGTGGAATGCCAGGCCTCCACCGTGGTTCGGATTCCACGTTAAACTGTAGGTCCTTCATTTCATCTCACGGGTTACCATTACACATTAGCGTAAGTGCGTATAACCCGAACGGGTAGTAAGACGCGGTGATAATAATAATAATAATAATAATAATAATAATAATAATAATACATTCTTGATAAACTTTTAAAAATGAGAATTTGATAACATTTTTTCTTATTTGAGGTATTTATCGTGCAGTAAGAACCCAAACTCCAAACTCCTTGTTATCGCAAAAACAGACTAAATAAACTTGTCATTTAGACCGCGTGCCCGTCTATCAAGTTTTTTTTACAATATCGATGGTAAAAAAAAGTATTTTTTTTACATATAGTGGTACAATTTTTTTTTTAGGTATTTTACATGCACTTTCTGAACCAACCGGTTGTATCAGCACACGACTTATAAACTAACTTTTCTCTAGAAAAGACACATCACTCAACCCCCAGGCCGTTAATCCATCACTGTGAAGGGGGGAAGCCACATTTCAATAATTATAATTAGTTCCGCTATGCTGGGAACCAAACCTGGGGAAAATGCACCGCACAAACGTTCTCTTTTACATTGAAATGGAAACAGTTACTAAAAACTCTTAAGGTTTGTGAAGAGAAATAATATACACTGTTTCAGAAACACAAAAAAAAAAAATATTAATATATCTGTCCACCAAAGAACATGGCAATTAATTAAGTATTTTAAAACCCTAATAAACAACATATTATATATTTTCTTATAGCTCGGAAACTATTGGTTTTATAAAAAAATATATTATTTAAAATAAAAGATCTATATTTTTAACTGTCCTACAACTTTACAATGATAAGTTATTTCTTATCTCAAATATTGGTGGATAAATGATGAAAAGTGGAAATTTCCCGTTTATTCGTGGGAAAATGAGACCGGCCATTTTGTTTGTAAACAATCGAAGCTTCAACTCGCTGATGCGAGTAAAAAATAAACAATTCCGATAAAGTAAACTCTCCAAGTTTATTGGAGTAACTCTTACTCTTTCCCGGGTCTAGTGTAAAGTGGGAGGCCTACACACAATCAAGTAGGCGCAATAAATTTACATTTTCATAATCGTTTTAACAACATTTTGTTTACAAAATGGGAACTTTTTTTTTTACAAAAGAGTGATGATAGAAAGGGGTTGGACACACTCATTATTTTTTTCCTTTGTTAATATATCGACTTTTTGTCAGACAGTCCTCGTAGATTTACAATGTTTCTGAATTGAAATCAACCTCAAAGTAATTAATTGGTTCCGAAATGTATTGATAACGCTAACGGTGAAACGTTCTCAGTTAAATATTGTGGTTATTTAAAATGTGAACCCCAGTTTGATGGACACATAATATAAGGCATCATTCTCGCAATTGACTGGTCAGCTGATGATGAGTAGATTGCGGGTTATAATCCCTGGCCAGATGTATTCAGCGTGATTTTTCCCTCTCTTTACACAAATGTTGGTACTTTTCCTCGAAATTTTGCCTTCCTAATCCTTAGCACATCATCGTGATTAATGCATAGGCTACGTATAGCCCGAATAGTATTAAGTTGCAATATATATATATATATATATATATATATAAATAAATAAATATATATATATATCTTTATTTTACTATATTAGTAAATTTTAAAACTGAAACCTATACACAGGAATCGAACCCGGGACCATTGGCTTAACGCGCCAATGCTAATTAATAGCTCATTACTATACGATTATTTCATATAGAGAATCTACCTTAAAATACGAGTGAAGAATGGCCCTTATCACGTGATATCTCGGTGGTTAGAGCATTAGTACGCTAGTACGCTAATTCAAGTGTCCTTTGTTTGATTCCCGTGTCAAGGCGTTATTTTATCAAATTTACGAATATGATACTTGATACGGCTACACCTGGTAAATAAAATATTATTTCTTCTTTTAATTTTAACCATTCATGTACAGTATAATTAACTGTACCAGCACCCACTTCAATGGAAGAATGGTCTAAGGCGACATTCTGGCAATAAACTAACCTGCTGCTGATGACGGGTAGATCAGGGTTTGAAACTGAGCAAGGTCTATTGGAGAGTGTTTTCTCCCGAGTGGTTTCCAACTCTCTTTCCACACAAACGGGGTAGATTACCTTCCTCATCCCCGCCCCATTAGCGTAATTAATCATGATACGTGCGGATAACCTAAACAGGTAGTAAGACGTGGCGATTTAAAAAAAAGTGTACAAGTGTTGGCTTACCTCTATTTATTCTAGTCGGCACGTTATAATTTCAAAGGCTTGTGACAAAAATAAAATGGTTATCCGACTGGCGTTGCATGTCGAGGGGTAATATCCAGAAATACGGGGTCACCCAATGTAAATACGTCATGACGACTTATTGTTTTCCGTAATAGATGAACTCTCGACTATAGCCGCCGTGTTTATGATCTCCGACGCTAGATTACTGGCGTCGGGGCGTCCATTCCCCTTTGGTGTAATTTTTTTTTTACTTCACACTTTATTATCATCATCCGTCGGGCATCAACTCTGTGGACTTTATAAAAAAATAAAAAAAAGTGATAACAGTCATTGAAGCTGTTATTATATCCTCCACTAGTCGGAAGAGAGATATTGTTCATTGTGTTTAATGGCCTTGTTTACGACAGGGGACGGAAACCGAACGATCAACTAGTTCTGAATATCTTCTTCTTCTCTTGAGATGTCTCGGTGTCAGTCTAACACCTGGAACCGCGTGGTCAACCATTGTAATCAAAGGATTTATGTTACTGTACACCAAACAGACTTTCTCACGTCTTTATCTCAAATTGGAGGTATTTACTTAAAACACGTAGGATACGTGAAATGAAATAACATACATTGTTCTAGAAACAAGATGGAAAAATACAGCGTCACTTTCCACCTCATTTTAAATATACTATTATTATTATCACCACGTCTTACTACCCGTTCGGGTTATGCGCACTTACGCTAATGTGTAATGGTAGGGTGATTGTGAGATGAAATGAAGGACCTACAGTTTAACGTGGGATCCGAACCACGGTGGAGGCCTGGCATTCCCCACATTCACAAGATGTCTTGTCAAAGGTGAAGGAAAGGTTTGGCAATCAGATAAATCTGTGCCGGGACCGAGGATTGAGGCTCGGACCCCCAGCACAGAAGTCTGACACCTTACCCCTAGACCACCAGGTCACCCTAAATATATTATTACTTATAGCTCGGAAACTACGCGTTTTATAAAAAATATTTTACAAATAAAAGTTTATATTTTATTTTTAATATCCTTCCAACTTTGCAATGATACGTTATCTCGTATCTCTAAGAGTTTCAGAGATATGATCATGATTAGAGATATACGCATATTTAAACCTACCCTCAAAGTCATTTTCCCGGAAAAATGAGATTCACCATTTTGTCTATAATATTAAACAATGCTTAGATAAGAATTATAATCAAAATCGTTAGATATCTTTTTTTTTTCACTTTTCGCCCATGAGTAGACTACCCTTAAATTTAGGGTTAGGTTTTTAATTCCGAAAACCCCTCGGGGAGAAATATATGAAGAACCGTAGCTAGGTACAAAGTTTTAGCCCGATCGGTAAAATGGTTTCGGCACTAGACCAAGATATAGACAGACGGACAGATGGACAGCATCTCAGAAATCACTTTTTCGAGTTCAGTGGGTCATGAAATGTCGACATTCATCAACATATCGAATTATATTTTTTGGTGACAGAATCGAAACAAATAAATTTTCCCTACGTCTTACTTCCCGTCCAGACCAATAGCATCAAACCACACTAATAGGCTTGAGCTGAGGAATGTACCCATAATTTGCGTGGGGGAGAGTTGAAAACCATTTAGATAAAACTATCCTAAATACATTCGGATGGGATTCGAATCTCGTTCTCCCCATTTTCGAAAAATTGGACTAGCTAAGCTTGACGTTTAGTTCGCGAGCCTTTGTGGGTTTTGCTTTGATTATTTATTAGAACTCGAAAAATTGCAATCGATGCAATGTCCACGTTTTTCAATAGCGGTTTCCCCCTCCCCTCTCCCCCCTCCTAAATATTTTGGTAGTCAACATTTTTAATCTCGCGCTCAGTGTTAATTAAGGTTTTCATTATTTTAAATCTAGGTTAATCGTTGGACAGGACTTTGGAATCCCTTAATACTTTAAATAAATATATATATATATCTTTCAAAAACTTATATAATAAACATTGCTATAGAAACACTCCACCAAATAACCTAAGTGAAATAATATACAGTTTACAGAAACATTGAGGAAAGAAGCATATCTATGTTCAGCCAAGCGCAAAACACTACATTACATATTTCAAAGACCCTAATACTACATATAGTTTGTGTATATATATATATATATATATATATATATATATAATATATGAAGGAATGTCGAATGGTCGAAAAGCGCCCCTCTTTCAATAGACTGGGCTGCCTATTACGGGGATATCAGGGTTTGGACCCCGGTTAGGTGTACTGAGGAGGTTTTTTATTAAATATGTTTCCATTCTTCCTCCACGCAAATGCGTGTACACTTCCCTTAAATTCAATTGTACTCATCACTAACAAATTACCGTGATTATTTAATATGCGTATATCTCAAACGGCTTTTAAGATGTGGGGACAAAAACAAATGTATAAAAAGGGTGATAATGGTCATACTACTTTGTAATACCTACAAGGTAATTGAAAGGTTATTTTTCATTTTTAATGTCCAAGCAATTTATGAAATAATCATTAGTCACTTACAGAAAATTGTAACAAAAATAAAGGTTCTAGGTCAATATTATACTTGCTAAATTTTAGGGAATGCGGGATACAATGGTACTAGATTAAAGTAGCTGCTTGTATGCTATGATTTATATTTCTTAGCTTAATCTTTCTTAATAAAAAATATATACCTGTTCAAGGAAAAAGTATCATTAATTATGTCAAGTTGACACTTCTTGAAGGTCATTCCCCCTCTGCCCTGTTTGACCATTAATTCGTGTGCCACGTGCTGTGTAGGCTCACCCGCATTACGTGACAAAGGTTAATTGACCTATACTCCCGCACGCACGTCTTCAAGGAAGTAGGGGAGGTAAGAAGACTGGATAGGGGGTAAGTGTTATTCCAAGTGCATGGTAGGGGGGGGGGGATATTATTTTCAAATGTGAGGCGAAGTCAAAGCAACACTTGAAACACGAGAAGTAGAAGTCAAAGATAAGGTTTATATCGTTGTCACATAGCACCACTTTTGATATTAAAACTATCCATATTACGTGCATCTGCTTAAAGAGAAAGGCTTAGAGTAAATTAATGGTACGGTGCATCGCACAAACTTTCTCTAGTTTTTATCTTAAATTAGACATTTTCTAAAAACTCTTAAGATTTGTGAAGAAAAAAAATAGATCTATGCTTTGTTGTAGACGCATTACACGGTTTCTTACTCTATGGTTGTAGGAACTAGGAACACTGGTACAAAAAAAAATGGCGAAAAGATAAACATCTTTGTCTACCAAAGAGCATGAGAATCAAATTTATTTTCAAAGACCTGAATTAAAAATATATATTTATCTGTTTATAGCTAAGAAATCAATAGTTTTATAAAAATATATTCCAAATAAAAGATCCCCAATGTAAATAGCACTAAAACTTTATAATGGTAGATTATTTCGTATCTCAAATATTTGCGGAGAAATTATCAAAATTGGAAATCTCTACTTATTTAAAGTATCTTCAAATACATTTTTTATGGCAAAATTAAAATTGCAAATTTGTTTTTAATGTTAAACAATGCCTGGATACAAAATTTCATCAAAATCTTTTGAGTGGATTTGGAGGAACTAGATATTTTTCTTCTTAAAAAATGCAGTAAGTTACTTTTAATTTCAGGATTAGATATCTAATTCCAAAAACACCTCGCGGGAATCTTATGAAAACCCCAGATGCCAGTTTTATCCCAATCGGTAAAATGTGTTCAGCTCTCAGCCAAGATACAGGCAGAGGGCATCGGGAAAAACACTTGTTCTGTTTCATGGAGTCATGAAACACAGACATCTTATCAAAATCTCAATTTTTTTTTACGATCATGATACTTCTCTCTCCGAGTAAAGTAAAAGTACAATCATGAATCTACAGTTAAAAAGTGTTTTCTTAGCACCGCGTCTTACTACCCGTTCGGGTTATACGCCTATGTACTAATTACGCTAATGGGTTCGGTATCAGAAATGTTTAATCTAAAGGAAGTGCACTAGAATTTGCGTGGAGGGAGAGTGTGAAAACATTTAGGACACACCTCTCGACCGGGATCCAACATGAGATTAGCGCTTTGGACCACGTGGATACCGGAGCGGTTCATTTGCTATCATTTTATAATAATATGCATTATTATTTTTCTAAAGGAGGATTAAGAAGGGACGCCAATTTACTCTTATAATGACAGCACGGAATTTATATTAAAGCATTTATAATTATGGACGGAATTTAAATTTTTTAAGTGCAGACGTTGTGGAATTTAGCATAACCGAACCCAACTTGTGTTTCTTAAGTGTCTGTTAAAATAATTAATATATTGAACTAAAGGGTAAGACGTGAGTGTGTGGACATGGATTACTCTACGAGCGTCAGTGTGAGAGTGTGTATGTGTAGGTGAGTGTGTATGTAGGTGAGTGTGTGTATGTGTGTATGTGAGTGTGTGTATGTGAGTGTATGTATGTGTGTGTGTGTATGTGAGTGTGTGTATGTGTGTGTATGTATGTGAGTGTGTGTATGTATGTGAGTGTGTGTATGTATGTGAGTGTGTGTGTCGTGGGAGGGAGTCAGTCGCTGAGTAGGACCTCGCGGCACCCGGGCAGGCAGCCACCCCCCAGTATCGATCACCTGTCTGCCCCCCCCCCCCCCACCAGTGATGCGCCGCGCAGCCAGTCCGGGGGGGGGGGGAGGAGGTGAGGGGGCAACAGCACATGTCTTCAGCCACACCCACCCAGCGCCTTTGCTACTTACATCCAAATGGCGACGATCAATTTTATCAGAGTTTTTTTATGTCGGATATTTTAACGGTCACATTTTTTGAACACAGATTACATCATCGCACGACTTACAAACTTGTTTAACCCGAGGAGGTATGGCCCTTAGTGTCATATTTACCATCTTGAAAGGAGGACGAACCCGTGAATAAAGGGCTGAGGTCGGCTAATCCCCCATTTGACCTGAACTACTTGTTATTTGTATACTGGGAGATCGGTTGGCTCCCACATTCACTATAAATACAATCCCTGGAGCCGTAAGTTTGGGCCAATACACTCCTCTCTTTCATTATTCTTCCATTTCTCTCTTGCAATCTTTTTAAAATGACTGTAGAGTGAGAGAATGTATCAATCTAAACATTACGGTTCCTAATATAATCGTAGATTTCAGTCAGAACTGAACCAAGGACTCGTAGACCTCGTGTAGACCAATGTACCACGGAAACACACGTATTTTCTCTAATTTTCTGTCCACCCACTTCGATGGCCGATCAGTTTAAGGCGTCACTATTGTGTAAGACTGTCCTGCTGAAGACGTGGAAATCGAGGTTTGAATCTCGGTCGGGTGTATGAGGGTGGTTTTCCATTAATGTTTTCCCACTCTCCTTCTAGACTTCCACACATATGCTGGTAGATTACCTTTAAAATGCTTCCTTCAACATCCCTACCCCATTATAGTAATTAATTATCATATATGTGTATAACCTGAACAGGTAGTAAGACGCGTGATAAATTTTGTTGTCAGACGTATTCAATGCGTATAGACCCCGTTTACTAACAGACAGAAAACTTACCTTGCTTTGTTTAACATTAAAAAAAATGGTGCATCTAATTTTCCCATGAAAATGACTGTGAGCATACTTAAAATAAGCGAAAATTCCCAAATTTGATCGTAGCTCAGTCACTATTTAACTTATCACTTCAAAGTTGTAAGACGATTAAAAGTGAAAAACTTTTTATGATAAAGAATATTTTATAAAATCAATATTTTCTGAGTTAAAGGCAAATTTTTTATTTTTTAAATATAATTTTGGCAAATTGAAAGTTGAAAATATATATTAATAAATTATTCGTTTATATAACAGTTTATATTTGTTCATTGATTCTCTGTGGGGAAATGCGATATTCTTTTTGGCCCATTATGTTTCTTTAACAATATGTATTATTTATTTTCACATATGAAGGTTAAGTCTACATGGTAAAGGGGGGGGGGGGAATTCAAACTACACAAATTTCCTAAGACAACAATTTTTATATCTTTAACCCTAGAAAGATCCCGGAAATACTTTTTAAAATTAATTCAAATATGACAGTAAGCTCGTTTAACCATAATATAAAGTGTATTTTTAAGGTCTCGCTATTCTCCAACAGATAGCAGCACTAACTCAAGTTGAGTAAAAATTGAATTTCTCCCCCTTTTTCCCTGTATCCCTCATAAAAATATGTGCGGTGCACCTTAACATTTATTTAAGTTTGGAGTCGAATAAAACGTCAATATACGTCATAATATCCAGGTCGAAAATTTTCATCCAATACATTACCCTTTATCTTAAAATATACATTTACTAAAAATTACCCGCCTCGGTGGCGTAGTTGGCTAACGCGCTAAACGTGTTGAGCTCGACTGCTGAGGACGGGGAGATCGAGGTTCGAATCACGGTCGGGTGAACTGGGGGTGGTTTTTCCTAAATGGTTTTCCACTCTACCTCCACGCAAATGTGGGCTCACTTCCTCTAATTTGACCTTCCCAATTCCTAATCCACTAGCGTAATTAGTACTTAAAGCGTATAACCCGAATGGGTAGTAAGACGCGGTGATAATATAATATTATATTATTACTAAAAATTCGTAAGATTTGTGAAACAAAAGCTGTAGAAACACTACACCAAAGTCATGAATGAAATAATATACACTGTTACATACTCTATGGCATTAGGAATTAGGAACACTGTTACAGAAACTTGAGAAAAGAGAAACATTTTTTGAATGCCAAAAAGCATGAGAATCAAATTCATTTTTTAAAACCTGAATTCAACAATATATATATTTCATTAAACCTCAGAAATATTTGATTTTATAAAAATATATTTCAAATAAAAGAATTTGATCTGTAATAGTACTGCGACGATAAGTTATTTCATATCTCAAATAGTTGCGGAGAAATAATGAAAATTGTAAAATGTATCTCATGTAAATTACCCTCAAGGTCATTTTCATAAGAAAATGATAATTGCCATCTTGTTCATTATGATAAATGTGTCTATTAATATATTTTAATCAAAATCACCTGAGAAATGTTTGATAAAATTGATTTTTTTTCTTTCTCTCTTTTTCTCCTTAAGTAAACTACCCTTAATTTTAGAGTTTTATATCTAAGTCCAAAACTATCTCAGGAGCACTGAAAACCCTAGATACCAAGTTTTAGTCAATCGGTAAAATAGTTTCGGCTCTAGCCCAAGTTATAGACAGATGGACGGACAGACAGATGCCATTGCGAAAACACATTATTTTCTTTCAAGCGGTCATGAAACATTGATATTTATCAAAATCTCGAGTTTGATTTTTCTGACGATCACAATACTTTATTTTTGAGGGGTCGAGAGAAAGTAAATATACCATAATGGATCCGTCTACAAATAATTAAATATAGTCATCAGTATAAGACAGAATCGAACCATATTCTCGTAGACTTGAGAACCAATCACGGGAGACAAGAGATAAGTTGAACTTGACCGTATTATCCAGCCGACACGCCCGATGGTGGACGAGATTGATTGGTCCTGATGCCCCATTTGACGGACCATCACGTAGTATATCGACTCTTCTCTAGTGAAACTCCCGTCTGAAAGTGGCGGCTGTGGATTCTATCTTCCCAAACCTAAACTTCACACTGTATCACCGCTGAGGGAACTGCAGGTCTTACGGAGAAAAGCTCTATCTTTGTTCTCTCTCTATTAATTGTTGCCAAATCTGATCCCAGTTATGTCAGAAGGTGGTGTGCTAGGTGAAGAAGGAGCTACTGGCAACATCGACCCGTCAGTGTTGCGAAACTTGTCTTGTAATTGAGGGGGGAATTGACCACACTAAAACAAGAGAATGACAACGCTGTTTCTCAATAGAAAACACGCAGTTCCCTCAGCGATTATATCCAGTGTACCATGCGTGATATAACACTCTCTTTCTCTCTCTTTCTCTGAGTAACACTGACACAAAACAGACTGAGAGGCTTTGCATTTGAAAATACGAGAGAAATATGTTTACGTCTAATCGAAAACGTAAAATAACCCTTCCCCTCTACACTCACTTCCATTCAAAGAGACGCTAAGGATAGGGATCTTTTGATAAACCCATTTCTGTTAATTTTAATTACAAGGAAAGAGTTTTTCCGATTTTAACTAAAGAACACTTATTTTGAAGGCTAGGAATGTCGGTAAAAAATTGTATTTCTCAACAAAAACCCGATTTTTCTTGCGAATTTTCAACTTTCTCGCTGCGTGCGGGTTGACTCACTTGTGCAATCATTCTTTGTTTACATCTCCATGGAAACCATGATTTGTTTATGATTTATATCGGTAAATAAAATATTTATCTCTGGATAAAAATAATAAAAATTCAATTCTAACTTAATTGTTATGGTGCAACAAATAGAGAACTGATAGAGAGAGAGAAGAGTTTTAAAGTTCTCATCGGGATTATTACGTGTAGACTCACTTCAGAGGCCAAATGGTCTAAGGCGTAACTCACTCTCATGTTGGAATAGCTTGCTGATGGTGGGATATCGGGGTTCAAATCCCGGTTGCGTCTACTGACTGGTGGTTATCCTCAATGGGTTTATACTCTTTTTTCACGCAAATGCGGGTCAATAACCTCTAAAATTCTTCCCTCCTCATCACTACCCATTATAGTAATTATAATATTATATGTGTATAAACTGATTAGGTTGGAATAGATAATTTAAAAATACGCTTTGCTTTAAATTAAACATTTAAAGATCGAAATCTATGAAATGTTGGTAGCTTTTAACGAGTAAACCTTTAACTATAAAGTTCAGTGAAGTCTCATTCTATATTACTTTTCCCAATTCAAGTTTTTGAATACATTCCATCGAAATAATCTGCAACGGTCCCAAAATATTATTTGTATTTCTTAAAATCTTTATCAGGCCACTTATTATTATTAGCACCGCGTCTTACTACCCGTTCGGGTTATACGCACTTACGCTAATGTATAATAGTAGGGTTATTGTGAGATGAAATGGAGGACCTACAGCTTAACGTGGAATCCGAACCACGGTGGAGGCCTGGCATTCCCCACATTCACAAGTTGTGATTAATACACGTCTTGTCAAAGGTGGAGGAAGGGTTTGGTAATCAGATAAATCTGTGCTGGGACCGAGGATTGAACCCGGCCGCCAGCACAGAAGTCTGACACCTTACCCCTAGACCACCAGGTCACCATCAGGTCACATAGAAAGTGTATCACTCTAATTGGTGATCGCATGATTTAAGGCGTCTCTCTCGTTTTAGACTGTATCACTGGTGATGAGGAGATCGAAGTTTGAATCCCGGCTGAGTGTTTTCCTTGAAAAGTTTTCTATATTTATTCTTTGTAAATTTCCTAAACAAATCCTACTTCCCCAAGCCAAATACCTTTGCGTGTTTAACATAACTATATTAATAAAATGAAGTTTTGTCTGTCTGTCATGAGCATTGCACGATATCTACCTCACGCAGAAATATGAAATTTAAAAAATTAATAGTACCTCTACACGAAAATGAACATTGAAATACTAGAGTTTTAAAATTTTGATTAGGTTATTTTTAATCAATTAAAAACTCTCGGGTGACGCTAGATACATCAGATAATATTTTATAAATATACCTGAACTGGTATATCTAGTATTGGTAGTAAGACGTGGTGAAAAAAACAAAACAAGAATATATTTGTAAATAATAAATCACGAGTTGTATCCAGACGAAAAATCGTTTTTCAGTCCAAATTATTGATCGTCCATATGACAGGGTTTGTATTAAAGTCCATCCTAAGCTTAGCTAAGCGTTTTCTAATTTTAGTGTGTCCAGCTACCTTTTGGGGTTATACATATGCCTGTGAATTAATTAATCTCATGTGATAAGAATGAGAAAGGTTGAATTTAAAGAACGTACACACTCATTTACAAGGAAGGAGAATTGAAAACCAGTTAGTAAACAACCACTCCCAGTACACCAAACTGGGATTTGAACCACGATATACCAGTAACCAGCAGTCCAGTCTATTGCGAAAATGACGCCTTTATACCATTCTTTCACTTAAGTGGGTGTCGTTAGTCGTTAATTGCTGAACGTATATATAAATAAAAATAGCACCGCTTAATTTATCGCCACATCTTACTACCTGTTCAGGCTGTATGCATATATTATAGTTATTCTAATGTAGTAGGGATGAGGAAGGAAACATTTTAGAGGTAATCTGCTCTTATTTGCCTGGAAGGAGAGTGGGGAAACCCTTTAGGAAAAATCACCTCGGTAGACCCGTCTAGTATTTGAACCCCGATCTCTCCGTCATCAGCAGGCCAGTCCAACACGAGGGCGACGCCTCAGACTATTCGGCCACTTAAGCTCGTTTACGCTTAATTAAGCGCGTGTATAAACCCTTATTCTACTTTTAGAACTACAGGTAATATATTTTTTTTAATTCAATAAGGGAGAATTTTAAAATATTTAAATTAAATTATGATTTTAATCTGCACAAAGATATTCCCCTAAATATATAACCGCCAGGCGACATTTTACACTCCATTGTGTTAGTAGAGCTCAGCTAGGCTCTTTAAACCATGTTTTATCAGTTAAAGAGCCGCTCTTTACGTTCCGATACATTATTAATTAGCTCGGGGCCACAGCTTCACGCCATAGTCTGGTATCACTAATATGCGTGTGTGTATGTGTGTGTGTGAGAGAGAGAGAGACCTACATAGAGCTATTAGCTCTTGATAAAGCCTCGTTCACACTGGCTGTTTCCGTACTGAATTCAATGCACGTGAAGGCCACAGACGAAAGTCAACATACAAATTTTCCAGAGCAACTTTTAATATCTCAAACTTCATAAATACATCAGAAAATACTTATTTTAAAAAATTGATTTAAATATGATAATATACCTTTTCAACCCATAATCTAAAGTGCATTTTAAAACTCTCTAGATTGCCTAGTAGATGGCAGTACTAACTCACTTTGAGTTTAAAATCTGACTTTTCCCTTTTTCCCCTTTGCACTCATCAAGTAAAATTACCGCCTGGCACCCTGTGTGTAGTTATGACGACGCCAGTAAGCAGTCAGTAAAAGTCTAGAACAAAGGTGTTTTTATATTTGTAGCCATTAGTTTAGAACTACTTAGCACATAGGATTTTAAAAGTGACGTGGAAAATCGTCCCGTCGTTTTGTATGCTTCAAGTAATGTGTCTTTCTCCGCGCGACCACGTAATGCCTGGACACGATTTTACCTCATTCTCCTCCATCTTCTGTTTGGAATAACTAGAAACAATATTCCCTCATCGTTTGATTCGATTTTATATTATAGTAAAATAAATGTCACCCAGTTTGTTGGCAACCCAGTGTCGGAAGACCGGCGTCACACCTGTGTCACAAACACGTGTCCCTGTCACGTGTGTCCGGTGGGGAACGGTCCCAAGGCACAAACGTAGGTAAAATTAATGTCACGGGTGAATTCGTTAAATTAAATAAAAATATCGCCTTGGCGAAATGTGTATCTATCAGAGGTCTGGTGGTTGAACTCGATATTTTGATAAATGTCGACGTTTCATGATCCTCTGAAAACGAAAAAGGTTGTTTTCGCAATGACAACTTTTTATAGACTTCCATCTACATTATTATATTATTTATTATTATTATTATTATATATTATTATTATTTTATTATTATTAGACCGAGTTTACTACCCATTCGGGTTATACGCACTTACGCTAATGTGTAATGGTAGGGTGATTGTGAGATGAACTGGAGGATCTACAGTTTAACGTGGAATCCGAACCACGGTGGAGGGCTGGCATTCCACACATTCACAAGTTGTTATTATACACGTCTTGTCAGAGGTGAAGGAAGGTTTTGGCAATCAGATAGATCTGTGCCGGGACGAGGATTGAACTCCGGACCCCAGCAAGAAGTACGACACCTTACCTCTAGACCACCAGGTCACCTATAACTCTTAAACTTATGGTAGTTTACTGAATGACAAAAAGAGAACAAAAAAAATCGATTTTCTCGGAATCAGCTCTAAAGATTTTGTTTAAATTTCGTATCCAAACACTGATTGACCATACAAACATAATGGCAAATCCCATTTTCCCATGAAACGACTTTGAGGGTACTTTAAATAAACGGAAATTTCCAATTTTGATAATATATCCGTGACTATTTATGATACAAAATAACTAATCTTTGAAATGTTGTATAGTACTATTTTTTTTACCTCCATAACTGTTTCCAGCATGTGATCAGGTTTTTATTCAAGCCGTATAGTTTCCACTACCGGCTGGCTAGGCCTGTTATAGCTTCATATGTCCTATAATCTAACGTAAGACTAGGACAGGCACAACATCCAGTCCTCGGCCGTTAACTTATCAATGTAAAGGGTAAACGCATATTTTCATCAATAATAAATTTCCTGCCATGCCGGGAATCAAACTCGGGCTCTTAGCTCAGCTTCCTGCTGACCGACTGAGTTAAGTTGTAAGTAATATTTAAAATAAAAATATTTTATATAGATAGTAGTTTTTTAAACCAATAGTTTCTGAAATATAATCACATATATACATTTTTATGAAGGTCTTTGAAATGTGAAATTAATTGTTATGCTCTTTGGTGGCCACAGAAAACGCTGTGCATATCAGATTAGTTTCCACTGCAACCTAACACCCCCTCCCTCTACGATAGCGTGGATTTGTAAGGGCACCTGGGAGGAATGGGGTGAGGCTTTAGAACCGGCCGCTTGCATGATTTAGTGTGTCATGGCAGGTAAACACCCTCCACTTCACACGCACCTCCCCTCCCCCTTTCCTCTGTTCTACCGGTGCACGGAACCACGGTCGGCCTGATTTATTAAATTGATAGCTGCTATTTAGCTGCGCTACCTAACACACCCCATTCACACACACAATCGTATATTCTTTTTTTTATTGAAAATTGTTTGTAGCTTCATGCAAATTTTCTTTATTTTTTATGAAAATAAAAACATATATCCTTCCCTTTTTTTTATTTATGGGAGGTTGAAATTAACGACGTACAATAACGTGATAATAACTTAACCGGAATATTACTGTAAGATTGTTGCTAGGGGATATATTTTGCGTGGATGTTTTTTTGAAAGTAATATTACTTTTGTTCGGACTGATATCGTTTTATAGATTTAAATTATAGTCTCACTCCGCAAAATTTGATGTGTTTTTTTAAAAAATAGTACGAGTTTTATATAATATGTACTATATTTATTTGAGGTATTTAACGTGCACTTTCTGAACCGACTAATTACATCAGTACACGAGAATTTCTATAAACGAGAGTGAAAGAGCCTACCAATTCTGCCAGAAAAGGTATGTTCACATACCTTCCAGAGTTATTTTACACGCTACAATCGACATGGGACCGTTGGATTCACTTCCCCTCCGAAGGAAGTTGCGCTACGAATTATTATTGCTCGATAAAAAACTGTTGAACTCACGAATATCGAATCTTGAGGTGAACAATTTACCCCAAGACCAACGAGGTCGACTTTATGTATTAAAAGAGCACGTATTAAAAAACTAACAAGATGATTAAAATTATTTTCAATATATTAAACAAAAGTCTGACAATACAAAATTGATAAAATATCAGTTTTAGTTCATTTGAATACTCTTATTTTGTAAAGTAAATAAAACATGCTTAAAGTCCGGTATATTCGCATATTTACAATGCGGGGAATACAAAAAAGTAAGAAATATCATTACGTGGTGTATATATTTTATATTATTAACATAGCGTCTTACCACCCATTCGGGTTATACCCACTTGTGCTAATGTATAATGGTAGAGTGATTGTGAGATGAAATTGAGGACCCACAGTTTGACGTGGAATCCGAACTATGGTGAAGGCCTGGCATTCCACACATTCACAAGATGTCTTGTCAGAGGTGTAGGAAGGGTTTGGTAATCAGATAAATCTGTGCCGGGACCGAGGATTGAACCCCAGACCCCCAGCACAGAAGTCCGACACCTTACCCCTAGTCCGCCAGGTCACCTTACGTGGTTTATAGATTATCCTAATGTAAAGAAGAACTTGGGGAGGGCCAGTTTCATAGTCAAATTTAGTACGCCTCAAGTGCGGCGCTACACTAAGTACATGACTACACCCACCTAAACCAGAATGGAATGGGCCAGTTTCCAATGCGAGAACGGCCCATTCCATTCTGGTTTAGGTAGGTGTCGTCATGTACTTAGTGTAGCGCCGCACTTGAGGCGTACTAAATTTGACTATGAAACCGGGCCTTATATTCGATCGGTCAGATGAGGACCTATTGTGGGGTTTAAGGGGGTGGGGGGAGGTAGTAGAGTTTCATAAAGCTCTTCTTCCTCTGGCAACACTCCACGGCATGACACTGTTATCTAACTAACGATATTTTTTTTATCGTTATTAACTTCCCACCGCCTTTTGGTTTGTACGCTTATGTACTAATTACGCTAATGGTTTTAGGGAATAGGCAGGTTATATTAAGAGGAAGTGTACCCGAATTTGCGTGGAGTAAGTGTGGGGAAACAATCTCTGGAAAACGGCCCTCATTACACCTGGCCTGGATTCTAACCCCGAACCCCGATCTCCTCGTCACCAGAAATCCAGTCCCCACATTAAAGTAACGCGCAAGACCATGCAACCACTCATGTGGGTAAACGATATTTTAACTGAATTGACTTTTTTTTTAATACATTTTAAAGAAACTATATAATAAAACGATATTTTCTTCCAAACAAATTTCTAAAGATTTCACGGTGGTGACGTTGGCAATATTGAAAAGAAAGTTCCCTTTTGATCGGCTGAGTATCTTTTGGAGCCAGAGCACGACGCTATGTCACATCCTGGTTGTGTCGAGACGCTGATCACAATGCTATATATCACATGGTGGGGTGCGCCCGCCCCTATGTGTCTACACAGCCCACCAGAGGTTCGTGAGTGATGAATCTCCCAGGATGACATCTCGGGGGAACCCCCAGAGAGGCAGTCATTGTCGTCAAGACCTAAGTAACACAGAAGACGCGAGGACACAAAACTTATTATAGTCCCAACTTACATAGAAATGGTCTAATGACAGCTAGAAAAGTTACTATACTCCGATTTTTATAGAAAGGACCTATTATGACTGATATAAGCGTTACTACAGTCCAATTTTCATAGAAAGCACCTTATATGACAGCTATAAAATGCTGAAAACAGTCAAATTTTCATATAAAGGGCATAATAGGATAGCTTGAATTGCTACCACAGTCCAATTTTCATAGAAAAGACCTATTATGACTGATAGAAGAGTTACTACATTTCGATTTTCATAGAAAGGACCTATTATGACTGATAGAAGAGTTCACGATAGGTTTTTACCTGGATGACAGTTCGAAAATTATATGTTTAGGTTTTGGGTTGCCAACACTTGTAAAAGATCACAGTTTTATTATAAATGTAAAGATCTTTAATTATCTGTTATATATTACATTTAAAATAACGTAAACTTAAGTTTTCTCATACTATTTCATTTGTTTAAATAATTTCCTTTTATCCAACTCGAAACAATATTTTAAACATAATTAAAAGTACTTATTTTTCGTTTTGGAACGTTACTGATTTTGTGTAATATAGTGCACACATCAATATCTTTTAATACAGGCATCGTATTTACTTGGAAAAGAGAAAATTGTTGTCATTTTTTTACATACAATAAATTATTTTATGATTATTTTATCGTATTTTGAAATATTTAACTGAATACAAATATTTCCATCAACTGCGTGTGTGCATCATTGTAAAAAACTTGTTTACCGTTATGTTCAATCATATGGTTTAGATTCGTCAGTCGCCATTTTGAAGCTATGTTCGTTAGAAGTTTTTATGACACTGGTGTTAATATTTTTTGAAGGGGAATAAAACTATAAATAAACTTTGGGTCCGACCTCAAATAAGTATATAAATAATATTGGCCTAAATTACTGTGGTTAACTATCACATTAATATATTACCATTTGTTTTCATTACAGTCATCGAAAGGGATATATGTCAGCTGTTGGCGTAGTGATATATTAGGGATTACTTCTAGTAATATTTCGAGCTGTCATCCAGGTAAACTTAGCTCGTGAATGACTTATACATTCCGATTTTGATAGAAAGGACCTATTATGACTGATAGAAGAGTTACTACAGTTCGATTTTCATAGAAAGCATTTTATATGACAGCTATAAAAGGCTAATACAGTCAAATTTTCATATAAAGGACATAATAGGATAGCTGGAAGAGCTACTATAGTCCAACTTTCATAGGAAGAGCCTTATACGACAGCTAGAAGAGTTATTACAGTCTCATTTTCATATGTAGGACCTTAAATGGCAGTTAGAATAGCTACTACAGTTCAATTTTCATAGTAAGGACTTTATATGGTAGCTATAAGAGTTACTCCAGTCAAATTTTCATAATGAGGGCCTTATCTGACATCTATAAAATTTACTACAGTCCAATTCTCATAGGAAGAGCCTTATTTTATAGATATTAAAAGTTACTAGATCTACTTTCACGTATTCATACATAAAGCTATGTGATCTTCAGTTGTCACTTTTGATCGATATTATTAATACCTATAAAATAACACTAATAATAGACATATTTTAGTGAAGGAAATGATTTCAAGTAGTTAAAAAGTATCACACTAAGAAATTGTATCAAAATCATTTTATTGTAAAATGACAATCTAAATAAGGTAAATTTTAAACCTAAATACTAACTTGTTAAAATTATTATAAGTTGTATTCTATATATATTGTTTTTGAATATTTTTTTCAAACTTTAAGAAATTTTGAAGAAAATAAACCAACCCCTTTTTTTAAAGACAAAAAATATCTTCACCTGTGGGCACGTGAAAAAATTGGCCAGTCTTATTCAAACTGTTATTTTTTTTTCGGTAACTGGGAGATCGAGTTTCGAATCCCGTTAGGGTGAACTAATTTGTTATTCTTTCTCTAAGAAAATGGGAGGTACACTTCCTCTAAATTATACCTTCTTGATCCCTACTTAATTAATGTAATTATTCGTATGTCCTGGACGCGAATTAAATTGATTTTATTTTGTCTGTTATATTTTATTTATTTATTTATTTTGTGCACCACGTTTTACTACCCTTAGGGTTACACGCTTATGTACTAATTACGCTATATGTTTTAGAGATAAAGGTTATATTTAGAGGAAATGTGTCCATAATTGCGTGGAGGAAAGTGCCATTTTGTAAAAACCACTCTCATTACACCCGACCGAGATTCGAACCTTGACCTCCTCGTCATTGGAAGTCTAGTATATTGCGAGAGTAGCGCATCAGACTATGCGGCCACACAAGTTTGGTTCTTCCCATCGTTTTATTATACAACTAAAACGTAACAAAAAAACTACATGTTTTAACTAACTTCTTTTTATTTTAGATTGCCGTTTATAATTGCCAGTACATGAATATTATAAACAAAATTTATAGTTCTTATGCAAACATAATTATCACTATAATAATAGCAACAGTACCAGAGATCATAGTTGTTGAATGTAGACGAGTCTTAAACTCCTTCTAAGACATCAAAATAACTTTACACAAACTAAAAATCAATATAACTTTAAAACTTAATGCTATTTATCTATTTAAGATATTAATTTTAATATGCCATACCTAAAAACTATATTTTACAAACTACTTAATTATATATATTTTTTATTTCTGACCGGTATAGTAAAATGGCTAATTAAGGTATTGAAACTATCAATCCATTTGTATCGCTAGCTACCCTTTGTTCGCACAAGATGTGTTTTGTTATAGACCACGCTTTAGTCCTCCGATTATTGTCTTCAGCAAACGAACATATAGCAATATTATTACTGTTTCCCAAAGTCTAGGAGATAGAGCTCTGGGTGGGTTAGAAAGTAGTTTTTTCTAGCCGCCATTTTCTTTCAAGATATTCGTCATGTCATGTCTCATCTATATCTGGGTGATTTCCAAAGTTAGTCCAATTAAAATACAATCAGCAAGATATAAGACAAAAACAGAAAAGTGGTGTTTTGTAGCCGCCATCTTGAAAAATAAGGCAGATTTAAATTTTAATTAGCCGATGACGTAAAACGGACGTCCGAGCTATCATGTCCATGAGAAATTTCAGCCAATTGTTGTATTGGTTTTTGATTAACAGAAAGACACTAATTCAATTTTATATATTAATAAGATATATCAGATATGGGGAAGTTATCATTATCTTACTATCAGAAATATAGCTCTGGACATTTGGAAAGATTTTATTGAATTATTGTTGTATTTGCTTACATCAAAATATAATGTTTGTCTTAGCGCAGTATTTGAACATAAAATTGTGTGTAAAATCGCACAAGTGTGCCATACATATATATATTTAAAATTAAAACATCAGTTATATCTCTACAACGATATATTATCGTTCTAATACCTAGAGGTCCCGGGTTCGATTCCCGTCTGGTACCTTGGGTATTTTCTCTTAAGGGAAATTATCCCAACGGTCGCCAGAGGTTGGGTAGTTAGGCTTAGGCTAGGTTAATACTCCCACTGACTCACACCTCCATATTCACTGTGATCACCTCTTCTCATTGCTAGTATCATGTGTGGACAACCTCCATATTCACTGTGATCACCTCTTCTCATTGCTAGTATCATGTGTGGACAACCTCCATATTCACTGTGATCACCTCTTCTCATTGCTAGTATCATGTGTGGACAACCTCCATATTCACTGTGATCACCTCTTCTCATGGCTAGTATCATGTGTGGACAACCTCCATATTCACTGTGATCACCTCTTCTCATGGCTAGTATCATGTGTGGACAACCTCCATATTCACTGTGATCACCTCTTCTCATGGCTAGTATCATGTGTGGACAACCTCCATATTCACTGTGATCACCTCTTCTCATGGCTAGTATCATGTGTGGACAACCTCCATATTCACTGTGATCACCTCTTCTCATGGCTAGTATCATGTGTGGACAACCTCCATATTCACTGTGATCACCTCTTCTCATGGCTAGTATCATGTGTGGACAACCTCCATATTCACTGTGATCACCTCTTCTCATGGCTAGTATCATGTGTGGACAACCTCCATATTCACTGTGATCACCTCTTCTCATGGCTAGTATCATGTGTGGACAACCTCCATATTCACTGTGATCACCTCTTCTCATTGCTAGTATCATGTGTGGACAACCTCCATATTCACTGTGATCACCTCTTCTCATTGCTAGTATCATGTGTGGACAACCTCCATATTCACTGTGATCACCTCTTCTCATTGCTAGTATCATGTGTGGACAACCTCCATATTCACTGTGATCACCTCTTCTCATTGCTAGTATCATGTGTGGACAACCTCCATATTCACTGTGATCACCTCTTCTCATTGCTAGTATCATGTGTGGACAACCTCCATATTCACTGTGATCACCTCTTCTCATTGCTAGTATCATGTGTGGACAACCTCCATATTCACTGTGATCACCTCTTCTCATGGCTAGTATCATGTGTGGACAACCTCCATATTCACTGTGATCACCTCTTCTCATTGCTAGTATCATGTGTGGACAACCTCCATAGGTGTTCCCTGGGCAACTCTTTGAGCGGCTAATAGTCTACATACAGGCGTCCGAACTGGTTCTCATGTCCCGCCCGGTCATTTATGCCATACGACTAAAAAAATAAAAGTTCTTATCTCAGCTCACAGGTCATACCAACGTTGACGTTCCAAATTACCTTCTAATATAAAACTTTACATTTGTTTTGAAATATATGACTTATATTCTTCAACTAGATCCTCCGTCGAACTTTCATGTTGCTAAATCCGGAAAATCCTTTCGTGTTCCGAGAGTTTGCTAAACTCCGTCTATAAACAGAGCTTCGCTGTCTACTTTGAAAATAGGAATGTTTTACTACTCCACCGTGAAGAGTTACGAGTTCAATCAGATCACGTACAGTACTGGTCAAAACTACACGTCGATGTGTTCGTATCAAGCCACCGCCATATTGTACCTGTCCTTTTACATCAACCGTTTTATCCAGTCGTAGTTCCACGAACATCTTTTTGTCACCACATCTTACTACCCGCCCATATTATACTCATATGTGCTAATTACGCTAATGGGTTAGGGATGAGGAAGGTTGAATCTAAAGGGGAGAGGGAATGAAATTTTTTTTTTTAAAATACACCCTTGGTACACCTGACTGGTAATCAAACCCCAACCTCCCCGTCATCGGTGGTCTAATAGATTGCGAGAGTCACGCCACCGAAGCGAGTGTTGTTTTTTAATCGCACCGCGTCTTACTACCTGTTCGGGTTATACACTTAGGTACTAATTACGCTAATGGTTTTAGGAATTGGGAAGGTTATATATAGATAAAGTGCACCCGCATTTGCGTGGAGGTCTAGTAGAAAACCACTTTGGGAAAACCTCATTACACCCGACTGAGATTTGAGCCTCGATCTCCCCATCCTCGGCAGTCTAGTCTACTGAGAGAGTAGCGCGTTAGACCATACGGCCACCCGAGGGGGTGATGCGGGTGTTTGTTTTTATTGATTTCGTTACGTAATTATTAAGTTTCTATTAAAATTGTCACACTCTTGAGCGTGCCTGTACCATTTAAAAGTTCCCCGGGGTAGAGCCCTTCATTTCTACAGACAAGTCGAGTCCCGGCAATCAACTTGTGCCCTGAACGGTGAGTACTAATGAAGCTTGGCCGTGATTGATGGGCGGGCCTGCACTCTGTAGGAACACACACCCTCTAAACAGTTCCACACACGGCCGAGGGGAACGAGGGGTTAACACCTCGTTAATAGCCTTCATCCGATGTTGGCCAACCTTGATAGTAGATCAATGTTACCAACGTGCGAGTATCGACATTCCCGTCTCGACTGACTTTGGAAATTATTCACTACAAGCTTCACTTAGATAGGTAGGGTGAGGGGTAACGGGAATTTAGAAAAGTTTGAGCTTTTAAGGTGCTCAAGTTAAAGTGATATATTTGTAGTTTTTATATAAAAATAAGACTCGCTTTTGGCCAAAATAAATAATACGTTGCTTCAATAGATACGTTTGGGTTAATTTTCTCCCTATAAAATGTTTATTTTGATATAATCAAAGGGTATAACCCGAACGGTTAGTAAGACGCGGTGCTAAAATATGTATAATATATTATATTTAATCAAAGTTTCCTAAGGTGATTTGCACAAGTTGTGTTTAAGGGCCTTTAATCACTGTTGAAATCTTTAACTAAACAAATAGGGGTTACTCGTTGATTTTCGGATGAAGCGTTGATTATAAAGTGCAATTAGCATGAGTACGTGCTAAAAACATTCGGAGAATAAATCATTTATATTTGGGTGGAATACTCCCCATAAATGTGTGATAAAAATCAGGATAAGGTGATGTATTAATGTAAGTGCTTCAATTAACTTTAGAGTTCCTAAATCCATTAAGTAGCCTAATTATTGTCAATTTAAGGTCCAGTTTTCATAGGTAAAATTTTTGGAAAATTCATACTTTTTTTTACTAAAAACTTTGATAAAATGTTCCTATTTTAATAATATTATTTTATAGCTGTTTATAGTATAATTTCTCAATCATTAAAGCTGTAGATAATATGACTCGACGTATATACGTGGAATTATATCTAATAACGTTTATAGACCCACTTCGGTGGTTGCATGGTCTGAGGCACTATTCCTCTCAATAGACTAACGGGGAGATTGGGGTTCGATCCCAGTCGGGTGTACTGAGGGTGTTTTTTCCTAAATGGCTTTCCCCTCTCTCTCTTTCTCTCCACGCAAATTTGGGTAAACTACCTCTAAATTTAGCTTTCCTGATCCCTAACATATTAGTGTAATCGTCAGTAAGACATTGTGCTGAAAAGAGTATTTCACAGCTGTCAGTTAAGGTTCTTACAATGGTAATTTGACTCTAGTATCTGAGTTTATGAACGTTCTAGTTTATAATTCACTTCAGAGCGCAGGTTAAATAAACAGGACCACTTTGAAATCTCACAGACAATCGTAACGAGACGAGTATAACGAACCCACGGGAACCTGTCAATTGAGACACGCGTGTAAATGTTAGTTATGCATTCGTTTACAGAGCGCGAGCAACAAACTATTTGTTTTTAATTAGTTCTTCTTTTGTTTTTACATTATTGACACACGAACTTATGAAAATAACGGTTCGTATGTTTATTTATTGTGGAAGCGGCTTCTGTGGTTAACATAAATATTTTTTACAATTTAGAGCTTCTAAAAGGCTGTGTTCGTTTCATAAAGCAAGATGGCGAACCAGATGAAACTAAGACCGTTGATGACTTCATACAAACTGGGTTCGGTTGTGTTCATGCGCATAATATGTTTACAAAATAAACGCTTCTTCTAAGCTATAAAAACATATTTATTTTGGTGGCCAGTTATAAGACGATACAAGTTTGGATATTCTACTTAATTTATTAGTTCATGGTGATCTAGCGGTCTAGGGGTAAGGTGTCGGACTTCTGTGCTGAGGTCCGGGGTTCAATCCTCGGTCCCGGCACAGGTTTATCTGATTGACAAACCCTTCCTTCACCTCTGACATGACGTGTATTAATCACAACTTGTGAATGTGGAGAATGCCAGGCTTCCACCGTGGTTCGGATCCCACGTTAAACTGTTGGTCCTCCATTTCATCTCACAATCACTCTACCACTACATATTAGCGTACGTGCGTACAGCCCGAACGGGTAGTAAGACGCGTTGCTAAATAATAATAATAATAATAATAATAATAATAATAATAGTTCATGTAATATAATATAGCTTTTTGCCACACCATCGAAACAAAAAACATAATAGTATTACTAATACATTTTGTTCTTTCAATAAATTACGAAACTCCAAAGGAAAGATTATGTATTTACTTATTTTAAGTATTTAACGTGCACTTTATGAACAGACTGATTTTATCAGCTCACGAAAATTTCTATGAGCGAGAACAAAAGGCCTACTAATTATGTTGGGAAAGGTGTTTTCCCATACCTTCCAAGGTTCTTTTACATGCTACAATCGACATGGCACCGACGGCTTTACTTCCCCTCCGAAGTAAGTTGTGTTAATGATTTGTATCGCTTAAGAAAAATCCACCGCACTCGTCTGGGTTTGAACCCATAAACATTGGATCCTGGGGTGAGCACTCTACCCCAAGACCATAGAGGTCATTCAGTATTATTAGATTCGTTTATTAACACCTTTCATTGATAATAGAGTATTACTAAGAACATAATAGATATTTGCACTCTAGGTTAACGTTGTCGACTTTGATCCACCCAATGCTTGCAGCACAAATCTTCTGTTAGCTGTCAGTTACCAACACTCCAGTGATGAATGGACTGTAGTCGGACTCTCGTAGCAACTGAGCCACGCACAGACAGACGTGGAGGGGGATTAGGGATGGGGCAGCTCCATTATCTTTAAAACAAAACAAACCCTTCACAACAATGGACTAACTAACCATGAATATTTTACCCCAAACAGGAATTCCAAACATATTTCCTAAACCGAGATTCTGATTGAGCTATCTATGTAGGTTTAAATACAACCGTTAAACAGTATCGAGAGGGGTTAAAAAATACCGGGTTGTAATTACTGTACCGGGACTCAAACCGCTACATTCCACATTCTGTGGTGAGCGCGCAATATTACCTTTATCCGTCCTCAATCGGCTATCACCATTTGTGCGCACGGAAGTTGAGCGGATTGTATGTGGTGAGGGGGCAGCATGTAAAGTCGAGATATTCAATGGACGAACGTTTGTCTGTCCCTCCAGCGATTGTTTGCGACCGAATGGGGTTGGTACTGACGGACCACCAAGGGGAGGGACAGTGCAGGTCTCTCATCAGCTGACAGACCATCTGTGGTGGGTCTGCGGACCCTTGTATAGCCTCATATGAATACACCTCGACGCAACTCAGACCCTCTAGAGGCTGAAATGTTTAGACGGCTCCGATCATTTCTCTGGATCTCTCTTTAGGGAGTCTGTCTCGTATGAGAGGGAGGGGGAGCTTATTTCAACTTGTATTTGTGGGTCCAGGGGAGGAGGGGTGTCTTATTCCCATGATATATCTAAAATAGTTTAGTGACTGTGGGGAGTTTGGTCCTTGCAGACAAACAACTGCGTTGTAATAACATAAGGTTGGTTTGTTTGGTCGGCCAGTCTGAGCCAAGAATGGCGAAACTTTCATTTAGTGTGCCGCTTCTCATTTAGATTTCTTTTAAGTATTTAAAAATCAAAACTTGTCTAGGCCTCTTATGAAATGTAATGAATAACTCAAATCAAATTGTAAATATTTTAATAACGCCTGAATATTAAAAATAAAAATTTATCAAGTTGTCAAATTGAGTGTCTTAGATAGTATTAATGTAAATAACTTTGAATAAAAATATTGAAAGTACTTCAGGGCTGCAGAAATATAATTTACTTTGAAAAATTAAATCACTGTGCATGTGCATATAATAGCGCATGCGCTGTACAGCCATAAGAAATCAGACACCTTCGTTCGCCTTTATGATGAGATTTGAAATAACCCGTTAATGTAAAGCGCGTGTATCAATGTATTAGATTGTGCCACGACACAGCGTTATAATTTGAAAACATACATCGGGAGAACCATCTAAAATAAGTATATCTACTATAAAATAAAATATGTTGATAATCAGCTGTTTTATTTTTGTATTGCAATGCATCGTGGGTAAACATACAGCGTGTGAATTGCTGCACTACTAAAGCAGATTCTGCTTTCTACTTTCGGCGAACGGCCTTATCCATCCATAGAAGCCAGTGAATTATATCTCTAATACTGTAGCGCCGTTAAGTTTGTTAGATACTACTCTGTTAACACGCCTGTGTAGCATGGAGTATTAGTCAGATTCTCGGGGGTTATCTTTCAACCTTGCATCGTGATACAATGATACTATTCTCCTAGCACGTGTTTTGCGTCTAGTATAAAAATATATGGAGATATCTATGAAAGTGAGTGAAATTAAGACGAGATCTTAGGAGACACGAGAAAAGTCAGTTTTTACAGCAAAATATTTATTGTTGTTGACAGAACAAGTAAAATATTGATATAGTACAAACATTAGCGTTTAATTTTCTTCACATGTTGATCAACAGTTGTTGAATATCTTTCATGAGCATAGTGGGATTAGATGACAAACTTTGTAAGTTAAGAAAAAAAAATTGCCATTAAATATAAGTACACCCTTGACAGATATTCAACAACTGTTGATATCAACATGTGAAGAAAATTAAACTCTACGTTTCTACTGGAGAAATATTTTATTTATTTTGCATAAACATATTGTTTGCTATTAAAATCTAAAAAATAATCACTTTTCCTTTCGTCCTTCGTCCATTCCACCTTTAGGTTGCAACCTACTTGAAATAAAGCATCCTCACACTGAGGAGGTATTTATATGTTGATTGGAGTTCTGAAGCTCCAAAACTCCTCAAACAACCCTTAATTTTTTAAAAAAATTGTATTCGTTTGAGGAAGGATAGATCTATGTTTCTAATACTTTAATTTGCTCTAAGAACCGAGTCATTTGAATGAAGTTGCAAAATGAGCTAATTTAACATTTAAAAAATCTGTTTTTAATTTAAAAATATTAAAGGGTAAGATTTTTAATCCTAGGAGCCTGTTGATACTTTTAGTCTCTATTTTGGTGTGCGCCAAATTTTGTGATACTAAGCCACCTGTCAGAAAATGGTTGAATTCCTTGGCGTCTGTAACGCGTCTCTGTTCTCTAGTAGCCAGGTCCTTTAAGTCAAACTCCCACATACCAACACAAAATAACGCTCCAACTTTTAAGAACTGTTGGCTCTTAATTGGGTACTAAACTGCCGCACTCGTCATTTTACAACGCAAGACCTCTCGTAATTATCCGTCTCTAATTAAATGGCAGACTGTTAGTTTTACAGAATTTAACGGTAGTAAGAAAAAAATGTTTGAATGGGCCGTAAAAAAATGTATCTTATATTGTTAATTGCTCGTCTGACATTCCAGATAAACTCTAACTTGGAGGTAATGGATCTTTAACTTGACTTAACATCGTCGTGTGGTTTTATGTATTCTACTTTAGAAAACAGTATAATTGAAACCTGATAAACCGTTTTACCATATTTAAAAAATAATTACAACAAAATTGGAAAGTAATAATAATAATTTTAGACCCGCTTCGGTTGCTACATAGTCTAAGGTGATAGATACTCTCGTAGTGGACTATACGGCCAATGACGGGGGGGATCGGGGTTAGAGTCCTGATCGGGCGTGCTAGGAGTGATTTTTCCTAAATGGATTTCCACGTAAATACGGCTATACTTCCTCTGACTTCAACCTTTCTCATCTATATCACATTAGCGTAACTAGTTCACATAAGTATAACTCAAACGGGTAGTAAGAAGAGGTATTATAATATTAATATAATAATTTTAAAATGAAAAAAAAATTCTAACTGATCCTAATTTTATTGAAGTAAATTGAAGGATGCATAAAACTGTGACCCGCCTCGGTGGCGTAGTTGGTTAACGCGCTAGTTGTGTTGAGCTCGACTGCTGAGGACAGGTAGATCGAGGTTCGAATCTCGGTCGGGTGAACTGGGGGTGATTTTTCCTAAAATGGTTTTCCACTCCCCCTCCACGCAAATGCGGGTTCACTTCCTCTAATTCAACCTTCCCAATTCCTAATCCATTAGCGTAATTAGTACTTAAAGCGTATAACCCGAACGGGTAGTAAGACGCGGTGCTAAATAATAATAATAATAATAATAAAACTGTGCTTTGCGTTTTCTGATTAGATTTCAATCTTGTATTCAATATCCCGACTAATAGAGTGTGATCTGGGCTCTTAAGACTATGTAGACAGCTATCTGAAAAGTTTCTCTAGAAATATCAGGAAATAAATATAGTTCCTAAATGACAATTATAAAAATACAATATTGTTTCATTTGTTTGTCTAACTTTCTCATCCACTCAATGTTCAATTGAGGTAAAAGACAAGACTTAAAAAAGAAGTCATTAAGTAATTCGTCTAGATGCAGACTAAACTATTGCCTTATCCATATTGTATAAGTCTTAGCTCTCCCTCGGGAAGAGAAAATATTCTGATCGTATAAAAATAATATCGAATTAGATATATTGATGTATTATGTCGACGTTTTATTACTCCCAGAACCCGAAAAAAAAAGGTTTTTGCATATCCGTCCGTCCGTCTGTCTGTTAATAGGACTAGAGCCGGAATAATTTTACTTACCAGGCTAAAAGTTGGTATCTAGGCTTTTAATATGGATCCCCCATGGGGGTTTTTTGGAATTAGATATTTATTTTTTACATCCATCACTTTTTCCAGCCTGTGGTCAGTTTTTTATCCAAGCCATATATTTTCCACTACCGGCTTGCTAGGTCTGTCATAGTTTCATATAACTTATAATCTATCTTAAGACTAGGACAGGCACAACATCCAGTCCCCGGCCTTCAATTTATCAATGTTAAAGGGTAAACATATATTTTCATAAATTATAAAATTTCTGCTATGCCGGGAATCAAACCCGGGACCCTTATCTGGTAGGCAGACATGCCACCGACTGAGCTAAGGTGTTGTACCAGGCATTAGATATTCATCCCTAAAATTAAGAGTAATTTACTTAAAAGGGGGAAAAGAAAAAAATCCAATTTTGTTTTTTTCTAAATGGGGCATATCTATTTTAAATAAAACTTGTACATAGGCACTATTTAACATTATAAACAAAATGATGCATTCCATTTTCCCATTTTCATTCCATTTTCCCATGAAAATGACTTTAAGGGTACTTTACATTAGTGTATCTTTCCAATTCTGATCATAACTCCACAACTCTTTGCTAGACGAAATAATTTATCGTTGCAAAGTTCTTACTTACTAACTTACTTACTTACTTACTTACTTACTTACTTACTTACTTACTTACTCCATGTCATTGGTTACCTTAAAGTTCATTGCTGAACCCACAAAACTACGCCACCTATCCATATCTTGAGCAAGTTATATTAGTCCACCTCATTACACCCTATCACTTTCAGGTCCATTCTAATGTTTACCTCTCATATGCGTCTAGGTCCACCCAATAATTTCTTCCCATTGGGTTTGCCAGTCAGTACCTTGAACAAAGTTCTAAATTATTCCATTAGCGCTGCATGTCTTGCCCACAGTAACCGGCGAGGTTTGATCACCCTAACAGTATCTTGTGATGACCACAGGGTATGTAACTTATCAATACACATACTCCCCCATTCTTCAGTAGCATCATCTATTGCAAAGTTCTAGTTCTTCTAAAAATAGACAATTTTTATTAGAAATAATGTTTTCTAGAACCAATATTTTTCGAGCTATAGGCAAATATACTTGTTTAAAGAGAGCTTTGGGAAATGGAGTTTTGAAAATGCACGCAACCATTAATATGTTTCTGTGTCTTATTTCATGTATGTTCTTTGGTGAAATGCGATGCTCTCTTTTCCCATTATGTTCTATAACAATATATTCTATTTATTTTCACAAATCTCACGAGCTATAAGGATAATCTAGAGAACAGAGGGAGAAAGTCTGTGTGATTCATATGTCCGCCGCCTAGAAAGGACGAGAGATTTAGGTAGCGTTGGTCACATGGTATAAGGCGTTGAGTTTGCAACAGACTGTATTGCTGGTGACAGGGAGGTCGTGGTTCGAACCTTGTCCTGGGACACTGACGGTGGTTCGTCACATGTAATTGGGTATGGCGGTTTCTCGTTCACTCTCCAAGCTAACGCGATTGCATTTTATTTGATTTACCATCCAAATATCGTTACCTTATATAACATATTTAATAACCTTGGTATTGATTTTACTAATTGATTTTTTTTTGCTATAAGGCTAATAAGTGGAGTGGTACATTAGAAAAGTTCAGTGTTTTTACAGTTTTTATATCAAAATAAATGTTTGTGAAAAAATCAAATATTTTTCCATTACAAACACACAGTTTAATTTTCTTCACATGTTGATGTTAGCAATTGTTGAGTATCTATCAAGGGTGTCCTGTAATGTAATGACAACTTTTTCTCTTCATATAAAAGTTTGTCACCTAATGCCGCCATGTTCCTGACAGATATTCAACAACTGTTGATATCACCATGTGAATAAAATTAAACTAAACGTTACTACTGAAGCAATATTGTAAATATTTTCGCTACAATTTTTTTTTTTGCTGTAATAACTGCAATAACGATGTCGTTTTCCCGCGTTTCCTACATTCCCACCTTAATTTATCGAACTGAAATAATTTATCCAAGAATTTATAGTAAATACATTGGTAGTTTTATTTCTGTCTTGTTTTAATTACATAATCTATACATATTTTGTTTGTTTTATCCAAACAATTCTGACTTATTTTTCAACTCTTTAGTATCTATAAAAAAATGTCATTCAGAACAATTAAGTATACTATAATGATTGAATTAAGACATAATGTTTCATTTCTCATGAACCACTAGTTACATTGCAATATTCACATCACAACTGAAGGGTTTTAAATACATTGATGTTTCAGGTTAATAGAAGAGGTCTTTTATTCACGAAATCCCTTCTTAACGGTGTGACGTCATTTGTTCGTCCAACAGTGAAATAAGTCCGTCTACACGTAGGCGACACCACTAATAATGATCATGGCGGTACCACAACAATTAGCTATCAAACATATATTGATGAACTGAAAGTGAACACGCAACTAAACATTCAATTTTTTTTCATAATAACAAGTCATCAACTTCTTCAGTGTCTGTGTGTGTTAAATCAACTCAATTAGTGACAATGTTTTCCCACAGTACCAGGACAATCTATAATAATTACTGCAATTTTTCTCATTAATAATCGGTAGAATTACACGATGTGTATTGGTTATGTGTTTGTCTAGATAGAAAATATATATATGAGTTTATGCTCAAAAAATTATACATACATAGCTTGTTAAAGTTTTTATATTAACACGAGCAATAAAATAATAATTTAAATCACTTCCATAAAAAAAATCCTGACACTTTAATTTTTAAAAAAACTCGTAATAATTAAACCAAAATTTGACCTATATATTTCAATGTCTGAATTTACTAGAACTGTCGCAATAAAATATTGTCAAGAATAAAAAAAAAGTAAAAGGAACTCTGAATAATTCTTAAGTGCGCGTCCACTCGATCAATTAAGTGTTATTTACTGAAATACTCGAGAGATGGCGTTCGCAGCGGCACGGATGATTCTCAAGGACAAACGGAGGAAGACTTCTTCTAAGGAAGACTTCGCTCCTAGAAACAGAAGCAAGGTAAAATAAACCACACACAAAACAAAAAAAGTAAATCGCAACCAGTAACAAATTTGACGCTTGCGTGTTCTAGACACGGCCTGCCTTAGTTTTTATTGCACTTTAATAAAAAAAATAGATTTATCTCCTAGAAGAAAATAAATTCTAGTTTATCATTTGTGCTCAAGGATGATCAGTGTCATTTTTTAGTCAATGTATGGGATTATGAATTCCCTATGATCTGTTTATATTGGATACGTCTGATTTATAATAGGCATTTAAAAAATAAAATTATACACACAATTTAGAACAAAGTTTATTAGTATTTTTACGTGCATGATCTCTGATTCATATGAAAGTTTAAATTAGATCTCTTTCCGACAATGCATGACTACACATCATATGACATATCCAATATGAAATGATTTGTAAATTAAATTTGCTCTAAAAATGCCCAGATAAACAATAATTGGTATAAAAAAAATAGTTCTACTATTTTTGTTTGAAAATATATTATTTTTAATATTGACTATCAATTATTTAAATACGGTAATATAGTTTCGACTAAATTACTGTGCAGGCATTTTTGGTTGATGTTTTAAAAAATAATTTTGCAAAATAATTGTATTATCCATTAGGTATACTAAGGTATCAGAACTTTGGTTTTCATTCCAAGAAAATTTTATTTTTTTTAAACACGATTAATAATTTTAATTTCTGAAATACAAACACTAACAATCTGTCCCTTCTGTAAACAATTTTGATTGAATTTAAAGAATTTGCGACGCTTTTTAAGACGATCATATATAGATATATTTAGTGAATCATTTCATTATTTTACTAGTCAGTTAAATACACCAGTCACTAAATGTGTAATATAAGGGCTAGATATGATAATGGAAATTTAGAGGAAATGCACCCTATCTAGAGTATAAAGAGGATAGATAAACCGAAGGGAAAATTAAATATTGAAAAATATGTCCGGATCACACCAGGCTCGTTTATTGGTCTACTGAGGGTGTTAATCCCTAAATGGTTTTCCACTCTCTCCCCACAAAAACGAGAATAAAACTTTTTTAAATTTTCTAGCATATTATTATATTAAAATCAACATAAATTGTAAATCATTTTTTATAAATTTAGCTTAGTAATAATAATAATAAATACTCATGTTAGCTTTGTTTCTACAGCCGGTAATAATTTAATATTTTCACTCCTGTGAGATTATTTATGTGGAAAAATGGCTGTGATCTCCTTGAACACATGGTATTATTTACACTTAGAGGTTAGTACATTAGCTACTCATGGCATTGTCGACATTAATTAGCAAGTAGCTTAGTGAAAAGAGTACGTAGTAGGTACTTAAAGTACAGTATTTAGTAATAAACGTGTAGATATTACTTAAACCATTGAATTAAAATTAAGAACAAATTTAGTTACATACATTTTAAACTTAAATTTTTAATTTAAAAAATATATATATATACTGCATTTGTTCAAGTTTTAAATACATATCTCAGTATCAACTGAATAGTCTCGGGTGGACTAATTCATGAGTGAGTTGGTTTTACAAGTTCGGAGGGTGAGAAACTAAAGCAGATGATTATGAAATATCATTTATAAATTAAGAATAACGTTTTCATATATTATAATTTTATTAGAGATTGGTCAAATATCCAATTCAAATTTTAATACTTGGATCTTAAAAAAAAATTAAAATGTTAGTTAAAGTGAAAATATTTCAAATTGAATTTTAAAAAAACTGTTTAAGTTTTGTTGCCACTGACAAATTATATTTCGTTTGTCATCTCTGTTACGTCATAAGCAGAAAAGAGAACACTTTTTTTTTTTTTTAGAAAATTAATTGTGTTAAAAGCGAGTTGGTCCTTTTTTACTTTTTTATTGTGTTACCCTTCCAATTACACAAGTCTATATAATTAAATTGACCAATTGATTCAAATGGTTATTTGAAATCGAGACTTCATAATAATTTTATTCGAGATTTTTTTTAAAATTTTAATGAATCTCGAATCCTATGGTATTCATAGGAAACCATAGGATTCAAGATGATTTGAGCGTCCCAATCTCTACATTTTATTAAAAACAATATTTTATTTTAAGAATCAAGAGGGGGATATTGTTGAGACATTGAGTTTCAATCTATGAACAAAACACTTCTAATAAAATGTGGGTTTAGTCTGTTTGAGGTGAAAAATTACAATTTACGTGGTACGAAAACAACCAATGTTTGAATGACTTGGCGTTTAATATAAAGAGTCCCAGGTGCTAATAACACAGCTCTCGCTAAGCATATAGAAAAAAAAAATGGGAATTATATTTGAATGGTATTAAAGGTAGGATAGGGGGAGAGTCAAAGTTTAACTCAAAAAGAGTTAGTGCTGCCCTCTCTTAGACAATCACTAAACCTTTCTAATGCAGTTTAGATTGTGGTTAAAAGAGGTATCTTATCACATTTAAATTAATTCAAAAAGTTTTTTTTTCCCTGGGGTCCTGTGTGAATTGAAATATATAAGTTGTCTTAGAAAATGTGTGGAATGTAACCCCTCCTTTTTCCCCTGTACCCTTCATATTATCTACTATACCAACCACAATATTCACTATTCCCATAATTAGTATGATATGAAAATACCCGCATTAGTTGTCATTGGTCTAATAAATCACTTTTGTGATAGTTGAGGCTCAAACCCCGGTCGGCTGTATTGTTGGTTTTTCCTAAATATATACTACCTATTCCTCCTCACGAATGTGGGTACATTTCCTCTGAATATTACCTTACTCATCCTAAACTTATTAGTGTTAATATACGGTTATTCCAGGCGAAATGTGAGACCAAAAAAATTAAAACACTTTCTTTTTTCACCCCGTCTCTAGTTAATTTAGGTTAAGTGTACCAGCACGTACGTGGAGAGTGATTGGATTTTTTTATTTTTATGGAAATCAGATTCTAACTCCAACCTCCCCGTCATCGGTAATCCAGTCTATTGCTAGGGTGGTGCCTTACTTAGACCGTTCGACCACCGAAACGGGTAATAAAATAAAATAACTGAGGGGACTTAAGATGAGGATGTAGGGGACGGGATAAAAGGTCAGTTATTTTACAGTTTTTATATCAAAAACCCGCCTCGGTGGCGTAGTTGGCTAATGCGCTAGTCGTGTTGAGCTCGACTGTTGAGGACGGGGAGATTGAGGTTCGAATCTCGGTCGGGTGAACTTGGAGGGGGTTCCTAAATGGTTTTCCACTCCCCCTCCACGCAAATTTGGGTTCACTTCCTCTAATTCAACTTTCCCAATTCCTAATCCATTACCGTAATTAGTACTTAAAGCGTATAACCTGAACGGGTAGTAAGATGTGGTGCTAAATAATAATAATAATTTATGGCAAAACTTTTTTTGAACAAAATAAATCAAATATTTCTCCAGTAGTACATAGGGTTTAACTTTCTTCACGCGGTGATCGCAACAGTTGTTGAAAATCTGTCATGAGCATGGTTGCATTAGAGGACAAACTTTTTAAATGAAGAGAAAAAGTTGTCGTTAAATCCCAGGACACCCTTAAAAGATATTTATCAACTTTTTACATCACCGTGTGAAGCAAATTTAACCCTATGTTTATTTAAGCAATATTTTATTTATTTTGGCAAAAAATAAAAGTTTTGCCCTAAAAATTGCAATAACAAGGGCTTTTTCTCGCGTCTCTGCTCATCCCACCTTAAGAAATTTATGTTTTCAACATTTTCAAACTAGTCTTAACATAAAAGCATCCAAACATTCTTAGGTATGTATCGTAACATATCTATTTATATTTTTATTTTATTTCGTAAATAATAAACAATTTAAAAATAAATTAATCCAGGAAGTCTGAATTTTACTTCACAACGTCTTATGCTATTTATTTTTTCTCCAAGAAATGCAAAAAAGGAGAAATAGTATATTTTAATTAGTGTTTGTTTCTTTATTAAAGTAAACATATTTATCTTTCAATCAACTTGATAAAAGGGTTGGTCTAGGATACCGATGTACCCTCATTTGATCATCCCTTCTTGTATCAGTAGTACACCCCATGTTTCCCCAATCAGATCTACACGCGAGGTTAGGGTTAGAACTTCCACACCCACCCACCCCACCCCGCTGAGTCGGGGGTAAGCATCGTGCGATGCGGGGGAGAAGGGGTAATTACCCTCGACAACCATTTAATGAGGTGATTGTCTGTGTGGATGACAGAAAGGGGGGAGGGCCAGTGAGGGGTTACCTCCTACCCGCTGAACAATACGTCCCTGAAGAGGTCGATACTGGTATTTTCACGGTGTGTAGCCCTGTTCAGGGACACAAGGTGTACAGAACAATGGAAGAGTTGACTTGTACAAGGGGTATTCATTCATTTGTCAATTTCACCGGCTCTTATACAAGGACATCAATTAATTTTCACTTGCTTCAGTGACCGCATGGTCTCAGGCGCTACTTTCGCAATAGCCTAGACTTCCTATGACGGGGAGATCGTGGTTCTATCCCGGGTAGATTGAGGGTGGTTTTTCCTAAACTGTTTCCCACTTTCCCCCCGAAAATTCAGGTACACTTCCGCTAAACTCAACCTTAAAAATTCTTAACACATTAGTGTAATTATTACATAGGCGTGTAACCCGATGCGGCGTTAAAAAAGAAATCCTTGGACGTGTCAAGTTGACTATTAGTTCACTTTAATTCCGTGCTAATAAATTAACAATAATATATCACATGATATTAACTATAATGTGTTAGGGATGATTAAGGGAGCATTTTATAGAAAATGTACCCGTATTAGCATGGAAGGTGAGTGGGAAACAATTCAGGAAAAAACATCCTCAGTAGACTCGACCGAGATCCGAATCCCGATCTCCCCCTGTCTTTACCAGGCCAACACGAGAGTGATGCTTAAGACCTATTCGCTGTTAGCTTTGCGTAAGGCATGAATATAAACCCATCCTAAGGTAAAGGTTGTTTTATAATGCGTGGGTCAACCTTGAAAAGTGTCTAGGCCTTGAGCCAAAGGGTAATAATGTGTGGATCAACCTTGTAAAGTCTCTAGGTCTTGAGCCAAAGGGTAATAATGCATGGGTCAACCTTGCAAAGACTCTAGGCCATGAGCCAAAGGGTAATAATGCATGGACCAACCTTGCAAAGTCTCTAGGCCTTGAGCCAAAGGGTAATAATGCATGGGTCAACCTTGCAAAGACTCTAGGCCTTGAACCAAAGGGTAATAATGCATGGGTCAACCTTGCAAAGACTCTGGGCCTTGAGCCAAAGGGTAATAATGCATGGGTCAACCTTGCAAAGACTCTAGGCCTTGAACCAAAGGGTAATAATGCATGGGTCAACCTTGCAAAGACTCTGGGCCTTGAGCCAAAGGGTAATAATGTGCTGGGGCCTCGCTGGGAGACTTAGGATAGCCATTTTAATTTACTTGTTATTACGTTATACGTTTCAACGCAAGGGTTATAATGACTCGATCTACGCGCTAAGGATGAGGAGAAATGCTTGAGCGAATGCACCTTGCCTTGAGAAAGGGACGGAAAAATTACAGTAATGTAATATTTATTTATTTTTCAGTAGCGCGTCTTACTATCTGTTCGGTTTATACGCCTATGTATTAATTACTCTAATGAGTTAGGAATCAGTAAGATTGCATTTAGAGGAAGTGTACCCTCATTTGCGTGGAGGCAAAGTGGAAAACCATTCTCAGTATACCCGGTCGGGATCTAACCCTGGTCTCCCCATCATCGACAGTCTAGTCTATTGCTAGAGTGACGCCTAAGACCACGTGATAGCGTGTGTGTGTGTGTGTGTGTGTGTGTGTGTGTGTGTGTATAGTAATAAATAAGTTGATGAGATTATAAAATACATCGATTGTAGCTACAAATATTTAAAACACAGTTCTACATTTCTTTTTGTCGTGCAAATATAAAATACAAACATAATCGTTTTTCCCCGACCAACATTGATAAAATGTCACTATATTATTAGTGTTATTTTATAAAAACTGATAATATCTATCAAAAGTGACAGCTGCAGATCACATGACTTGACGTATGAATACGTTAAAGTAGATCTAGTCACTTTTCTAGCTGTCATTTATGGTTACTCTTATGGAAACTTGACTGACTCGTCTGCGGTTGTATTCTTCAGTTATTTTAATCCAATGCTGGTGTTTTGTTTTGTTTATTTTTTATTTAGCGCCGCGTCTTACTACCCGTTCGGATTATACGCTTTAAGTACTAATTACGCTAATGGATTAGGAATTGGGAAGGTTTAATTAGAGGAAGTGAACCCGCATTTGCGTGGAGGGAGAGTGGAAAACCATTTAAGAAACACCTCCCCTCCAAGTTCACCCGACCTAGATTCGAACCTCGATCTCCCCATCCTCAGCAGTCTAGCTCAACACGACTAGCGCGTTAACCAACTACGCCACCGAGGCGGGTAAAAGAGCTGGTGTGTCTCTCTTCGTCCGACCCCTCAGCTCGGTCAGTAGCGTGTATGTCTCCTGAGATAAGGGTCCCAGGTTCGATTCATGACGTGGTCGAGAAATGTATAGTTGGTGAACTGTGGGATTTCTCTTTCACAGTGATGAATTAATGGCTGGAGGGCTTGGTGTTGTGTCTGTTCTAAATTTAAGCTAGTTTACAAGTCGTGTGCTGATATAATCAGTCGGTTCAGAAAATGCTCGTTAAGTACCTCAAATAACTGAAATAAAAAATGAGATTGTTTTCTTCCATTGTGGCCAGAGTTGTTTACTACCCCCCTCGCCCCAATCCCCGCTTGCGTCGCTACATTCCAGAGGTACAGTAAGCCTTCCCATGAACCAACCTATTCCTCCCCTCTTCCCTCCCTCGATCCTCTCACCACTCTTCCTACCAAACTTCCTGTCATCAAGTCTCAGTTCTCACACTTCTTGTCGGACTTGCTTTTCGTCTCCATCCATCTCCGCCGCCGCCTTCCCGACATCTTTAATATCCGGAGCGGAGCGATGGAGAACCCCCCCTCCCCCAACCTCTCTTACCAACCAGGCAACCTCTACTACCCCCCTCCCCTGCTATCCCTCTTTCTTCCTGACATCATGAAGCTGCAACTTACAGGGCACCGAGAAACTTATGTATTTCAACAGTTTTACTCCCACACCTGAAAGTCTCGAGTCAAACCCCGGACCCTTTTGTTATTTATTTATTCCTGCATTTTTATGTGTGTATGTGTGTGTGTGTGTGTGTGTGCGCCGATAGGGTGTAGTAAGATGGACTGGATAGAACTAGCTCAAGATAGGTATAGGGTGTAATGAGGTGGACTGGATAGAACTAGCTCAAGATAGGGATAGGGTGTAATGAGGTGGACTGGATAGAACTAGCTCAAGATAGGTATTGGGTGTAATGAGGTGGACTGGATAGAACTAGCTCAAGATAGGTATAGGGTGTAATGAGGTGGACTGGATAGAACTAGCTCAAGATAGGTATTGGGTGTAATGAGGTGGACTGGATAGAACTAGCTCAAGATAGGTATTGGGTGTAATGAGGTGGACTGGATAGAACTAGCTCAAGATAGGTATAGGGTGTAATGAGGTGGACTGGATAGAACAAGCTCAAGATAGGGATAGGGTGTAATGAGGTGGACTGGATAGAACTAGCTCAAGATAGGTATAGGGTGTAACGAGGTGGACTGGATAGAACTAGCTCAAGATAGGTATAGGGTGTAATGAGGTGGACTGGATAGAACTAGCTCAAGATAGGTATTGGGTGTAATGAGGTGGACTGGATAGAACTAGCTCAAGATAGGTATAGGGTGTAATGAGGTGGACTGGATAGAACTAGCTCAAGATAGGTATAGGGTGTAATGAGGGGGACTGCATAGAACTAGCTCAAGACAAGGATAGGATAATGAGGTGGACTGGTGATAGGGATTGTTTGCGTACTTTTTAAGTGCGGCAATGAACTTTCGCGTTCCTAATGCCAAAAAGTAAATAAATATGTGATCAACGCAATAGGAAAAAAAATACCATTCACTAAGGAAAATTGGAAAAAGTAAAAGTCAAGTGCTGTCTGGAAAATCTGGAAAATTCAGAGATTTTTTAAATTTAAGATATGTATCCACAGTGTATAATTGTATGTTGCAATTCGCGTTATGACGTCTAACACGGCAAAACCATTCTCTTGTTAAAAACAAATTTGTAAAACTAGAATAAAAATATATATATTTATCGATTAATTTTATTTTAATATGAAGTTACTTCAAATACAGGCGGTAGTTAGAAATAACGATAAGCATGTTATTCACTTCGATGGTCGCATGGTCTAAGGCGTTACTCTCGCAATAGACTGAACTGTCGATGGCGGGGATATTGGTGTTTGAATCCTGATCGGGGAGGTATTTCCTAAATCGATTAACACTCTCCCTCCAAGCAAATGCGGGTACACTTCCTCTAAATTCAACATTCCTCATCCCTAATACGCTATCATGACTAGCACCTATGTATCTAACCCGAACAGCTGGTAAGAGGTTGTGACAAAAAAGTAATCTCTCAAAATCAATAATTATTAAGCTATATTTTCCTTTTCTTTATTCCATGACGCTCCCCGACTGCTCCGCTGCGCATATCAACTCCTTCCATTTTCTGCGCAGACTATTCATTGATTTGATACAAATTGTATTAATATATTTTTCTTCCTCTTCTTTTCATATCATTCATACCTTAAATAAATTTTGTAAAGGAAGACATATCGGAAAAAGGATCTTAATCATATTATTTTCTTTGAATGGAAAAAAAACCCTGTAGCTTATCAGATCTTATTAGTAATGTAATTTATTTAGGTTACTAAGTTCTAAATATAGCGAATCTTTTTTCAAATGACGACATTGCTTTGTGTAGCATAGCTTCTTAATTATACACAATATCTATGTTGGGAAGGTTTCATTTAATCAGTAGTTAATATTCTGCTAGTTAATGTCATCATCATTATAATGACTAAACCAAACCGTTATAAAAGAGAGATGTGAGCTATAAATAGAAACTTATTTGTAATCTATTTTAACGAAACAAATGGTTAAGAAATAATCCATTTTACAAATTACACGCTTTATTAAATTTTATTTGTAGCTATAATATACAAATGTGTAATATCTGATTATAAAAAATTTAAAAAGTAAATTTTAATGTAACACCAATAATTTATCCAAATTTTATATTTGTATTCGTGTTTTATACATCATATAAATTTATCTTTATACATTATATTAGCTAATTACTGCGTACTTGTTCTTTTCGAACGGGATGTGTTTTATAAAATATATATATATATATATATACAAACACACACACACACACAGGAACTTTTAAAAGTTTTTCTAATGAAAATCCGACAAGTATCAGAAGCAGCGGTAAGAACCAAAAAGTTGTGTTTGCAGCCGCCATATTAAAACAAAATGTCGGATGTAAATTTTAATTAACCTATATATTAATCGGAGGCTAGATTTATGTTCATGCAAAATTTCAGCTCAATTGGTAAAGTGGTTTTTTTCGTGGAAGATTAACAGGTAAGAAAAAGGTGAAAAAGTAGTGTTTTGTAACCGCCATCTTGAAACAAAATGGCGGACGTAAATTCTAATTAACGTACATTTTAACCGGACGTCCTGGCTAAGTCCATGCCGAATTTCAGCACAATATATCTAGTGAGTTTTGCGTGAAAAAGTAACAGACATAAACCAACTCTTTTTTTATATTACTCGTAGTAGGAAATCCATACTTATAAAATAACATGTCCTGACTGACTGACTGACTGATTCATCATCGCCGAGCGCAAACTATCAAGGCTACAAGCATGAAATTCGGACTGTATATTCATTTTGTTATGTAGGCACCCACTAAGAAAGGATTTTAGAAAATTCCACCCCAAAGGGGTCAACATAGGGGATGATAATATGTATGATAATATGTATGAAAGTCCGTCATTTTGAAAGTTACATAAACAAGATTTTGTATTTCGGTTATTGACGTAAAACAAATAAATATGTGTTTCAGGAATTTTGGAAATTTTATTTAATAAGGGATGAAAAAGGGGGTGAAAGTTTGACGCTCTGAAACTGAAAAAGTTGTTTTCGTGATGCCATCTGTCTGTCTGTCTGTCTGTGTGTGTGTTTATCTCTGCCTAGAACCAAAACTATTTTACTGATTGGGCTAATACTTTGTATCTAGGCTTTTCATAACGTTCTCCCGAGGGTTTTTTGGAATTAGATACCTAACCCTAAAATGTAGGGTAGTTTACTGAAGAGCGAAAAGTGAAAAACATTGTTTTTAACTCAATCTGCTCCAGCCATTTCGATTAAATTTTATATCTAGGCTCTGTTTAGTAGTCCAAATAAAATGGCAATTTTCATTTTGCAGTTAAAAATATTTTGAGGGCACCTTATGAAAGCATAAATCTACAATTTTGTAAAAATCTCCACAACTCTTTTAGATACTCATTACTCACTTATTATTGTAAAGTTGTAGTAAGGGAGACCGGGGTATGTTGCAACACCAGTAGAGGTGTGTTGTAAAGTTGTATTAGGGGAGACCGGGGTATTGTTGCAACACCAGTAGAGGTGTGTTGTAAAGTTGTAGTAGGGGAGAGCGGGGTATGTTGCAACACCAGTAGAGGTGTGTTGTAAAGTTGTAGTAGGGGAGAGCGGGGCATGTTGCAACACCAGTAGAGGTGTGTTGTAAAGTTGTAGTAGGGGAGAGCGGGGTATGTTGCAACACCAGTAGAGGTGTGTTGTAAAGTTGTAGTAAGGGAGACCGGGGCATGTTTCAACACCAGTAGAGGTGTGTTGTAAAGTTGTAGTAAGGGGGACCGGGGTATGTTGCAACACCAGTAGAGGTGTGTTGTAAAGTTGTAGTAAGGGGACCGGGGTATGTTGCAACACCAGTAGAGGTGTGTTGTAAAGTTGTAGTAAGGGGACCGGGGTATGTTGCAACACCAGTAGAGGTGTGTTGTAAAGTTGTAGTACGGGGACCGGGGTATGTTGCAACACCAGTAGAGGTGTGTTGTAAAGTTGTAGTAAGGGGACCGGGGTATATTGCAACACCAGTAGAGGTGTGTTGTAAAGTTGTAGTAAGGGGACCGGGGTATGTTGCAACACCAGTAGAGGTGTGTTGTAAAGTTGTGGTAGGGGACCGGGGTATGTTGCAACACCAGTAGAGGTGTGTTGTAAAGTTGTAGTAAGGGGACCGGGGTATGTTGCAACACCAGTAGAGGTGTGTTGTAAAGTTATAGTAAGGGGACCGGGGTATGTTGCAACACCAGTAGAGGTGTGTTGTAAAGTTATAGTAAGGGAGACCGGGGTATGTTGCAACACCAGTAGAGGTGTGTTGTAAAGTTGTAGTAAGGGGACCGGGGTATGTTGCAACACCAGTAGAGGTGTGTTGTAAAGTTGTAGTAGGGGGGACCGGGGTATGTTGCAACACCAGTAGAGGTGTGTTGTAAAGTTATAGTAAGGGAGACCGGGGTATGTTGCAACACCAGTAGAGGTGTGTTGTAAAGTTGTAGTAGGGGAGACCGGGGCATGTTGCAACACCAGTAGAGGTGTGTTGTAAAGTTGTAGTAAGGGAGACCGGGGCATGTTGCAACACCAGTAGAGGTGTGTTGTAAAGTTGTAGTAAGGGGACCGGGGTATGTTGCAACACCAGTAGAGGTGTGTTGTAAAGTTGTAGTAAGGGGACCGGGGTATGTTGCAACACCAGTAGAGGTGTGTTGTAAAGTTGTAGTAAGGGGACCGGGGTATGTTGCAACACCAGTAGAGGTGTGTTGTAAAGTTGTAGTACGGGGACCGGGGTATGTTGCAACACCAGTAGAGGTGTGTTGTAAAGTTGTAGTAGGGGGACCGGGGTATGTTGCAACACCAGTAGAGGTGTGTTGTAAAGTTGTAGTAAGGGGACCGGGGTATGTTGCAACACCAGTAGAGGTGTGTTGTAAAGTTGTAGTAGGGGAGACCGGGGCATGTTGCAACACCAGTAGAGGTGTGTTGTAAAGTTGTAGTAAGGAAGACCGGGGCATGTTGCAACACCAGTAGAGGTGTGTTGTAAAGTTGTATTAGGGGAGACCGGAGTATGTTGCAACACCAGTAGAGGTGTGTTGTAAAGTTATAGTAAGGGAGACCGGGGTATGTTGCAACACCAGTAGAGGTGTGTTGTAACAATTGTTTTAGATCGTCAAATTCATCAAAGACAGTTGATGCATGTGAAACTTATCTTTTTCTGTGCCCAGCCAATGGATAGACAACATACAAACCCTGCATTGACCCCTCTATTCAACCCTCATTACATTCCTTATTACAGAGCAAACCATATGTTTGGCCATTATTTGTAGGCGCCATTTTCAAAAGCTATGTTTCTCTTCTCAAGTTTTATTTTGTTCTTTATTGAATCTCTATTCTAAGGTTTTTAAAATTTTAGTTTTTATGCTTGTAAAGCTATTTTTTTTTCTTCTTTTTTTTTTTTGTACTTCGTCTTACTAACCGTTTGGCTTATACGCCCATGTACTAATTACACAAATGGATTAGGAAGGCTTAATTTAGAAGAAATGCACCCGCACTTGCGTGGTGGGAGATTTGAAAACAATTTAGTAAAAACCACCCTCAGTGTACCTGACAGGGATCTAACCCCGATCTCTTTGGACTCTTCTTCCAATGCGGCTTTTTCTTTGGTGGTAATTCCTAATTAGAAAGCGTACTAATGCAGTTTTGAGCTGTTGGTCACGTAAGGCACTGGAAGAAAGTTGATTTTAAGAAAATAAAACCTACGGTATGTATTTATGTACAAATATAGAGCCCTAAATGATGTATTAGTTTGAAAACATATATTCTATGGCTTGGATGAACAACAAAACGACAAACAAGACACTAATTATTATTAATGACAAACGCATCGTTTTTTCATTTTTTATTTATTTATATTTTGTTTCTTGTTTTAGTACACATTATGTGCTAGCAATTAGGTATTTATAATTATTTATATCAGTAATTGTTAATATTCCTATTTATTTGTATTGAAGATTAACATACACAAATAATGTTCAACTAACCTCGCTAACACGGGGTAGGTCGCAACACTCGTCGCGCAGCCTCACAGCAGTTTATTGTCATCGGAACTATAAAATGGTGTCATATTGTATTTTGTACAGTACATATACACTTTAGTGGCAAACAAAAGCCAAAAGAATGGGTTATATTATGATAATGGCCTCGAGTATATATTAAATAATAACCTAACAAAAAAAATGTGTTAGATGAAAGTAGGAACATTCACACAAAACAAAAAACTCAACTGTAAACTACGAACAAAAGACACACGTGTGTCTCCACGTGCTTCGTTTACCGGACTAATGTGGAGCAACAATCAATCGTAGTGGCACGTTCTAGTTAACAATACTTTTCTAGAAAAATACTTTTTTGCAACATGAGCCCGTTACAACTAGTCCGGTCTCCCCTACTAAATAAAAAATATTTTAGTTAAAACATATTTTTTATAAAACCAACAGTTTCTGGGTTACGAGCAAATGCATATATTTTTCATGGGGGGGGGGGGGAGTTCTTTATTATAAGCTCGTTGGTGGACTGAGAGGTTCATCTTTTCTCAGTGTTTCTGTAATAGTGTATATTATTTAATGTATGCTCTTTGGTAGCGTGTTTCTTCAACGATGTATATTATTTCGTTTCACCAATCTTGCAAGTTTTCTTCTCTCCCTATTATAAGAAAAAAGAGAAGAGAAATGATACTTAATGTTGTTACAACATTCATCTAGAGATCATTTCTCTCTTCCAAGTTTTGCTGCTCATGGACTGTGCAATTAAATGTAGGATAGTTTGCTCTAGTCCGCGGAGATGATTTTTATAACGTAAATAGTCTCAAAGAGAAAATTCGTTACCCGCTTCGGTGGCCGCATGGTATAAGGCGTCACTCTTGAAATAGACTAGACTGCCTTTGATGGGAAGCTTGGGGATTGAATCCCTGTTAGGTGTAACGAGGGTGGCTTAAAATTATTGTTTTCCACTCTTCTTCCGCGCAAATGCGTGTACACTTCCTACAAATTAAACATTACTCGTCAACCCATTAACGTAATTAGTACGTCGGGGTATATAACCCGACTGGGTAATAAGATGCGATGCTAAAACCAAAATAATAATTTAAAAAAAAAAGACTTAGTTTGTTGGAATCAAAGAGAAATGTTTTTTTTAATCGACTGAACGTTTTCAACTAGAGGAGATATACTAACAAATATTTAAACTCTAATAATTTTGTACGCGTGCATTTTTATTATAAAAGATTAATTATAGTTTTTATCGAGCAAAACATTAACAAATATTCATATATGCATATTAATAGCCATTGTATTGAACGAACTGATCACAAATCAAATAATTTGTTTGTTAAAATCCCACGCCAAATTTACATTACACTGATATTTTGTTGGAGATAGTAATTAATTACAGTCTCGATGTAGCCCTGCCAAGTCATTTTTTAAAAAAAAAAATGTTCTCCCTTAATTTGCATCGTTAGCAGTCAACTTTTTAATGGGGGTACCCTCTACTTCCGATAATTAAATGAAACGGGCGTGGATAAATCTGTAATATATTTTGAACAAACTCTAGTTGAAAGCTCATATTTTCCGTCAAGGATACGAATTTGTTATTATTTTATCTGTTGGCCAACGTGATCAGTAATTAACACAGTGTAGTAGACAATCCGTGCATCCGTGTCACAAAACATGTTTTTGTATAATTTTCATACAAGCACGTCCCAGCATATTTATCACTGAGGAGTCAGTAGTCCCACATGTTTTAATGTAAGTTATGTTTTATATATAGAATATATAGTCTGTATGTGTTTGTTTGATGGGCGGGAGAGTAACAGGGTCCGACACAATTTATGAATATAAAACTTTCCAGTAAACTCGTTTTTAGCACTGACCCGCCTCGGTGGCGTAGTTGGCTAACGCGCTTGTCGTGTTGTGCTTGACTGCTGAGGACGGGGAGATCGAGGTTCGAATTTCGGTCGGGGAATTGGGGGGGTTTTTCCTAAATGGTTTTCCACTCTCCCTCCACGCAAATGCGGGTTTACTTCCTCTAATTCAACCTTCCCAATTCCTAACCCATTAGCGTAATTAGTACTTAAAGCGTATAACCCGAACGGGTAGTAAGACGCAGTGCTTATTATTATTATTTTATTTTAGCACTGCGGCTCGCTACACTTTCACTTTGTATACGTAACTACGCTAATGTGTTAGGTATAGATAAGGTTGAATATAGAGAGAGTGTGCCCGCATTTGTGTGGAGAAAGAGAGTTGGAAATTTACAACCGTTACTGTTTCCGGCCTGTGGTTTAGGTCGGGTATTTATTCCAGCCATATAAATAATCAAATAGCCAAAACTATTATTTATGCATTCTAGTGGGCAGAGTCTATGATGGACGTGCGACTGCTACTTTTTTAAATAAGGCGAGTGAACATAAAGTGTTTCAAAATAAAATTATGATAAAAGTCAAAATAGACTATTATATTTCCCTCTAAACTCAACTAATCAAAATCAGGTAAAATACGTTTGTGGAATATTTAAAAAAATTCCTGATGATTTGTGCTAATGGTTTCAAACTATTTATTTTGAAAACAAATATTCTCAAAATGATGATTAAATGTAAATTGACTTTATTATAAACATTCTCATATTTGTTGTTATCTATAGAGTGATATTGTTTGTTATTTTGACTGGGCTTTTATTAATAAATAACGCATAGTGAATAGTGCATAGCACATACTACGCATGAAGTTGAAACACAATATGAATTGTGCACTGTATGTTATACACTATTCACTATAAGTTTTGCGTTAGCTTTATTTAGCCCATAATTAATATCGAATTATTCAACTAAGGAAAACTAGGTATTTTAATTTAGAAATAAATATATCAAGTGTGGCCTTTTTTTAAAAAAAATGTTACTATAGTTATATAAGTAATAAATTGTAAAATAAAATCAATCTGAAATTACGAGCTTAGTAAAGGTCGATAATCGTAAATTCTATTAAAATGTATATATTACCATAGATCGAGGAATTGAGGATTCGACCATATATATAAATATATTAATGATGGCATACTTGAATCCTAAATTCCTTGACTTATGGTATTTGAGAAATTCAAGATTTGAAAAAATCTAAAAAAAAAAAAAATCTCGAAAACAGTCTTCATAAGACCTTGACTTCAAATAACATTTTATGCAAATTTTTTACCTGCTTCGATGTTCACATGTTCTAGGGCGTCACTCTCGTGTTAGAGTAGACTGCTGATTACACGGAGATCAGGGTTTTAATCCCGGTCGGGTGTACTGAGGGTGATTTTTCTAGCATGTTTTCTACTTTCCCTCCACGCAAATGCAGTTACACTTCCTATAAATTCAAACTTCCTCATAACTAACTCATAAGCATTATTAATACATGTGAGTATAACCTGAACTGGTAGTAAGACGGGGTGCTAAAAAAAAAGCAAATTTTTATTTGGAACTTATTTGGACTTGAATCGTTGTATCACAAAAAAAAAAGACAAACCTTTTAATACAATAAATTCACTAAAAAAAAATTTCTCTTTGTTGTTTATGATGTAATAAATATTGCAAAAAAAAATCTTATTTGTCAGTGGCACCAAGCCTTAAACATTTTTTAATTATTTTTTTTAATTTTCTCTTTAACTAAAATTGTACATTTTTAAATATTCGAGGAATCAAAATAAAATTTAAGATTCGAATATATAATAATTATTATTATTATTATATAAAGTTGGGCTGAGTCCACTTTTACTTAAATAAGAAATTTCATTCTTCCTACGAATCTCAGTAATATCTAAAAAAGATTAATTCCTTTTCAAAAATCTGAAAAAAAAAAAATTACGTTTCAAGACTCGAATCTGATAATTTTTCGAATCTTGGAATTTCGAATCCACTTGAGGACTCAAAGATTTTAAGGAGGCGTCCATATAATATGTATTATAATATAATATATATATATATATATATATCATATAATATGTATTATATTATATAAACATTATAATATGTATTATATGATATATATATATATAATGAGATTAATGACTTTAATAATGAATAATGCTATAACGTAATTAATATCAATCAGTATAGTAATCCAAACTTATAACTATTGATTTGCTATGTTAATCTAGTGTTTATATTTTGAATAATAGATTTATAGTTAATGATATTAAATCTAATTTAAATAATCTTGACATTATTATGATATAATAACTATATTTAACTAATTCATGTCATTCACATTAGCTTTTTTATATAATATCTGTGTGTCAATAACTAATTTTAGCCAAGATTTGAGGTATAAAAAATAAATATAACACTTATTTTAATATCATTCAAGTTGATGAATCGATAAATAATTGTTCTCACTTTTGGTCATAACTTACCGGTATACTCTTTGATGTTGTTGTTGTTGTTGTTTTTTTTTTACCGCTTGTGCTACAATCTGTTGGCCGGTGGCTCAATCAATGCCACGTTATGGGGAAATTATTATTCTATCACGAAAATGCCTTGTGCCACAAATTTCTCATGGATTCCTCACTACTTTTTATCCTACTATTTTCATCTATCTATCTTCTATCTATCTATCTATCTCTTCTCTTTCTTTCTGTTGTTTCTTTTCCAGGCCCGGAGTAGCGCGAGTACTAGTAGCTTTAGGAGCATAAGTCAGGTACGGTGGAAGGTGTTTTTTTTTTATATATATAACCAAACACCACTCTTTTAGATATCCACTTTCGAATACGAAAGTTCCATATTTATTTTAAAATTCCTCCACCAAGCTGAGTGGTTATGACGTCTCCAGTAAATGTCAACATGGATTTATTTTAGCAAGGAAAGAGACATTCAAGAACTGTACAGTTTATTTAATTTAAGAAATTATATATTTTTTAAATGAAATCTTCTTTTCAGAGGATATATATTACGAAAAACAATGAATTAAATAATGACTACCGTAAAATAATTTACTCTTCGTTTACCCTGAAAGTAACAAGACTATCTTAAATGGGTCAATTATGGGGTAGTTTATGAAAAGCCTTGACTGATTACACAAAGATGTGATATCAAATAATATAAGTAAACATAGAGTAACTTACTCAGATTGAAAGAAAGTCTTGATAACCGATTGTATCTGAATATCAAGTCTTTTTTAAATTGTTCTAAGTATTAAAATATATTTAATGATTTTTCTCTTTATCTTTAGATCTTTTTCTACTCATAAAGTAACAACGAATAAAACTTTTGCATTTTATTTTGATACCAGTGTGTAATTTCTCATATGAATACAAGTGTATAGTAAAAAAGTATAATCATCTAAAGGAAACTATTAATTTTAGTGAAGTATCGATAGTTTTCCCCATATCCTTAGTTACACTATGGTCCTATCTTATAACATATTCCATAGTGAAACCAGGTAAGGCAAACTTGCAATCTTTCAAGGTAAACCAATAATGCGTCATAAGTTATTCTAGTCCCAAAATATCAATCATAAAAGAAATATTTATCGCGTTGTTTCATTAAAAGTATAAACTTTAAGTATTTTATTTACATAACTAACTTAAGTCGCTTGTGTAAGGAACGCGGACAGGTGTTTTTGCATTTTTTTTTATATCAACACTTTTTTTTTTCGTCAAAATAAATTAAATATTTCTTTAGTAGAAAAATATAGTTTAAGGTTCTTGAAGTTATCTTGGAATTTAATGACAACTTGTTTTTCTTCATTTAAAAAGTTTGTCATCTAATGCCGGTATGCTCACGATAGATATTCAACAACTGTTGATATTTAAGACAATAAATTTAAACTAACAAACCAAACATACACAAAAATAACAATAAAATTTGTTCGTGAATTTTAGTAATATAAAATATTCAATCGATGTATATTTACTAGCTTAATCACACTTGCTAATACGTTTGATTTTAATACTTCGTTCCATAATTTGTATTTTTAATAAATAATAATACAGCCACATTATTGGGAAAGAGAAGATATCACTCTCACACGATACCTCAAGGTCAAATAGACCTCCACCCTATATCTAGTCACTGATTCAAGCGGGAACGCGGCTGATTAACAGGGAAATTAAATACAAGAAAACGGTTAAACCAGGAAACGTTGCTAAGCTCGGTTTTATAAGTTGTTCGTTTGACAACAGAAAAACTGCAATGAGTTTGTGTGTTTTTTAACCTTTTTCAATTTAGTTTAAATTTTCTTGTAAAAATTGTTTAACTAATTTCATTTCCATTGTTTTCTAAATTAGACTTAATAAACTAATTCCGATGAGACTTCTGCTTAATGGTGTATTATTTACCTAGGTTAGGTTCTACTAGGGGTGAGACGGGCTCTTAAGACGTCTGGTAGCTACATTATTTACCCAAGTTAGGTGCTATCCGAGGGTTAGACGGGCTCTTAAGACGAATCTGATGGATAACTACATTATTTACCAAAGTTAGGTGCTATCCGAGGGTGAGACAGGCTCTATAAGACGTCTGGTAACTACATTATTTACCAAGTTAGGTGCTATTCCGAGGGTTAGACGGGCTCTAAGACGTCTGGTAACTTACATTATTTACCCAAGCTAGGTGCTATCCGAGGGTGAGACGGCTCTTAAGACGTCTGGTAGCTACATTATTTACCCAAGTTAGGTGCTATCCGAGGGTGAGACGGCTCTTAAGACGTCTGGTAACTACATTATTTACCCAAGTTAGGTGCTATCCGAGGGTGAGACGGCTCTTAAGACGTCTGGTAGCTACATTATTTACCCAAGTTAGGTGCTATCCGAGGGTGAGACGGCTCTTAAGACGTCTGGTAACTACATTATTTACCCAAGTTAGGTGCTATCCGAGGGTGAGACAGCTCTTAAGACGTCTGGTAGCTACATTATTTACCCAAGTTAGGTGCTATCCGAGGGTGAGACAGCTCTTAAGACGTCTGGTAGCTACATTATTTACCCAAGTTAGGTGCTATCCGAGGGTGAGACGGCTCTTAAGACGTCTGGTAGCTACATTATTTACCCAAGTTAGGTGCTATCCGAGGGTTAGACGGGCTCTTAAGACGTCTGGTAGCTACATTATTACCCAAGCTAGGCGATATCCGGGTAATGAGACGGGGTCTTGAAGGGAACGAACATCATTAGCCCTCATGTTGAGGTTGGCAGTGGAAAAGGGGGGATATTGCGTCTATGAGGAATACAGTTAACTAAAGTGACACATTATATTTCACATCGCCACAGACAAAACGCCAAGAGACTAATATAAAATGGATATGGAACTGTTCGCTTCTAAAGTGAGAAACTGCCATGCCTAGCGTCTGCCGTAGTGTCTTGCAAACTTTAGACATTGATAGCTCCAAGGCCTGGCCATGCATATCTTCATTTATTTATATTTTATTTTTTACAATCTCTCCTCTATTTTGGAATGCTTACCCACACTTCTCTAAAACATGGTTTTATTTGTGAGCAATCTTTATCTTATATATTTTTGAATGACTAATATATGTCTGTGTGATTTTATATAATCATAAAATTTAAAAAATACATAAATGGAGGTTGTCACACTAGTCTAAAGTGTAAATACTCAAAAATTTCCTCATAATATATGGGTAAACAAAGTTTTAAAAATAATTTTACTTCCATTATAATAGATTTATTTTAATCAAAATCAAAAAGTTTTTTTTTAATATTGACAAATTATATAGCTTACTCCTTAAATGAACTATGTTATTAAATAAACAATAGTTAATTTATACTCCAAACAAATGTGTAACTAATGCTAGTATGACAATTCAATTTTTAATAAAATGTGTTTGCGAGAAATTAATTCTTCAAAAGTCTGCAGTTGGAATAAAAATGTGACTCTTAATTTATGAATAAATGTTTAAGTATGTGTTTTAACTGTTAACGTGATGAGTTTTTTTTTATATGTGTGTATTCTCTTTCGTCGACAGAAAACTGAGATTTTTCAGGTATAATATACTATATCATTATACTTCAAGGAATGTATATTTTAGTATAATATGATGAAATGTTCTTAATTATTTGTTTTTCATTTTGCTTGATTTTAAATATGGATGAGGAATGAATTAGAACATGAATGCCTTCTAATACACATAGATAATAGAATTAGCCTGCATTAGTAATGATAGTATCTATAGAATCATAGTAAATAGTATATAGATATTATGTGATAATACATTTATATAAGTGGGAAAACGAATTATTTTTTTAAAATCCGTATGAGAATATATTAGTTTAATTCAGGAGTAAAATTTTCAAGAAATACGATTGAAATTATCATTTAAATATATTTGAAAAATTACTCCTCGGCGTATAAAGGGATCCCGTGACCTTTTCGCTTAACGTGCCAATGAACAAGGATTCCATTTACAAGTGTAATTTTATTCAAGTATATTTAAATCACAAGAAACATATAAAAGCGTGACACATAAACAAATTAGCTCAAATTTTAACCGACATATTTATGGTTTATGATTATTAATAAGTATTACAATATACCATTTACTATTATAAATAAATTATACGTTAATAACAAGTTTTATTTGAATTATTTGTACTATAAAATTCGTAGATACCAATAAAATAAACACCAAAATGTAATAATTATTTATTTTCTTATAACAAACAAAGATAAATTGCTCATGTGGTACGAAATTAAATTCATCTGAAACATTGCTAGAACACAATTTATAAGTTTTCGCCTGAGAGTATAGTTATTAATATGATACATTAGATTTACAAGGCAGCATACACTGTATTTTATTCAAAACATTAAAATTGTAGTTATAATAATCCTCAGTTGTTAGACATATTTTTTTTGCAAATAACAAATAAAAATTGGCATAGCTATTTTATGCTATCCTTAATATAAAAACCCATTGCAATTACGTTTACTCTAATTGTTGATGAAAAAAGTTTTGCGTTAGGTTCAGCCAGATAATTCGAAGTTCTTAATCTCCCGTCATCATTTCCATGAATTCTGAAAATAAACCAAACATTAAAAGTATTATTTCATCAATTAATATATTCTCCAGTAGTTTCATCGGTTTGGTTTATGTTGCGTTGTTTACACTGGTTCTGGTTATTAAGTTGGCTATACAATTAAAACTTTTAATAATTCAAAGTATAGAAGGTAACTTATATCTAACACAATTATTGTAGATTTTTTTTTATCTCAAAATATCAAGTTTTGACTTTACAAATTCGAAATGTTAGAAAAGTAAGGTAAAGTTTTTTTTGATCCAGGAATAAATATGTTCTTGTGGGTGCTTTAGTCTGATAGAACTAGTAGATATAAAAAGTACTTAACAATCTTTTCATTTAATTTTAATATGTGAAAATGTAACTTAATTACAATAGAGTCCTGACTATCCGACGTTAACGGGGACTGAAGTGGCCCCGACTAGCCTAATACTGGATAATACGGAACACGTTTTAAAGCCTTCAATTGTTTGCTCCATACTAACAACGTTCATTATTTTATTTGAAATCAGGATTACAAATTTAATATCAGCCTCGGTGGTTGCGTGGTCCAAGGTGTCACTCTCACAATATACTATACTGCAAATTATTGGGAGATCGTGGTTTGAATCTCGGTCGGGTGTACTGAGGGTGGATTTTTCCAAAATGTTTTTCTACTCTCCCCCAACCCAAATGCAGGTATATTTCCTATTAATACAAGCCTTCCTATTACATTAGTGTAAATAACACATAAGCTATAACTCGGACGGGTAGTAAGACTTGTTACTAAAAACATAACCTCGGATATTCTCTAAAATGAACCTGTAAGGCGCTCACCATCAAAGTCGACGGTGCCGGATCCGTCCGTGTCGATCTCAGCGATCATCTCATCCAGTTGATCGGGCGTCAGCTGATCGTCCAAGGCCATCAGGATCTCTCGTAGACTGGACGTCGGGATGTAACCGTTCCCTAGAATCAGGAGACACAAACGTTTGATGAGCGCTTTCAGGTTTCTGCTGGAAGAAACTTCTAGAAAATACAGACATAGTTCTTCGCGGTCGACTTTGATTACAGTTTACTCATTTATTATTGTTATTTTATGGGTATTTTAAGAATATCTATCATCTTATCTATATATCTTTTTAGCACCATGTATTACGACCTATTTGGGCTATTCACTATGTACTAATTACGTGGATGTGTTAGGGATTAGTAAGATCGAATATATATGAAGTGTACCCGCATTTTCGTGGAGGAGAGCGGTAAATCATTTAATAAAATCTACCTTCATTAAACCCAACAGGGATGTAAACTCCGATCTCCCTGACATCGGCAGCCTGGTCTAGTTCAATCGTGACGCCTTAAGCCATGCGGCCATCGAAGCGGGTAAAACGTACTATCGAATACAGTAGACCCGCCTCGTTGGCCGCGTGGTTTAACGTGCTAATCACGGGTTAGACTATACTGGGGAGATCGGGGTTTGATCCCGGTCGAGTGCACTGAGGGTGATTTTACTTAAATGGTTGTCCACTCTCTTTACCACGCAAATTCTGGTGCACTTTCTCTCAATTAAACCTTCTTAATTCCTGAACCATTAGTGTAATAATTAGTACATAGATGTACAACCCGAACGGGTAGTAAACGCGGTGTCTACAGTCTAACTTGATCAGCAAGGAGAAATATCAACTTGAGATCAAAGTAGAAACTACAGGAAGTATTTCAGCTTGAAATAAAAATATATTTCAGGCTGAAAGGACGACTCACCCTCCTTGTCGTAGAGTCTGAACGCCACCTTCAGTTCCTTCTGCATCACCTCATCGTCCTCGTCGAGAAAGTGCTGCGCCACGCGGCAGAATGAGGCAAAGTCTAGTTTGTCGTTCTCTGGAAACAAACACTCAAATAAAAACATGACAATGTGATTTTTTTTTTTTTTACATCCATCCACTTGGCTTAGAATAGAACCTCGACCTCCCTGTCCACGGTACTATCCAGTTTTTTTTTTTTTTAAGATCGACGTCTTAAACCACATGAACACTTGTGTGGTTTATAAAGGCTCAGAGGAGGAAGTCGCCTCATTGCAGCCGGAAAGGATGAACCAAGTTTCAGCAACCGAATATAGCCATTATTACACCTAATAATCACCTACCCCTTCGGTAGGCACGTGAAATAAACATCATGTTATTAGTCTTGTTTTGGTTTGTTGATTTTAGTGATTTCAAGGCTTGAATCCCGCCCGGTCAGGTGCGAACTGACAGTGTTTTTTTATTATTATTATTTTTTTTTTACCTAAAGGTGACCTGGTGGTCTAGGGTAAGATGTCAGACTCTGTGCTGGCGGCCGGGGTTCAATCTTCGGTACCGGCACAGATTTATCTGATTACCAAACTCTTCCTTCACCTCTGACAAGACATCTTGTGAATGTGGGGAATACCAGGCCTCCACCGTGGTTCGGATTCCACGTTAAACTGTAGGTCCTCCATTTCATCTCACAATCACCCTAACATTACACATTAGCGTAAGTGCGTATAACCCGAACGGGTAGTAAGACGCGGTGCTAATAATAATAATAAAAATAATAATAATAATATAATAATAATAATAATAATAATAATAATAATAATAATAATTTTACCTAAATAGCTTTCCACTATGTATCCACGCAAATCCCGCTACACTTCTTCTAAATAAACCTTACTCATCTTTAACACTTTAGATAAGTAGTACTTTTTAAAAAAAAAATATTGTGGAAGGGAAAAAAATAAAAAATTGGCAACTTTTTTTCCAACAAAAAAGTATTAATATATATATATATATATCTGTCTCTCATAAACCCTCCATTTGAAAGCTGCGGGTTATTGCGTTATCGTTATTCGCAAGTGTCCACGTTCTCCATTTTTCGTCATATAAATGGCGTGGATTAAAACCGGCAGCGTTGTTAATATCGCTGAATGCCAGGGAGGGTAAGCCTAAACACACTCGGTACTATCCCCAATGGACTCGACGCAAAGTTTTACTCTCACCAAGGTATACAGACCATAGAGAAGGTAGCCTCACGTGTTGAGAGAGGTTGTTTTTGCCATCGCGTCTAACTAACCGCCCCCGTGGTGTAGTGTCCCAATGCACCTGGCTACAAGCCTAGAACCCGCCTCAGTGGCGTAGTTGGCTAACGCGCTTGTCGTGTTGAGCTCGACTGCTGAGGACGGGGAGATCGAAGTTCGAATCTTGGTCGGGTGAATCGGGGGTGATTTTTCCTAAATGGTTTTCCACTCTCCCTCCACGCAAATGCGGGCTCACTTCCTCTAATTCAACCTTCCCAATTCCTGATCCATTATCGTAATTAGTACTTTAAAACGCATAACCCTAACGGGTAGTAAGACGTGGTGCTAAATATTATTATTATTATTATTATTATTATTATTATTATTATTATTATTATTACAAGCCTAGAAGTCCCGTGTTCTGCTCCCGGCTGATATCTTGATTATTTTTACCTTAAGGGGATTGATCCCAATGGTCACCAGAGTTTTGTCAATTAGGCTTAAGTTAGATTAGGACTCACCCCGGCTCCACAACATCATAATAAAATTCCCTATCATCCCATCATCTCATCGTGGTTACGACGTGTAGACAAACTCCTGTTCTGTACCCTGGACAACGTTCTGTTACGTCAGAGCGGCTAATAGTCTTCACACGAGGTGACCTAACCTGAAACTCCAAGTCTCTCCCGGACAATTGTACCATACGATAAAAAAAATATTGCGTCTAACTACCTGTTCGGATTATGCGCATGTGTTCTAATTGCACTAATGTGTTAAAAATATGAAGAAGGTTGGACTTAGAGGTTTGCACATTTGCACGGAGGAAGAATGAAAAACCAGCTAGGAAATAAAATACCCTAAATATACACGACTGGGATTCGAACCTTGAGCTTCCTATCATATGCAGTCCAGTATATTGTGAGAGCGACGCCTTAGACTATTCGAACATCGAAGCTGGTTTAAGATTTTCAGGAGGAAGATAACATGACTTAGCGTACAACTAAGTGAAAGTAGATCTGGTAACTTTTGTATCTGTCAGATAAGATGACAAATATACTATAAGTTTGCACTTGTCATTTTCCTTGATAACAGGTTTCGTGGCGTGTTGCCAGTGTAAGCAGGGCTTAGATGTCCTCATCCCTCAATGATACACTCTTTGTTCAGGTAACAACGGGAATACATTCCCATGTGAGGTATGAAGAGAAGAGCCCATGTATGATTGGTCAAATGGGGACCGAGTGGTAGAGAACACAATCTATCACAATACAGTTTAAAAGCTTGCTTCCTGTCAAATGGGACCGAGTGATGAGAACACAATCTATCCAGATACAGTTTTAACAAGCTCTGCTTACCCTGGTCAAATGGGGACCGAGTGGTAGAGAACACAATCTATCACAGATACAGTTTAATAAAAAGGGTCTCCATGTACAGTTAACAAGCCCTTACTGGTCAAATGGGGACCGAGTGGTAGAGAAACAATCATCACTACAGTTTTAACAAGCTCTGCTTACCCTGGTCAATGGGGACCGAGTGAGAGAACACAATCTATCACAGATACAGTTTTAACAAGCTCTGCTTACCCTGGTCAAATGGGGACCGAGTGAGAGAAACACAATCTATCGCAGATACAGTTTTAACAAGCTCTGCTTACCCTGGTCAAATGGGACCGAGTGGAGAGAACACAATATACAGATACAGTTTTAACAAGCTCTGCTTACCCTGGTCAAATGGACCGAGTGAGAGAAACAAAATCTATCGCAGATACGTTTTAACACTCTGCTTACCCTGTCAAATGGGGACCGAGTGGTAGAGAACACAATCTATCGCAGATACAGTTTTAACAAGCTCTGCTTACCCTGGTCAAATGGGGACCGAGTGGTAGAGAACACAATCTATCACAGATACAGTTTTAACAAGCTCTGCTTACCCTAGTCAAATGGGGACCGAGTGGTAGAGAACACAATCTATCGCAGATACAGTTTTAACAAGCTCTGCTTACCCTGGTCAAATGGGGACCGAGTGGTAGAGAACACAATCTATCGCAGATACAGTTTTAACAAGCTCTGCTTACCCTGGTCAAATGGGGACCGAGTGAGAGATAACACAATCTATCGCAGATACAGTTTTAACAAGCTCTGCTTACCCTGGTCAAATGGGGACCGAGTGAGAGATAACACAATCTATCGCAGATACAGTTTTAACAAGCTCTGCTTACCCTGGTCAAATGGGGACCGAGGGGTAGAGAACACAATCTATCGCAGATACAGTTTTAACAAGCTCTGCTTACCCTGGTCAAATGGGGACCGAGTGGAGAGAACACAATCTATCGCAGATACAGTTTTAACAAGCTCTGCTTACCCTGAAAACACATCACGACACGACACTATCGAGGATAAAGGATTTTTCGAAGACTTCCTTTTATACCGAATATTACACTTGTAAAGTTAGTAAAATAACACCCTCGGATATCCATCGGGAACTCGCCATGGTTCAACCTAATATTGCCATGGTCCATGTTTTCTACAGACGTGGGTAGTGCTTCTGGGTAATCAGCTTCCGGGAATAAGCCTTTCTATTCTGATAAATACAAATGTACAGCACTTTGCTGAAACACCCTTTGATAACTTCACTTACCCACTTCGGTGCAGAACGTCTAAGGCGTCGTTCTCATTCTAGACTGCCCTGGTCATGAGGGAAAGATCAGGGATAACTTCACTTACCCACTTCGGTGGCAGAACGGTCTAAGGCGTCACTATCGTGCTAGACTGGCCTGCTAATGATGGGGAGATCGGGGTTCGAATCCTGGTTGAGTGTACTGGAGGTGGTTTTTCTCTCTCTTTCTGTCCACGCAAATGTGGGTACACTTACTGTACTCTTAAATTCAAACTCCCTCATCACTAACACATTAGAGTAATTAGTACTTGAGTGTGTAACCTGAATGAGGGGTAAGACTTGGTGCTAAAAAATAAAAACTTAGTCTCAATCTTAATCCGATAGTCCGAGTTCTCGTTCAAAGAACCACCTTTATCATTAATAATTTCGGATGGTTGGCCTTCTACTGTAGTTTGTATGTGCAGCAAACGCATCATATGCGCATAGTAACAAAATTATGTTTGATGTAATATATGATTATAAATGGGACGCTCGAATCTCATAATATGCAAGAGATTTCGATATTCGTAAAAATCTCAAAATTAGCTCAATTACAATAAATGAAGACGACTTTAAATATCAATAATTAGTAAAAGGAATTATATATTCTTGTGTAGCTAGGAGGGTAACAAAATCACAACAACAAAATCTTTATTAATATAATTAATTTACAAAAAATAAAGTTTACTCTGTGGCTGATGACGTAGTAGACATGACAAACAAAATATAATATGTGAGTGGCAACAAGCTTTAAAAAAATTCATTCTAACTTTAAATATTTTAAATTTAACTAAAATTGTACATTTTTTAAAAAAGATTCTAGGATTCAAATTTGGATTTAAGATTCGAAATAGAAATTATATTTGAAATCTAGTAATAAATCAATCCTTTCAGGTAAACCCTGGCTGAAAAGATACGAATATCCTTGCCTCTCAGCATTATTAGGTCCTTTCAAGACACGTAAGGGGAAACAAAAATGCAACATTTACAGTCATCTGAAAAGATAAAAATAAAATGTTAATTTGTTCGTTTGTGCTTTTGACTAACTTGTATATCACAAATGTATTACAACTAAATAATATGTTTGTTTATGTCTTACAGTGTCAACTTAATCCAAACAAGAGCGAATTTAATCTCAAATCTCTAAAATAATATTTCTATTTTCTCAGATGATTGTATCTGTTTGAGAATATTTTCCCTTCGAGTCTTGAAATACCATTCTAATAGTTTAGTATTGCGTCTTTTCCAGACAGGATTTCCATGCAAGTATTTCTCACTAGAATTCCGGATGACCGTGACTAATATATACACTTTGTTTGATGAGTTTTCATCCCGAAGGTTGTTTTGATGAGTTTTCATCCCGAAGGTTTGTTTGATGAGCTTTCATCCCGAACGTTGTTTTGATGAGTTTTCATCCCGAAGGTTGTTTTGATGAGTTTTAATCCCAAAGTTTGGTTTGATGAGTTTTCATCCCTAAGGTTGTTTTGATGAGTTTTCATCCCGAAGGTTGTTTTGATGAGTTTTCATCCCAAAGTTTGGTTTGATGAGTTTTCATCCCTAAGGTTGTTTTGATGAGTTTTCATCCCGAAGGTTGTTTTGATGAGTTTTCATCCCGAAGGTTTGTTTGATGAGTTTTCATCCCGAAGGTTGTTTTGATGAGTTTTCATCCCAAAGTTTGTTTTGATGAGTTTTCATCCCGAAGGTTGTTTTGATGAGTTTTCATCCCGAAGGTTTGTTTGATGAGCTTTCATCCCGAACGTTGTTTTGATGAGTTTTCATCCCGAAGGTTGTTTTGATGAGTTTTAATCCCAAAGTTTGGTTTGATGAGTTTTCATCCCTAAGGTTGTTTTGATGAGTTTTCATCCCAAAGGTTTGTTTGATGAGTTTTCATCCCGAAGGTTGATTTGATGAGTTTTCATCCCGAAGGTTTGTTTGATGAGTTTTCATCCCGAAGGTTGATTTGATGAGTTTTCATCCCGAAGGTTTGTTTGATGAGTTTTCATCCCGAAGGTTGTTTTGATGAGTTTTCATCCCGAAGGTTTGTTTGATGAGTTTTCATCCCGAAGGTTGATTTGATGAGTTTTCATCCCGAAGGTTTGTTTGATGAGTTTTCATCCCGAAGGTTTGTTTGATGAGTTTTCATCCCGAAGGTTGATTTGATGAGTTTTCATCCCGAAGGTTTGTTTGATGAGTTTTCATCCCGAAGGTTTGTTTGATGAGTTTTCATCCCGAAGGTTGATTTGATGAGTTTTCATCCCGAAGGTTTGTTTGATGAGTTTTCATCCCTAAGGTTGTTTTGATGAGTTTTCATCCCGAAGGTTTGTTTGATGAGTTTTCATCCCGAAGGTTGATTTGATGAGTTTTCATCCCGAAGGTTTGTTTGATGAGTTTTCATCCCGAAGGTTGTTTTGATGAGTTTTCATCCCGAAGGTTGGTTTGATGAGCTTTCATCCCTAAGGTTGTTTTGATGAGTTTTCATCCCGAAGGTTGTTTTGATGAGTTTTCATCCCGAAGGTTTGTTTGATGAGTTTTCATCCCTAAGGTTGTTTTGATGAGTTTTCATCACGAAGGTTTGTTTGATGAGTTTTCATCCCGAAGGTTGATTTGATGAGTTTTCATCCCGAAGGTTTGTTTGATGAGTTTTCATCCCGAAGGTTGATTTGATGAGTTTTCATCCCGAAGGTTGTTTTGCTGAGTTTTCATCCCGAAGGTTTGTTTGATGAGTTTTCATCCCGAAGGTTGTTTTGATGAGTTTTCATCCCGAAGGTTTGTTTGATGAGTTTTCATCCCGAAGGTTGGTTTGATGAGTTTTCATCCCGAAGGTTGGTTTGATGAGCTTTCATCCCGAAAGTTGTTTTGATGAGTTTTCATCCCGAAGGTTTGTTTGATGAGTTTTCATCCCGAAGGTTGTTTTGATGAGTTTTCATCCCGAAGTTTGGTTTGATGAGTTTTCATCCCTAAGGTTGTTTTAATGAGCTTTCATCCCGAAGGTTGTTTTGATGAGTTTTCATCCCTAAGGTTGTTTTGATGAGCTTTCATCCCGAAGGTTTGTTTGATGAGTTTTCATCCCGAAGGTTGGTCTGATGAGTTTTCATCCCGAAGTTTGGTTTGATGAGTTTTCATCCCGAAGGTTGGTTTAATGCACTTCCCATCCATCCGGAGCTAGGTGTGAACTCAGCCCTTGGCTGGTTAGTATTTCCCCCACCATCTGGGAGAAATCACATGCACTAGGGTAGTTCAGAAAGTGCAGTGATTTCCCTTTTTGTCTTCTGTACTGAAATTCTACGAATGAATATTATACAAAATGTTCCGGGAAAGTTATTTTCACATACCAAAATCGACATGAGACAGACGGTTGTACTTCCCCTCCGAAGGAAGTTGTGCTACATATTTTTTGTCACTCAAGAAAAATTCGATGAGTTCGGATAGGTTCGAACCCACGACAATCAGGTCCTGAGGGAGCACATTACCGCAAGATCACCGAAGTTGACAAAATATACAGAAATATGTTTCCTATTTCCCATTTATATATTTTTGTTGTTGTATAGACGCCCCTCTGATATTTCGGCTGGTTTGAAGGTGGGATACATTTTGGCAGGTAAAACAAGTAGTTTTTGAGTAGAGAAAATGTTCACCCCATGGGGTAGGCACTCTTATATAATTATCTGATCCCGTAAACTAGTTTGGGGCAGTATCGCTAGTAGCAGCTTGCGATGACGTCACAGAGGAATGCGCATGCGTGGACGTGAATTCCGTAGAAAAAGAAGTGGTAAATCTACGTAAAATTCGCTATTACTGTTTATTAGAAATTTGTCGTTTATTTTTTAAAAGGAGTTTAGCTAGATTTTCTAGATTTTACATTTTATAAAGTGGTTTACTTATAAAATAATTGATTTAGTTACATTTGATTGAATTTGATATAAGAATTGATCAATTAACATTCCGTTGTGTTCCAAGTGTAGAATATTTTAGTTCGCGGCACTAACGCCGCGAGCGCTAGCGACGTGGTTCTACTTGCCAACTTTAGAGTGGCGTTTCTATACTTATATCTTTTCTAAGGTTCACCCCGATCCTCTCGTCCTGTCGGCGCAGCTGGTCCGTGTGGACACAGGTACCGACGACAAACTCAAGCTATAATCTCGATCACACCCACCTCATCGTCCTCTTTTACGACAGAAGTTCCGTATCAGGGGTGGCGGAGGGGGGGAGGAAGGTATCACCCCGACCTTCACCGTCAAAGTTTACCTTGCACCTGACAGAGTGTGCCTTCAATGTCCATCCGATGGCGGTAAAGTTTGTGTAGCCTTCCGGCCACCAAGGAATGTTGGTTGAACTAAAATTAGAAGTTGGTCCGAGAGAGAGAGAGAGATGTAAAATAAGAGGAATGGAGAGTCCTCTCCTGCGAGCCCTTCAGGGCTGAAGTTGGTAGACGTTGTAATCTAACCTCAACTCTAAGAGACAAAGTTCACACAACCCCCTGATGACGCTGACCGACATCGCCATGGTTGACCGAAACTGCGGTGGTCAGAACTCACAACTTTCTTCACCTCCCCCTCAACCGACCCTTTCCCGTCACCGTCACGAGTATCCTCGCTTTTAAATCAACAGCCGCGCGCGATCTTCTCGGAAGAAGAACAAAGGACGCTTCGTCTCATCCGGCGACCGCTTCATCGTCGACAAGCGCCTCACTCTCATCGGATAACTTGAATACTATAATGAGAGACTGGTCAGTTTGAGTCGCCGGAAGCTTATATGAGTCGTTGCTAACTATGGCGCTGATCGTACCAATGAATAATAAATGTTACGTCACAATCATAATAAACATATGATATAGCAATATTTTAAAAACAGGTTTTTAGTAAACGATCCTTAAGATGCAGATGGCAGGATTACATTAGAATGTACATGAGCGAGATGAAGTGTAGTGAGGTGGACTGGATAAACTAGGCCAAGATTGGGATAGGTTGTAGGGAGATGGATTGGATAGAACTAGCTTAAGATCGTAATAGGTAGTAATGAGGTGGTCCGGTTAGAACTAGCTCAAGATAGGGATAAGTGTAATGAGGGCTGGAAATACTCAGAGATAGAGTGAATGGTCCGTTAGAAATGCTCAAGATAGGGATAGAGTGTAATGAGGTGGACTGGATAGAACTAGCTCAAGATAGTAATAAGGTGTAATGAGGTGGGCTGGATAGAACTAGCTCAAGATAGGGATAGAGTGTAATGAGGTGGACTGGATAGAACTAGCTCAAGATAGGGATAGAGTGTAATGAGGTGGACTGGATACTTACTACCGACCATACGTAGTACGGGGATTAACCCAACAATAAATGGTCGACGTGAACTCACCGTCCTTGACCTCCGCCTCCAGGAGAGCCTCCAGTTCAAGATCGTCGATCATGAGTCCAAAGGTGTTGAGGATTGTCCTCACCTTCTCCTTTTCAATCCCCCCTTCTTACCCGTGTCGAACATCGAGAAGGCTCGTCGCAGCACTGAAACAGTTGTCAACAAACAATCACTTTTACAACATTTAAATGGGAATGCCAGGCCTCCACCGTGGTTCGGATCCCACGTTAAACTGTAGGTCCTCATTTCATCTCACAATCACCCTACCATTACACATTAGCGTAGTGCGTATAACCCGAACGGGTAGTAAGACGTGGTGCTAATAATAATAATAATAATAATAATAATAACATTTAAATGACCAACAAAACATGTTTAAAAATTATTGCAGCTTATTTTAATATTAATACTGCTAGGTTTGGGTTCAATCCCAACATGGTGGATGAGTGTGTGTGTGTGTATATATATATAATAGTATATATAATATAGATAATATATACCATAATATAATATATATATATATACAAGATAGATAATAGATAATAGATATATATTATAATATACATAGATAGATAGATAGATAGATAGAGAGATAGAGAGAGAGTATCTTACCGAATCCTAATTAATATTATTAATAAAGCCATTTTCATTCTGTATTTATAGTTGATACATGTTCATATTATTTTAATAATACAAGGGGAACAGGAGGAAAGTCACATTTCACATAGTTCCCAGGACAACTTTTATATCTTAAACCCCGCAAGGACCCCGGGAAATAGTTTCTTTTAATTAATTTAAATATGACAGAGACCGCTCTTAACTACAAATCTAAAGTGGATTATAAAAGTATCATGATTGTCTAACAGATGGCAGCACTAACTTAAATTAAGTTAAAGTGGTAGTGTAGGGGACGCGATAAAAGTTAAGTGTTTTGTTTTCAGTTTTTATATTAAAATACTTTTTCGTTCAAAATAAATAGAATATTGCTTCAGTAGAAACACAAGAGTTTAATTTTCTTCACTTGATGACTAGCACAGTTGTCTAATATCTGTCAAGAGTGTCCTGTGATTCAATGTCAATTTTTCCTCTTCATTCAAAAGGTTTCTCATTTAATGCTGCTTTGCTCATGACAGATATTCAACAAATGTTTATATCACTATGTGAAGCAATTTATTAAAATCTAACATTTAAATAATATATATATATATATTTCTATAAACAAAACTATTACTTATTCTTGCGTTCCCTTCACTGCCAACTTAAATTTGAGTTTCCCGATTTTTCCCCTATATCCCTATTTATTATTGATAAAAAACAATAAGCTGATATTAATCAAAGATGGAACTTACTGGCGACCTGGTCTTCATCCAAGGGTTCATTATGGTTCTGAAAACATAGGAAAATATTAATTAATTTTATTTGTGTGTGTATTTGTTTCGGGATATATTTGACATAGATTTAAAAACTTATTTTTATGAGATAATATCTAAAATAACTACCACTTCCCGGTTAAAGTTAACGTTCTACACTGAGGGGAAAAAAGCCGTAAGAATGTGAAACAATATGTAATATTCATATGTAAAATTTCTCTTAGAGTTTTTAAATCTAAGTGTCTCATTTTTTTTAGGTTGAAATATTTCCTAAAAACTATTTTTGGGTTTGAGAAAAGAATATTTCCTAGGTAATAGTTTTTTTTTAGAAAAGTATTGAATACTATTTTCAACTGTACGTTCTGAAGAAAGATCGTATACCTTCTTACCATTACTGGTGGTCACGTGGTATAAAACGTCTGGTTCCTCTCAGTATAGGTACAAGTGAAAAAAATAACACTCTTAGCTTTTCCTAACTAGATGTACCAAGTTTTATATTTTAGGTATCTTGGCCCTAAGTACGCCTTCCCGGGATTCGAACCCGATCTCCCCGTCATCGGCAGTCCAGTCCGTTGCAAGACTGACGCCTTAGACCATTCATTGTGTTCATTGATGTGATAGTTTGAACACATTTTAAACTTCGCAAAACAGTTCCCTTTTCAAAACACTTGAGAATTCCTTGAACTTTTAAAACCAATATCGGTAACCCCCCCCCCCCCCCAAGTAATTTCTCAAAACAAATAACAAAAGTAAATTTAACAAGAATGTTGGTTAGTAGTTTAGGAAAAATAAGGACTTATGGTAAAGTAAAACAGAGTTTTAGCCCGCCTATTAGAATTCCTTTCCTTAAGGTCTAAAATCCCGGTAAAGTTTCTTTGGTGGGGAAAAAAAAAAAATTGTAGCAATTTATTGTATATTATATTCTTTAAACTACCCGAGCGGTATCTCGCGTGATGAGCCTTCTGCGTTGTTTCCTAGCTCTGGGGGTAACTTTATATCACGTGATTAATGACCTCTCTTTGCCACTGCCAACAAACCCCTGGATAAACTGACGAGAGAATGACATTGTCGGTAGAGAATGAACTCTTCATTTCTCTATAGAACCGCGGGGGTTTCTGGGAACAATGCCGTGTTATCAATCAAGGCCGACATTCAGGACTGTGGGTTTGTGGGAGATACTAGTATTTTTTAACTTTTCAGAATAGGAGATATCAAGAGTAAGCAAACTGTTGGCTTTGTATGAAAAATATACGGTACGATGCACCCCACGGTCCTGTTCTTGACAATGGAGACATGTACTTAAAACTCCTAAGCTATGTGAAATGATATGATTAAAATAATTTCTTGCGGAAACATAATGAGAAGAACAACACCATACTTCACCAAAGAACATAAATAAAATAATAGATTCTGTTACAGAACATATTGAGAATAGAGAAACATCACTGTTCATCACATAGCGTAACAATCAACTTCCCATCTCCTAGATCTCCATTAAAAATATGTATATTTGCTTATGATTATTTTTATTATGTGTTCTGTCTTACGACAGGGCCGATATTTTTGTCGGTAAACTTAAACCCCCGATGCTTTCTGTCCTCTTCCTCCTCCGAGTCATCAAATATTTGAATCCTCCTTCATGCTAAGCTCCTCTTTCCCTCAACCTTTCCTTCCATGACGTCATGCAGAAGACAATTCCTCCTAAGAATGTGTCCGATCCAGTTTTCTTTGTACCGAATAATCGCATGCATAAAATTATTTTGCAAAAAAAAATTAAACTTACTTAAAAAAAAGTGCAAGTAAGTAAAAAATCATACTTTTTATAATCTTATTCAAGAAAGATTATCAAACGAGTCTGTAGAACATAGTTTGCGTCGATTGACCGCTGCGTGGAACAGTAAAATAAAATAAATATTTCTCGAAGTTTATATGCCCCTTTTAATTATCTTAGTTAGCCGAGTGGTTTGAAGCCGAGTACAGAGAGCAAATCTATGTCAACAGAAAGTACTTCCTTCCCTCCCCGACAACAGCACATTGTTGATAAAAACTCAACTCGTTCGTCCCCGCCGTCCTTAATCCTATCCACAGTGACGTCATTACAGTAATTGGATTTCACAAAAACAGTCGCCCAGACTATGACGTCCTTCACGCCCCCCCCCCCCTGTCCCCCCTCTCCCCCGTGACGCGTCAAAGTAAAAACTCAACCGGTGCTTGAAGTTACGTGTCAAGTATCGACGTCGAGACATCCTTCCCGGACGGAGAAATTGACTCAGCGAAAGGGCGTACTCTTGAGCGTCTTTCTTCGGTCCTCGACGCTCCGCATCGCGACGCCAGAACGGAGATTGACAGAGAGCCCGTTTCAACCACACGGATAATGCGTCACTTAAGTAGGATTTTGATTTCTAAAAAACCAGAATCTGGCACTTACAAATTTACTTAAAAAATGTTCATACGTCAAGTCATTTGATCTACAGTTGTAGCTTTTGATAAGTATTATCAATACCTGTACAACAACACAAATCATGTATCAAACTGGAGCACGAGCTTCACTTCTAGAATATACAAAAAAGGTAAATATTAAAATATAAATAATGTAAACATTTAATAGAGTTTCAGAAACCCACTCAATTAAATGAATGTTTACAAAACATTAATAAAACAATATTAGGAGGCTATTAAAGTGTCGGTCCTGTTGATGAAAACTATCCAAGCTCAACTAACTATCCAAGCTCAACCAACTATACAAGCTCAATCAACTATCCAATCTCAACAAACTATCCAAGCTCAACCGACTATCCAAGATCAATCAACTATCCAATCTCAACAAACTATCCAAGCTCAATCAACTATCCAATCTCAACAAACTACCCAAACTCAACCGACTATCCAATCTCAACAAACTATCCAAGCTCAACCGACTATCCAAGCTCAACCGACTATCCAATCTCAACAAACTATCCAAGATCTACCGACTATCCAAGCTCGACCAACTATCCAAGCTCGACCGGCTATCCAAGCTCAACCAACTATCCAAGATCAACCAACTATCCAAGATCAACCGACTATCCTAGATCAACCAACTATACAAGCTCAACCAACTATCCAAGCTCAACCGACTACCCAAGCTTAACCAACTACCCAAGCTCAACCGACTATCCAAGCTTAACCAACTACCCAAGCTCAACAAACTATCCAAGATCAACTAACTACCCAAGATCAACCAACTACCCAAGCTCAACCTACTATCCAAGATCAACCGACTATACAAGATCAACCGACTATCCAAGCTCAACAAACTATCCAAGCTCAACCTACTATCTGAGCTCAATCAACTATTCAAGCTCAACTGACTATCTAAGCTCAACCGACTATCCGAGATCAACCAACTATCCAATCTCAACAAACTATACAAGCTCAACAAATTATACAAGCTCAACTAACTATCCAAACTCAATAAACTATCCAAGCTCGACCGACTATCCGAGCTCAACCAACTATCCAGTCTCAATAAACTATCCAAGCTCAACCTACTATCCAATCTCAACAAACTATCCAAGATCAACCGACTATCCAAGCTCAACCAACTATTCAAGCTCGACCGGCTATCCAAGCTCAACCAACTATCCAAGATCAACCTACTATCCAAGATCAACCGACTATACAAGCTCAACCAACTATCCAAGCTCAACTAACTATCCAAGATCAACTAACTATCCAAGCTCAACAAACTATCCAAGATCAACCAACTACCCAAGATAAACCTACTATCCAAGATCAACCGACTATCCAAGATCAACCGACTATCCGAGATCAACCGACTATCCAATCTCAACAAACTATACAAGCTCAACAAACTACCCAAGCACAACCAACTATCCAAGCTCAACCAATTACCCAAGCTCAACAAACTATCCATGCTCAACCAACTATCCGAGCTCAATCAACTATTCAAGCTCAACCGACTATCCAATCTCAACTAACTATCCAAGCTCAACCGACTATCCAAGCTCAACCGACTATCCGAGATCTACCGACTATCCGAGCTCAACCAACTATCCAATCTCAATAAACTATCCAAGCTCAACCGACTATCCAATCTCAACAAACTATCCAAGCTCAACCGACTATCCGAGCTCAACCGACTATCCGAGCTCAATCAACTATTCAAGCTCAACCGACTATCCAATCTCAACAAACTATCCAATCTCAACAAACTATTCAAGCTCAACCGACTATCCAATCTCAACAAACTATCCAAGCTCAACCGACTATCCGAGCTCAATCAACTATTCAAGCTCAACCGACTATCCAATCTCAACAAACTATCCAAGCTCAACCGACTATCCGAGCTCAACCGACTATTCAATCTCAACAAACTATACAAGCTCAACCGACTATCCAAGATCAACCGACTATCCGAGTTCAACCAACTATCCAATCTCAATAAACTATCCAAGCTCAACCGACTATCCAATCTCAACAAACTATCCAAGCTCAACCGACTATCCGAGCTCAATCAACTATTCAAGCTCAACCGACTATCCAATCTCAACAAACTATCCAATCTCAACAAACTATTCAAGCTCAACCGACTATCCAATCTCAACAAACTATCCAATCTCAACAAACTATCCAAGCTCAACCGACTATCCAAGCTCAACCGACTATCCAAGCTCAACCGACTATCCAAGCTCAACCAACTATCAAAGCTCAACCATTTATCCACGCTCCAACTCGAAACATCCACCAAAAAGCCAGGTTCACCTTTCCGGAGATTCTCTAGACAGAGTTGGCGCTGGGTTCTATCTTTGCTTGAAGATGGTAACAGCCCTCTCCCCCTTGTCACTCTTCTAGCCAGGTAAATAAACGGACCTCGCACAAACATCCTCATTCTCTCTCTCATTCATGACAACACACTGGCGGACTGACGCATGTGTGGGGTAACAATAGATCATACTATCGCGTACATCTGTATCAGTTTGTAGATCTAAAGAGTGGCCGGTCTAATCAATCATCTGAACTGTCTGTGGCCGCTAGATGAATTGTATGATACGTGTTCAGACATCGGCAGACATAGCTTGGAGGATTCCGTGATTCATTTCCAGACGCTGGCGCGCACATTCCAACAATAGAAGTGAAGGCCCTATTACGGCCGAGAGCACTGAGGACCACAATCAGATGCATCAGCAAACGTCAGACTAATATAGTATGTTTCTCCAGCAATGGGTAGGTCGGAGTTTGAATACCGGTCTGATACCTTATGAGATGGTTTCAACTAAATCGAATGAGGGTACACTTCCTCTATAATATACCTTCCCCATTTCTACCCTATAATTGTGAAAATGTGAATATCTGGAAGTGTAATCAAACGTGGAAATAAAATAAAAATAATATAAATTGTTTGGTGCATTAAACAGGCATTTTCTTTTATCAAATATTTTGAGATTTGTGAAACTAAATAATATACACTGTTACATAAACATTGAGAAAAGAGGAAAATCTTTGTCTACCAAAAAGCATAGCAATCAATTTCACGTATCAAAGCCATCCATAAAAAATGTTGATTTTTATGCTTGAAAATCATAAAATATTTGTTTTGTAAAAATATATTCCAAATAAAAGATTTTTATTTTTAATTGTCCTACAACTTTACAAGGATGAGCTATTTCGTATCTCAAATAGTTGAGATATGATCAAAATTTGAGATGTTAGTTTATGTAAAGTGCCCTTAAAGTAATTTTTATAATAAAATAAGAGTTTCCCTTTCCTTTGTAATGGTAAACAGTGACTAAATACAAAAATTAATCAACCCCTCCGAGGGGTTGATGAGGGAAAATAAAAATTAGTTATGATTATTTATGGAGGATAATTTGGATTATTGTGAAATTTATTTTAAATCGTCGTATTTATTTTGTGAAAGGGGAATGCTTTCGTGGTTGACGCGTGCGTTCCTCATTTTAAACATCTAAACCCCCCCCCCCCCCTCTTCACTGTTCTGTTTCTAATTTAGGAACCCCCAAGTATAATTAGATCTGTTCTCTTAGAATCTCTCTCATCATCCCTTTCTGTGGTTCACCCTCAAGGAAGGCGAAGGAAATGAATTTTAAACCAACTTTGCGAGTGTTCTCAGACAGTTCTCTCGGAAATCTCAGGTCTTTCAAATGTTTCGACTGTGAACAAAGTCAACAGAACGTACTACATAGTAGGAACATCACTCATTTGCAAACTACCCTTAATTTGAGGGCTAAACGGCCCCATGCTGAGTTTAGGGGTCCCGGGTTTGATTCCCGGCTAGTACCTTGGGCATTTTCCCCGAAATGAACATTACCCCAACGGTCACCAGTGTTTTGTTAGTTAGGCTTAAGTTAGGTTTAAGTGTTTTCACTGGTTCCACACTCTCATACTCTCTATCACTCTCATACTCACTATCACTCTATCACTCTCTATCACTCTCATACTCTCTATCACTCTCATACTCACTATCACCTCATACTCACTATCACCCTCATACTCACTATCACCCTCATAATCACTATCACCCTCATACTCACTATCACCCTCATACTCACTATCACCACACCTGATCTCATCGGGACATGAAAGAGCCTCCATAGAAAGGATGTACTGTTAGTACATTCGGAGTCCCCTGGACAACGGTACATCATACTGGCTGATTTTTCCAATACTAGCTACAAGTGATGTATCTAGACATTCAATATTATTATTATTATTATTATTATTATTATTATTATTATTATTATTATTATTATTCTATTCAAGGGCTAAAGTCAAAATAAAAAAGTCCTGATGATGTTTTTCAAATTTGTGCTCAGGGACAGACAGAATTGTTAAAACCATTTTTTTTCGGGGTTTGGACACACATAAAACGTAAATATGTAATATAATATCTAGGTCAACATTTTGACGATTATAATACTTTTCCTTGATATGACAAAATAAAAAAGAAGGGATTCATGTGCATCATTGACTTTTTAGATAAAACATTACCCAGTGATAACATTAACTAGGTTGGTGGTCAAAATATTTACCCCGGGATTCGAGTCAAACACACGCCACGGCAACAATAACCCTTTCGTTAAGAACACCATATGTTTTACTTTAATAATGGCGCAAAGCTCTATCATATAATTATAGCGAAATGAGACATGTATTATTAAATAATTGACTCTAATTATATCGAAGGCATGGGTGGTTTTTTTTTACAATCTAAAATAAAGTTGGCATTAAAAATAATGTCATTTCAACTTTATTTCCAATTGCCAAACTCAACAATTTAATCCCCTTGACCAATTACTGCCAATGTATCTTTGCTCCTGTCGACGTTTTGTTTTGTTTTTCTGAACTCTGTAATAAGTTTAGTCATGCACGCTAAAGTAGAGAGAAAGAAATATTTCAATCAAAGCACAAATAACACCGTGGACACGTGAATATAACCAGGGACCTTTGATTTGGCGTGACAAGGCTCTACTACTGAGCCATTCCGTTTCGTGTAATATTCTGGGCCATATTTCACTAGTTGTTGTGTTCAAGGTCAGACTTAGCACGCCTAAAGTGCGGCACTAAATACAAGAAGACACGTGTCTGGACTCCACTGGAATGGGCTCATTTTGCATATAATAATAATAATAATAATAATAATAATAATAATATATAGCACGTCTGGGCTACACCATCCGTAGCTCAGTTTAAAGAAAGATCAGCCCGTACTGATGTACCGCTGTCCAGGGGACGCCCGAATGTACTTATAGTACATCATTTCCATGGAGGCTCTTTCCATGTCCCAATGAGATGATGATGATGATTGATGATATGACGGGGTTGAAGCCAATGAAGATCTTAACCTAACCTAGTTAACCATTGATGACCATTGATGGAATTCCTCTTTCGAGAAATGTACCCAAGGTACTAGCCGAGAGTCTAACCTGTGACTCATTGGTTCTGAATGGTCCTGTGGACAAACCATCACTTATCTGTCTATGAGTCACATTAGGGTGGAGGTGTGTGAATTTCAGATAGGTCGTGGGTCAAACCTCCTTCGCTTGGACTTGAAAAACCTTCGTACCTTAGAAACATTTCCAAGGACGAAGAACACTTGAATACATTATAAATAGATGTGAAATATTCACTAAATATTATATATTTAATCAGATAATCCCTTTTATAACAGCTACTAGACAATAGTTTAACGCCGACTGATTAAATAATATGTATAGGTCCGTTTTCTTTTCTCAATACCAAGACGCGATTAATGGATGATTTAAAAAATTCAATAGCATCAGCCCGTAATTGATAATCCACGGTCTGTTGGCGAAGATAGTGTCAACGTTTGCGTATAGCGTGCTTCATGTGGTCAAAACAAAGAACCCTCTAGCCTTTAATCTCAGTTTTATAAATCGGAACCGCTACTTTTCCCTTCAAGTAATTCCTCATTTGTCCTTCACGAGGGTTGAGTTTACCTCGTGCCAAACACAATTATTCACAGAAAGATCTAAAAACACCTGGGATTGAACCAGGTATCTCTCTATCTGTAGCCAGGAACTCTGACCACTAGGCCACAGATGCAGTCAAATGAATAGTTAAGAAAAGAAAGAAAAAAACAGTGCTATGTGACAAAAAAAAAACTGTTTCTGCTTTGCTTCGCATGTTTCAAAATTCACCTCGCATTTAAAAGGTGAACGTCAGCACAGGAACCCCCCTCCCCTGTTAACACATTTGACACATGAATTAGATAGAAAGTGCGTTTGTAGTTAGCTGATCCCTCGTAACATTGATTTATCTGCTTGCACTTCCAAACGGTATCACTCGACACACAACCGTGGCGTGCGACATCACTTATTCACTCCGCAGGCAAATATAATAGGTCACTTTCCGACATTCCCTGTGAAACCATTCCCCGCTCTTACGCTAATATCGTCACCGAACTGACACCTGGGACGGAGAACTTAGAAAGTGCGCAAGAAGGAGTAGAACCTCTTCAAAAGAAACCTTGTATTACATCTTTCTTATCATCGTCATCATCTTTAGGTCATCCATCTTGCGGTCGGTTTGCTGCACTTCTCCACCTTTCACTATCCCGGGTCAAGGTTGTACATCTTTGTGCCTTCTTCTGCCAACGTGTTCTTTAACTATCCCGGGCCAATGTTGTACATCTTTGTGCCTTCTTCTGCCAACGTGTTCTTTAACTATCCCGGGCCAATGTTGTACATCTTTGTGCCTTCTTCTGCCAACGTGTTCTTTAACTATCCCGGGCCAAGGTTGTACATCTTTGTGCCTTCTTCTGCCAACGTGTTCTTTAACTATCCCGGGCCAAGGTTGTACATATTTGTGCCTTCTTCTGCCAACGTGTTCTTTAACTATCCCGGGTCAAGGTTGTACATCTTTGTGCCTTCTTCTGCCAACGTGTTCTTTAACTATCCCGGGCCAAGGTTGTACATCTTTGTGCCTTCTTCTGCCAACGTGTTCTTTAACTATCCCGGGCCAATGTTGTACATCTTTGTGCCTTCTTCTGCCAACGTGTTCTTTAACTATCCCGGGCCAAGGTTGTACATCTTTGTGCCTTCTTCTGCCAACGTGTTCTTTAACTATCCCGGGCCAAGGTTGTACATCTTTGTGCCTTCTTCTGCCAACGTGTTCTTTTACTATCCCGGGCCAAGGTTGTACATCTTTGTGTCTTCTTCTGCCAACGTGTTCTTTAACTATCCCGGGCCAATGTTGTACATCTTTGTGCCTTCTTCTGCCAACGTGTTCTTTAACTATCCCGGGCCAAGGTTGTACATCTTTGTGCCTTCTTCTGCCAACGTGTTCTTTAACTATCCCGGGCCAAGGTTGTACATCTTTGTGCCTTCTTCTGCCAACGTGTTCCTTAAGGAGGGTGGGGTGACCTGGTGATCTAGGGGTAAGGTGTCGGACTTCTATGCTGGGGTCCGGGGTTCAATCCTCGGTCCCGGCACAGATTTATCTGGTTACCAAACCCTTCCTTCACCTCTGACAAGACTTGTATTAATCACAACTTGTGAATGTGAGGAATGTCAGGCCTTCACCGTGGTTCGGATCACACGTTAAACTGTAGGTCCTCCATTTCATCTCACAATCACCCTACCATTACACATTAGCGTAAGTGCGTATAACCCGAACGGGTAGTAAGACGCGGTGCTAATAGTAATAATAATAATAATAATAATAATAATAATAATAATAATAATAATAATTTAAGGAGGGTGGAGGTCAGGATGAACTAATTAAAGTCAATATTTCTGCAGTTGTTATAACAAAACACCTTTTTGTACAAAACAAATAAAATATTACTTTAGTAGATATATTTAGTATTTTCTATACATATTAATCTCAACAGTTATTGAATGTTTGTCAGGAGTATAGCAGCATTTTAACAGGACTTTTTAAATAAAAATAAATAGTCCTGATCAAATTTCACTATGTTCATGAAAGATATTCAAGAACTGTTGAGATTTATATGTGTAGAAAATTAAACTAAACATAACTACTAAAGCAATATTTTATTTGTTTGTCTAAAAAGGTTTTGTTTTAAAAACTGCAAAAATATATTATTATTTTTTAGTCTCCTTCCATTTTACCTTCATATGTCAACGCTATGGTTAGGTCAGGCTAGTCTTGGTTATGTTAAAATTATATTTATATGTTGGATAAATACTAGTCTCTTTACTTGATCTCGACCCCTCGGAAGAGGAGTATTGTGATCGTTAAAATAATCTAACTTGAGATTTTGATCAATGTTGACATTTCAAGACCCCCTGAAACGGGCAAAGTGGTTTTCGCGATGTCGTCTGTCTGTCTGTCTGTCTGCCCGTTAGTATCTCAGCCTAGAGCCTAAACCAATTTGATCGGTCGGGGTAAAACTTGGTATCAAGGGTTTTCATAAGATCCCCCAAGGGGATTTGAAATTAGATATCCAAGGGTAGTTTATTGACGGCAAAAAGAGAAGAAAATCGATTTATTAGAAATCCGCTCTTATTATTATGATTAAATTTTGTATCTAGGCACTATTCAACATTACAAACAAAATTTAGACTTTCATTTTCCCATCAAAATTACTTTATGGGTAGTTTAAATAATCAGAAATTTCTAATTTTTATCATATCTCCGCAACTATTTCAGATAAGAAATAATTTATCATTGTAAAGTTGTGTATCATTAAAATAAAAAATATTTTATTTGAAACATATATTTATAAAACCAATAGTTTATAAGGTATAAGTAAATATATATAAATAATAATAGTAAATATAATAGTAAGTGTATATATATATATATATATATATATATATATATATAATATATATATACGGAAGTTTTGAAAACGAAATTATGCTCTTTGGTGGACAGAGAAGCTCCTCTTTTCTCATTATTTCTCTAGCTATATATCATTTCATTTATGCTCTTTGGTGAAATGTTTCTGCAACTGTGTATATTATTTTATTTCATCCTATTAGTTTTCAACAAATGTATTTATTTTAAGATAAGACGAGAGAAAGTCTTTGTGGTGTACCGTTCAATTTAGTTTTTAGGTAGAGTGTAAAGCCTCAAAGTATCTTTCTAGTTCTGTATCCGTCACATTTCTACTCAGACACTCGTAAATAATAGAACAGACTTGAAAAAACACAGCCCTTTTTCCTCTCGACCTTAACGGATAGTATCGACCACAGTTCTTTAATCTCTTCGAGAGGGTTTTAAACTTGATTACTTCTGGTCGGAAACCACAATACTTTGACCTGTCGCTGCCGTGGGGTAAAAACAACTACCATTGCTGTTCTACGGACATTTACGTTAAATCTCTCCGTAAAAAAAAAAGCTTCCAGCTCTCAGTACCTTGGTTTGACTACCAACTGGATATATCGAGGGAGGTATGTTAGGTGAGATTCCTGGGAACCATCAGAACGAGGAAGTTTTGGGTGCTAAAAGTCCCCTTCCTTATAGGATGTTGTAACTAATATATTTAATCATATATATCATCTCTTGAGGGTATGTGGTTTGTACCGCGATTAAATACGTTGAGTAGAGCTTAATCTACCCATCATCTCTTGAGGGTGTGTGGTTTGAATCCCAATTAAAGATGTAAAGCCAGGGACCAAACAAGATACTTATAATAGGATGATGAAAATAACCTGAATAAGTAGTAAGACGTGATGCTAGAAAATAAATAAAAAATACAAAAGTATCTGTATTCCCCAATATCCAGGAGGTTCAAAGTTGTTACAAACTGGCAGGCACATTAAATGTGTAAAACAAGGCCAATTCTGTCTGGATATTTAGGGCCCAACTGATGAAGTGCCGTTGTTTTAGTCCTATACTCTCTTTTATAGCGGGGGTGGTGTGGTTAAGTACCTGGCTAAATTGTTTTGCTGAATATGATACCGGTTATAGTAGAAGAAGGATAGTCAACTGACCACCGGGTTGGGATATCCCCACAGTGTGATTTTCCATCCCATCTCTAGGTGCATGCTGGTGCGTTTCCTTGAAATTAAGTTTTTTCATCTTTCTCCCCTAGGATGTTTAGCTCAAGCAGACCACCGATACAAAGCAGTGTCATAATATAGACAGGTATATGTTAGCATCAGGTGTGGCAAAGATGCTAGCACCAGGGGGTGGCTGAGATGCTAGCACCAGGGGGTGGCTGAGATGCTAGCACCAGGGGGTGGCTGAGATGCTAGCACCAGGGGGTGGCTAAGATGCTAGCACCAGGGGGTTGCTGAGATGCTAGCACCAGGGGGTGGCTGAGATGCTAGCACCAGGGGGTGGCTAAGATGCTAGCACCAGGGGGTGGCTAAGATGCTAGCACCAGGGGGTGGCTGAGATGCTAGCACCAGGGGGTGGCTGAGATGCTAGCACCAGGGGGTGGCTGAGATGCTAGCACCAGGGGGTTGCTGAGATGCTAGCACCAGGGGGTTGCTGAGATGCTAGCACCAGGGGGTGGCTAAGATGCTAGCACCAGGGGAGGGAGTGTACTTGTAACAAACTTCGAATAAATCATCGCACGCGAAGACTAAGTTTCAGCACCATCAGGGTTAAAACCAAGGACTCTAAATTAGTTTTAGACAGCGCTGGAATAATAACGCCTCATAGAACTTGACCATGATAATAGTAAATGGTTGTCTAAACGAATGTAAGTGGTTCCTAGTTTATCACTTTATAGTTTTGACGTTAGACAAAGAGTAAATCACACCCTCGGTATTACCTGAAAACTCACCAAAATAAAACGTAGTTTTTAAAATACATGTTTTAAGTTTTGATAAATGATCAAGTGTCGTAAGTTCTTGATACTTTGTCGATAAGGACTCTTTCACTCACCATGGTGGATGTTTGTTGACCTCCTGACGATCACTCTCCAATAAAATCCCTCTCACTCACCATGGTGGATGTGTTTGTTGAGGTCCTGCCGATCACTCTCCAATAAAATCCCTCTCACTCACCATGGTGGATGTGTTTGTTGAGGTCCTGCCGATCACTCTCTAATAAAATCCCTCTCACTCACCATGGTGGATGTTTGTTGAGGTCCTGCCGATCACTCTCCAATAAAATCCCTCTCACTCACCATGGTGGATGTTTGTTGACATCCTGACGATCACTCTCCAATAAAATCCCTCTCACTCACCATGGTGGATGTGTTTGTTGAGGTCCTGCCGATCACTCTCCAATAAAATCCCTCTCACTCACCATGGTGGATGTGTTTGTTGAGGTCCTGCCGATCACTCTCCAATAAAATCCCTCTCACTCACCATGGTGGACGTGTTTGTTGAGGTCCTGACGATCACTCTCTAATAAAATCCCTCTCACTCACCATGGTGGATGTTTGTTGAAACCCTGACGATCACTCTCCAATAAAATCCCTTTCACTCACCATGGTGGATGTTTGTTGACATCCTGGCGATCACTCTCCAATAAAATCCCTCTCACTCACCATGGTGGATGTTTGTTGAAACCCTGACGATCACTCTCCAATAAAATCCCTCTCACTCACCATGGTGGATGTTTGTTGACATCCTGACGATCACTCTTCAATAAAATCCCTCTCACTCACCATGGTGGATGTGTTTGTTGAGGTCCTGCCGATCACTCTCCAATAAAATCCCTCTCACTCACCATGGTGGATGTTTTTTTACATCTTGACGATCACTCTCTAATAAAATCCCTCTCACTCACCATGGTGGACGTGTTTGTTGAGGCCCTGACGATCACTCTCCAATAAAATCCCTCTCACTCACCATGGTGGATGTTTGTTGAAACCCTGACGATCACTCTCTAATAAAATCCCTCTCACTCACCATGGTGGATGTTTGTTGACATCCTGACGATCACTCTCCAATAAAATCCCTCTCACTCACCATGGTGGATGTGTTTGTTGAGGTCCTGCCGATCACTCTCTAATAAAATCCCTCTCACTCACCATGGTGGATGTTTGTTGATATCCTGACGATCACTCTCCAATAAAATCCCTCTCACTCACCATGGTGGATGTTTGTTGATATCCTGACGATCACTCTCCAATAAAATCCCTCTCACTCACCATGGTGGATGTTTGTTGACATCCTGACGATCACTCTCCAATAAAATCCCTCTCACTCACCATGGTGGATGTGTTTGTTGAGGTCCTGCCGATCACTCTCCAATAAAATCCCTCTCACTCACCATGGTGGACGTGTTTGTTGAGGTCCTGCCGATCCACTGCTCCTATTAACACCACGACACTCCACTCTCCGACCAAACGCTAGTGGGGCGCTGTCTGTACCTCTATCACCATCTTATATACTTAACATCCCGCTGCTAGCTGGAGAACCTAGCGCCGCCATTGTTTACTGTAGCGTCTTACTACTGCTTGCTACTCCTTCCTCCCAGTCCTGTGGCTTGCGACGGAGGAGGAGGAGGGGAGGTCAAGGCTTCGAGGCCGACCGCCCGCACATTCTTACAGTGGGTTGTGTGAACGCTTGTGACGGCAGCTCAATTATTAGAACCAGAGAGATCGACTGAGTTTCAATAAACCGTCGGGGAAACAGTTGTTTCAGTTTCGACACCTTCTCTCAAGAGGGGAGGGAGGGGGGAAGCAACGCACTTTCGTCGTGCATGGTCCTTGACTGGGAGGCGCTGTCATTCTCCCCCCCCCCCTCCGCCACTCGAGTAATAATACTATTAATACCACTACTAATAGTATTAGTATTTAATAGTATTGTAATTAGTAACAAACAAATTAAGGTGGGGATATAGAGGACGCGAGAAAATATCAGCGTTTTTGCAGTTTTTATAGCAAAATATATTTATCCAAAATCAATCAAATATTGCTTAAGTAGAAACATAAAGTTTAATTTTCTTCACATGGTGATATCAACAGTTGAATATCTGTCATGAGCAAAGCGGAATTGGATAAGTACCTTTTTAGATGAAGAGAAGTAGTTGTCATTAAATTCTAAGACATCCTTTACAGATATTCAACAACTGTTTATATCACCATGTGAAGAAAATTAAACTATAATCACCGCGTCTTACTACCTGTTCAGGTTATACGCATATATGATAATTACTCTACCGGGGTAGGGATGAGGAAGGAAGTATTTTAGAGGTAATCTACCCGCATTTGCGTGGAAGGAGAGGGGAAAACATTTAGGAAAAAATCATCCTCAAAACACCCAACTGGGATTCGAACCCGTCTTCAGCGGGCCAGTCTAACGTGAGAGTGATGCCTCACACCGTCTGGCCACTGAAGCGGGCCAGTCTAACATGAGAGTGATGCCTCACACCGTCTGGCCACTGAAGCGGGCCAGTCTAACGTGAGAGTGATGCCTCACACCGTCTGGCCACTGAAGCGGGCCAGTCTAACGTGAGAGTGATGCCTCACACCGTCTGGCCACTGAAGCGGGCCAGTCTAACGTGAGAGTGATGCCTCACACCGTCTGGCCACTGAAGCGGGCCAGTCTAACATGAGAGTGATGCCTCACACCGTCTGGCCACTGAAGCGGGTTTTGCCTGCTGCAATCGTTATTTTATTACTATATTTAACTGTTGGTAAGAAACCCGTACACCCCCAAAATAAGGATCTTTGTCACGTGCCACTCAACTTTGTCACGTGCCAATCAACTTTGTCACGTGCCAATCAACTCTGTGACGTACCAATCAACTTTGTGACGTACCAATCAACTTTGTGACGTACCAATCAACTTCGTGACACAGTCAGCTAGAAATCACAGATTCACACCAACACAACACAGCACGTGGATGATTTTTGATTGATCAAAGGAGATAAAGAGTTAATAGAAATTACCAAATCTAAACATTGCTGAAATATTGAATGATATTTGGATAAAAACTGCGTTGAAACGAACGTTTTTTGACCATTTTAGAATTAACTCACAGATAAGCATTGTACAAAAATCTTCATTCTTTTATAATAGGATCATACTGTGGTAATTATCAAGAAACTTTGTCGCTTTGTCCCCCATCGTCACCACGGAAAATTTCGAGTAATTGTTCAAATACGAATGCGCTGCACATTTCTGGCATATCTTGGTCTTCTCCCTTTTACTCCCATAATACCTTGCGCGCTCCTGGGGCTGAGTTGGGCCTGGAAACTGCTAGAAAAGATGTGATGCTCCAGACAAACTCAAGTGACGCATTAAGAAGGCCCTTATGGAGAGATTGCTTGTCTGGGCGGTCGGCCAAATCTCACATCGCTACTTCAGTCCGTGTTTATTGAAAACAGGTTTAGAAATTGGGCAAGAGGGGGAGAGATAAGGGAACGTGTGTGGGGGGCGGGGGGGGGGAAGGTTTTTGTGCCACCTACGTCTAAACACCATGAGGAAATTTTTAAAGGTTATTAGTAGTTAAGAAAGTTAATTGAATTGATATAATAATTTAGGTTTGATACTTCAGTTGAGGTTAGAAGAGGGCGCGAATTAAAGGAGGTAATTTTGCATACCTTTTTTTTTTTTCGTCCCTTAACTTCAAAAACGGAACCTACAAACGGGAATCCAATCAGAGACTCTTATCCAGATGTCATTGTTAAAATTTACGAATTTAATATTGACGCGGCTTTATCTAGAGATCATAGAGATCATCTTCCAAGCTTCGATATTAATGAAAACAATTTTTTTTTATCTAGCACCGCGTCTTACTATCCATTCGGATTATAGGCTTATGTTCTAATTACGCTATTGGATCAATGTTGAGGAATGTTGAATTAATTTAAAGTAAACGTACTCGCATTTGCGTTGAGAGAGTGTGGGAAACCATTTAGGGAAAAAACCATCTTCAGTTCCCCAGAACAGGGGAGAACCACGATCTCCTAGACCTCGGCAGTATAGTCTATTGTGTTAGTAGCACCTTAAACCATGTAACCATCGAAGTGGGGTTCAATTAATTGGACAAGCGTTAAGTTTTCCCATAGTTATTATTTTGGATAAAATAAATAAAACATTTTTAAGAATCAAATAACCGAAGCTATTATTTATGCTTTTTAGTGAGGATTACTCCATCTAGATATAATATTCTGAAATTAAAAAATGACACCCGGACATGGGACCTGGTCCCGGGTTCGATTTCCATGTTCAGATGTCAATTTTCAGAAAATAAAATCATTGTTTCAGTAGATTTGCTTTACCTCCATTATTGTTTCCAGCCTGTGGTCAGTTTTTTATTCAAGTCATATATTTTCCACTACCAGCTGGCTCGGCCTGTCGTAGTTCGTATAAATTATAATATAATTTAAGACTAGAACAGGTACAACATCAAGTCTACGGCAGTTAATTTATCAATATTAAAGGGTAAACCCATATTTTCATCAATGATAATTTTTTCGGCTAAGCCTAGAATCAAACCCGGCCCGGGACGCTTAAGTTGTTTAGGTGATCACTCTACCGACGGAGCTAAGGTGTCGGATCAGTAAATTAGATTAGTTTAATTTTCTACAAATTTGTCTTGAGTATTGTGGCATCTGACGAGATTTTTTTTAATTAATAGAAAATGTCCTGTTAAAATCTATCAATGCCCATGGCAGATATACTAAACCTGATTAGATTACTTATTGTGTTCAGAAAATTAAAATAAACGCTCTTACTAAAGTAATTATTTATTTATTTAGACCAAAAGTGTTTTGTTCAAAAAAATTGTGAGGTTACAGACGTCAAAAATTGCTCCCTTACATTAAACTAAATCACACTACTTTTTTTACTAACACTTGTTAACTTGGAGAGAGAAGTATTGGTTGGTAAAAAAACAACCAATATTGAGGTTTTGATAAATATAGACGTTTTATGACCCCCTGAAACCGAAAACAGTGGTTTTGGCGATGCAAAGTTGTAGAGCTATTAAAAATTAAACCAATCGTTATGAGCTATAAGCAAATATATTTTCCAAATTGAAGTCTGAGAAACATCGAGTTGATTTTTCTGCTGTTTGGTGGAGATTTTCTTCGCTTCACAAATCTTACGAGATTTAACTACATGTTTATATTGTAAGATAAAAGAAAAAGTATGTACGGAGACTGTACAGTCACTGTCGCAAGGAGCTATATTTTAACTAGGAGACTGTACAATCACTGACGAAGGCGAGGAGCTATATTTTAACTAGGAGACTGTACAATCACTGACGAAGGCGAGGAGCTATATTTTAACTAGGAGACTGTACAATCACTGACGAAGGCAAGGACCCATATTTTAACTAGGAGACTGCACAATCACTGACGAAGGCAAGGAGCTATATTTTAACTAGGAGACTGTACAATCACTGACGAAGGCAAGGAGCTATATTTTAACTAGGAGACTGTACAATCACTGACGAAGGCAGGAGCTATATTTTAACTAGGAGACTGTACAGTTAATGATGAAGGCACGGAGCTATATTTTAACTAGGAGACTGTACAATCACTGACGAAGGCGAGGAGCTATATTTTAACTAGGAGACTGTACAATCACTGACGAAGGCGAGGAGCTATATTTTAACTAGGAGACTGTACAATCACTGACGAAGGCGAGGAGCTATATTTTAACTAGGAGACTGTACAATCACTGACGAAGGCGAGGAGCTATTTTTAACTAGGAGACTGTACTATCACTGACGAAGTAGAGGAGCTATATTTTAACTAGGAGACTGTACAATCACTGACGAAGGCAAGGAGCTATATTTTAACGATAGTTTCTATCGTCAGAAGGTGGCGAGGTGTGACAGTGGAGTAATCTATTTTGTGAACCAAGCAAAGCAAACTGGAGTGTAACTTTATACGAGCGGAGTGGAGGGAGGGGAGGTTTATGAGTGTTTACACTCCTTCCCCTCTCCCCTTCCCATCACCCAGGGTTTGCCTCATAAAATAATCGCTTGTTCCACTTATTTCAGAAATAAATTTATGTGTAACGCACTATACAACAGAAGAGTATAGTTTCCTTTCGGTAAAAAATAAGACAGAATCCTCCAGTTAATAGATTTTGTAAGATTTTTTTACAACACTATGTTTTTTGATAAATATTTTGAAATAAACGCTTTCTAACAAAATCAAACTACTTGATCAAAAATTTATGATTATTTGAGAGGATAAATTAAATTTAAAACAGTCTTTCCTGTTAAATTCTAACGATTGAAAGTTGGGTGGTGTGTGAGGGGGCGGGGGATTATAGACTTTCAATTAAAGAAAATTATTCGTATTTCTTTACAAGGCTAAGGACATTAGCTACCTGTGACGTCACGGTAAGCCAAAATAAGATTTATCACGTCAATGCATTTACGTTACATTCGGCAATTCTTAAAGTTATAACAGTATAACCAAAGCCATACATTCTCAAATACTTCTAAAAATAGTTTTACAATGTTACAAAATTATGTTTTTGATTTTGTAGTAATTTTTTTTATAAATACTTGTTTTATATAAATCGTCTACAACTCATGCGATTTGGTTTAATCATGACAATGGCCTGTAGAAACTTTTCTGCCAGGGCGTGGATTAAAAATCTATTGAGTATATATATATATATAATCTTTAATAGCAAATAAGAAGAGGGAAGTTTTAAAAAGCACGTCAATTCTGTTTGGGAGCAAATAGTTTGTGTAAACTCGTCAGAGGACGAGGGGGAGTGTATAAAAAACAGTAAAACTACCCATTTTCTTTCCTCTCTTTCTATTTCGTACATTTGTGTCTAAGTGTAGTAGTGCTTAAGAGTGTTAAGTGTCAACTTAGATGTAAAGCGTTTAGTAAATTTTATTCGAAATCCCCAAGTAGGCAACATCGTTAAGGAAACAGAAGTTTTATTTTATAAGTTCTCACTAACCTTTTATAATTAACTGTACATAGTAAGTTTCCTTGTTAATTTACCGTTCACATTTACCGTTTTATATTCAATAAATGTAACAGCTTTAACTCCTCTCCCCACACACGAATCTTACCACCGGTCTGGGCTATATGCACTTTATTAAATTGATGGGGTAGTGATTAGGAAGGTAGAATTTAGAGGGAATGTATCTACCGTTACGAAAAAGTAAAGTGCAAAACCATTTAGCGGGGGGGGGGGGAAACCTTTGGTCCACCGTTTACAGCAAGGTTGGGATTTGAATCCCGATAATATGTACCAGGATTCAATTTCCGACCTCCTTGTCAATGATAGACCAGACTAGATGTGACTGACATCTAATCTGCATATCCACCAGTGAAAGTTTCTCTATTTTAAATAAATTTTAAATAGTATCTACAATCCTTTTGTTTAAATTATATTTGTATTTAAAAATACGAATTCATCTTAACGATTAGGTAATTGTTATTAATGTGTGTACTCATGCAAATAGTCACGTGACAAAATTAGTCACGCTCACAATAGATTGTATTACCAGTGACGTGGAGGTCGGGGTTCAAATTTTGGCCTAGTGTTGTTTGGATATCTCATTCTCTCTCTTTGTGTAATTGCTGATGCATTTTCTTACAAACAACTCTCCTGCTAGCTATTTGGTGGTAGAATGATATAAGGCGTCACTCTCACAATATACTGGACTGCAGATGATGGAGAGATCGAGTTCGAATTTAGGTCGGTGTACAAAGTTTTTTTCCTAAATGTTTTCCGACTCCCCTCCATCCAAATGTGGGTACATCACCTCTAAATTTCAATTTTTCTACTCATTAACACATTATCGTAATTAGTACATGAGCGTATAACATAAACGCCAAGTTATACACGGTGATAAAAAATAAAATAGTTACCCTTCTTCCTACTTATATTTAATCCTTATAAGTAAAAAGTTATTTAAAAAATTGATCAAATTCTTAGAACCTTATAAGGATTAATACCGAAATAACTCTGTATTCGGTGGGCACGCCAACTAGATGCCAGGCTCGTATATTGTGCTGACGAGGTGGCTGGGTTAAAACCCAGGTCGGGTTTGGTCTAGCTACATGCAAATGTGGGTGCATCTAAATTATACCTTTCCCAATCCTACCACGTTATGATACAATAATTATAATGCATATAGTTCAGACGTTCAACAATAAACCGTTTTAAAAAATTTAATAAATTTTAATGTATCTTTCTGTAAATTTAGATTTTGTTTTTGCTACAAAACACTTTAATTTGGGTGGCTTATTCTCTATCACCTTCCATTCATGTTTATTTCTTAAAGGTTCAAAGTTTACAGACAAATTCCTGATGTACACGTTAGCTACATTCAAATAAGGCCAATTTATTTCCCTGACACGTTACTAAAAATATTCTAAGAGATGCGAAGATAAAACATTTGTTAAAGAAAGCTCTTATGAAAATTAATAACTTCATTTTTTAAATAAAGAAATCCTTGAGAGGTAAAGAATAAAAATTTGAAATTTGGAACGTTTCCAAATTACTTGAATCATGAATAACATTTATCCTCAAGTGAAAAAAAAATCTACGAATTATACCCATGCGTTGTTTTAAATTTGCTTTGTTTAGATTACATTCTTATCATATTTGCGGTGGTCGTGGAGTCTAAGGCGTCACTCTCGCAATAACCTGGATTAACAAAAAAAAAAGGAATATTAGAGTTACTATTCCTGCCGGCGCGTAATTAGGGTTGTTTTCCCTAAATAGTCTTATACTATCCCTCCACGCAAATGCTATTACACTTTCTCTAAATTCTACCTTATTCATCCTTAACTCATTGGCTCAATTAGTACATGAGCGTATAACCTGAACAGGTAGTAAGATTCAATGCTAAAACAAACTGCGAATATTCTGGATGGGTGGTAAGATTCAGTGAAAATAATAATGTTAAAACTAGGATATTATCTCTTGTTGGTTATCAATGGGTCGCGATGTTCTCAAAACACACACAATTGGGGTCAAACCCCACCCAAAAAAAGTTGGGCACCCTAAATGGTTTCGCAATCTCCCTCCACAAAAATGCCGTTATATTTCCTATAAAATTACACCTTCTACATCTATATTCCACTATCGTTGTTAATGTATGCGTACAGCCCGAATCTGCTGTGTAAACAAGGTATATGAAAAGAAATACCTCAATGGTTTTTAAAAGTTGGCAAATAAATCCGCTTTTAACCACAAATCCTCGGAATATTCCGTTGAACTAACTCAGGGAAACGCTGCTAATCTCAGCTGTTTAGAAAAAAAACTCGTAATTCCCCGAGAGATGTAAAAACTGTTTTACAATCAAAGGCTATACACCCTCGTGCTCTTTCTAAGCCGGCCTGTTCTAGGAGTTGTAGTTTGGCAAGGATTGTATAAATAATCTCACAAAGTTTTACCGACTGTCTTATCCGGAGTTGAGAAATAATCGTTGTTAATTGAAAAATACATTATATTTAGTGCATTGGGAGGTCAAAAGTAGTCAGTTATACAGGGTGCCCAGACTTAAACCACGGCATCTGTGGGCAGAAGGAAAGAGATATCCTAGAGAGAGAAAATAGGCCTGGAAAAGTCTACTTGTTTTACTAAATATAAGATGAATTGAGACAAAACAATGCCGGAAGTACGCAACATTATGTACGTACGTGTACTACAGGATTGCATAACATTAGGCGGTCGGAAGTGTCCGGCTGCGAGCAACGTTGCTGAGAGTATGCTTGTTGTGAGCAAGTCTAGGAAGGAGTTTTAACACCTGCTGGGATGTGACCACCTGCTGATATACAACTTTCTGTACATGTACTTACAATACACACAGCTGCGTATTCCAGGCGTTGTTACTACTAACTTCAACATAATATTTAGTAATAAATGATTAATTTAAAAAAAAACACTAGAATTCTCTCTTTTTATACGCAAATGTTGTGGTTTAAGTTTGGGCAGAGAGTTTTGAAACTTCCTGTATCGTGACTATTCTAATATTCTTTCAATAATAGTAATACGCATAATGGATTTATAATCAACTTTGTAGACAAATTTATATCAACAAACTGATTACAAACTATACCTAGGATATAGCTCGAAATACAGTCCAATGTTCATAGTAAGAATCTTATCTGACAGCTATAAAAGTTACTATTCATACATCAAGTCATGTGATCTGAAGCGGTTCAAATCACTGTCTCGGCGTTCATTTCTAAAAAAAAAAAAAAACTTACGTCGAGCTACAAAAAGCTATTTTAATCCTAAAATTGTATTTTTATATTGCTATTCTCATCCTAAAATTTAGTTACAAACTGCTATTATCATCCTATTTTGGGCTACAAAGAGCTATTTAATCCAAAAATTGACTTACATAAAACTATTTTACTTCCAAATTTGATTTACAAACAGCTATTTCAATCCTAAATTAGAGTTACATAAAACTATTTTCATCTACAAAACCAGTTATAGAAAGATGTTTTAATCCTATATTGAATTATAAATAAATATTTTAATCCCAAAATTAAACTGCATAAAGGTAGGGTTTTTTAATTTGAGCTGCAAAAAGCTAGTTAAATTCTAAAATTGAGCTACATAAAGCCATTTATTGCCTAATATTTATTTATTTCTTCCATCTAAAAGACTACGACGGTAATAACTGGTTGTATTTTTTTCTTCCTTGAGCAATATTAAGTTTGTACTCCACGTAAACAAAAGTTATGTTCCTAATAACTAGCTTTTGCATTGCTTTCTATCCATCTCTCGCTTTACTTATCTCGTTCTTTGTTCAAATATTTATCATCTACTCGTGTTTTCCTCGTTCTCTCTGTCCTGTTCCATCCATCAGCAGCATTCCTACACACACACACACACACACACAGCTCCCCCTCTGCCAACCAAATTCTGTGCCACACACTCCCCACTCCGCTGAAAAACAACTTTTCCTGTGTTCCTAATACCCCAACAGAATTCCCCCCTCTGGTAACCAACATGGCCCCTCCCTCGCCATTCATAACCTCACTCCCAGTTTGGAAACTTGGGAAGGTGGGTGACAATGTTCCTATATTCAACATTTGGAGGCGGAAAGGGGAGAGGCGGAGGGAAAACGATTAAACATTCCTCCTTAATAAACCTCGCAGGATATTCCAAACTTGTATAATTTAATTTTTGATACAGTGGCTATGTCAAATTGGGCAATCATTATTACGATAGCTTTGATCTTAATTGTATTTGCAGGTGTAGAAATAGAGTTGAGTTTAATCTGTTATTTTACTATTCCTAATCTTTATTTTAAATAAGAATCCTAATACGAATCTTAGAAAACATATTAAACATATTAGTTGTTTTAATTTTTATTTTTTAGTACCACTTTTTAAAACCCGTTTGGGTTTTACGTTAATGTGTTAGGGACGAGTAAGGTTGAATTTAGAGGAAGCGTACCCAAGTTTGCGTGGAAGGTGATTGGAAAATTATTTAGGAAAATAAAACCTCATTTTCGTTGGCAATCCAGGCTATTGCGATAGTTGCACCTTAGACCATTTGATCATTGAAGGTGATTTAATAGTTTTAATTTAATACTAAAACATTCATACACCGGTTAAGCGGTGAATGAATTATCCGTGCTCTTATTGCTAATTTTATAATATAACTATTTTGGGAAAGATTATCAGTAAACTAGCTCTTAAACACATTCAAATTCAAGATTTAGGGTACAGGAGGAAAAAGGGGGAGAGGGGTAAATTACACACGTTTTCTAAGACAACAATTTTATATCTCAAACCCCATAAAGACATCAAACAATTTTTTTTAATTAATTTAAATATGACAGAGAACTCGTTTATCCATAATATTAATTTCATTAGAAAGGTATCATGATTGTCTAACAGATGGCAGCACTAACTCATTATGAGTTGCACTTTGTCCCTTTTTCTCATGTACCCTTCAAATTTAACACATATTTATGAAGGTCTTATCGCAAGTCAACACGCCAGGTAAGTATTGATTGTATCCTAGCGCTCGCTATAGTTTAAAGTCGTAAACTATGTTTACTCACTGCAGTCTTTAATCTGTAGGAACGTACTAATATTTGATGGAAAATGGCTGAGTAGTAAACCTGTGTTTAATTTACTTTGGCTACCCCACGTCTCCCCCCCCCCCCCCCATCCGTTCATAGTCGTCAAGACAAGATAAACTGTCTTCACTGACAGAGGCTCGAAGTACGTTCTCGAAACTACTTGTCATAAATTATCTTCTGAGAATGTGTATCGGACCATTAAACTCGAGTAACTGGTGTTGGCAAGCTTTGTGCTGAATGGTTTAGTTCAAAGAATAGAGAGAGAGAAAACAGCCCCGTGAGATAAAACTGCCTATCAATACTTCATACTTTGCTGTAACGCAAGGAAGTATCATCCTCAGGGGTAAAATTAAAACCACAGTAGAACATGGCAAAAAAAGAGTATATTATGCAGATGTATATTTTTTAACCATCAACTTTAAAATAATTTAACTAAAGTAAGTCATAAACCTACACAATAAATTTGTTTCTTAACGTTTCTGCACCAGTAAAAAAAAAAAAATAGGTCAAAAAGTGCTTTTATATATTGTATTTTTTACATATATATTCGTTTCAAATGATAAATTATGGCTAAACAGGTTCAATATTATTTAATTGTTTAACTTGAGAAGACGCGACTCGTAGTCAAGCTAAAGACAAACAAAATGGTGACTACACTCAGCTGTGCTTAAACTTACTAAGAACGCCATATATGATGTTTAAACTGACGCTCGATAGATAGCGTATCTATGAATCCGTGTAAGTGTATATTCATTAGCTTTTAAAAGGTATTTTATTTTAAAACTTATAAAAAACATAATATCTTACTAAAGCTACTTCCACGTATTCATACGCCAAGTCATGTTTTCTGTAACTATCACTTTTAATAGATAATATTAATACCGACAAACTAATGGTATACAGATCCTTGATTTACCGGATTCGGGTTCTGTGGTTTCGTAGATACGTGATTGCAGTACTTTGACTTACGACTAGTGGTGTCATCTATTAAGCGCTGTTTTAAACATATTATATGATGTTCTTAGTAGTTTCACGTAGAGCTGATAGTGTAGTCACAATTGTATTCAATCATAAGTGAATCTTGTCCAGCTTAAATTATACATTGGAACGAAGATATATGTTAAAAATACATTATATTCGAGCAGTATTTGACTAAAGTGGTTTTAGACTTGTGCGGAAAATTCCAGAACGAATTAACCGTATAAGTTGAGGAATTAAAGCATTAGTGTCTAAAGATATGAATCATTGTGTTTGAGAAATCTTTTATTGAATCTAATATATTTTTGAATGACAGTAAATTATAAAACGAATAGAGTTATCAGGCGTCAGAGAGAGAATTTATAGTAAACATCTGAAACATTATCGTCATATATTCTTTCGAAACATGTGCCCCCACTAAGACTCCAAATAATGTCTATAAAAGGTCAATCAGCTTCTAAAACCAGCCCTTAAGCTCTCAAAGATATACATGACATTTTTCCGTTAAATTCTACACACAAAAAGAATTGAAACTTTTCCAGCCTACTAAGTAGGTGATGTGAAGAAGTTGGATTGGAGGAGAGGTTACCTTGGTACCTTGGTACCTTGGTACCTTAGTACCTAAAGCCATATGATATACATAAAATAGTGGGAAGGGGGAAGTTGACATTGGCTATCAAATACTTAAACAAACCTTAAAATTATTTTAAGGTTCATATGTATTAAGTGTACCTGCATTTGCGTCGAGAGAGAGAGTGGAAAGCCATTTTTGGAGAGAAAAAAACTTCCCTCAGTACACACGATAGGGATTCGAACACCGATCTCCCCATCTTCGGTAGTCAAATCTATTGCGAGAATGATGCCTTAGATTATGTGGCCACTGATGTAGGTAGTTAATGTATCTTCATCATTTTAAATGTTACATTCTTAAACGACATGATTTTTAATTAATTTAAATAAAAAAATCGCTATCCTTAAAGAATAATATAGATATATTAACCTCTTATTTATCTATCTATATAGCATTGTCGCACTATCCTATTTTGTTATCATTTACTTTACATGAATAGTTCGTCCTTATGAGGAGTCCGTGAAGTGACACGTGGCCTTACAATGCCAAAAAGTTATCCACCCCTGACTAAAGTGTAAACTGTTTGATTGGGGATATCTCGATTACAGTATTTCCATTTAAATATAAGGTTTTTTCTTTTCTTCAGAAAAGTACCATTGAAAAGTTTCATAAAAAAAATGTAACCGAAAGTTCTCCATCTCTCGTCTCTCCTTAAATATCATGGACGCAGATTTTACAGAAACGTGAGAAGATGAGTTGATGAGAGGGAATTCACTCGTGTTTATATTATAAAAAAAATCCAACCTTTCTTTGTATATAAAAGAAAGTATTCTCCCCTTTTCTCTTTGTCGTATCATACAGACACCTCCCTTAGTCCTCCATTCGTTAGTCTGACGTCACGGGAAGCCCCGCCAACTTTTCCATTGTTGCGAGGGCTCGCTTTGTTCGCAGCTTCCTGGCAATCAGATAAGCGCTGCGCTGTTGCTTCCTTTTCTCTTGCTTCCATTGTTGCCATATCTTAGAGAAGATTACATTAGCCTGGTTCGAAAATACCAACTTGACTGCGCCGTACTCGTTCGTAGTATCGAGGATATTGGGATGGCAATCATCATAAACAAGCGTTCTGAGCGCTTCGGGAGAGCTAAAGCCCAATTTTAAGAAGAAGGCACTTTTAGAAAATACAAACTAGTTTTGTTAATAAAATTGATAACATTTTACTATTTTTATCGTTATTATTATTATTATTATTATTATTATTATTATTATTATTATTATTATTATTATTATTATTATTATACTTTTCAGTGCTGGCCTGTTATAGGTCTTTGACTTTTGGCCAGCACTATAATAAAGGAAATTGAAATTATGAAATGCTACATTTGGAGAAAAAACTTGGACTCTCAAGAAGATGGGAAGTAAATACTTGGAGAGTTTTGAAAAGGGGTGCGTGAGAAGACTTGAGAAGATCATGTAGATTGTAGACAGACAGGGTGACAAATGGAGTACTAACTAACAAGAGTGGGTGAGAAGAGAACCATTTTTGGATGTGATTCTTCGGTACGAAGCCAACTGGATCTGACGTAATTATCCTTAGGAGGAAATGTCTTCTGCATGACGTCATAGAAGGAAAGGTTTGAGGGAAAGAGGAGCTTAATAAGAAAAAAGGATTCAAATATTGGATGAGTTGAAGGAAATTAAGAAAACTCTGGGAGCTGAAGGAGGAGGCAGAGGAGTTCCTCTACTATCTCATGTACTCAAACATCCTCATTACATGCCCATACCATCTCCCTCTTGCTTCCTCTACTATCTCATGTACTCCAACATCCTCATTACATGACCATACCATCTCCCTCTTGCTTCCTCTACTATCTCATGTACTCCAACATCCTCATTACATGACCATACCATCTCCCTCTTGCTTCCTCTACTATCTCATGTACTCCAACATCCTCATTACATGACCATACCATCTCCCTCTTGCTTCCTCTACTATCTCATGTACTCCAACATCCTCATTACATGACCATACCATCTCCCTCTTGCTTCCTCTACTATCTCATGTACTCCAACATCCTCATTACATGACCATACCATCTCAGTCTTGCTTCCTCCACTATCTCATGTACTCAAACATCCTCATTACATGACCATACCATCTCAGCCTTGCTTCCTCTACTATCTCATGTACTCCAACATCCTCATTACATGACCATACCATCTCCCTCTTGCTTCCTCTACTATCTCATGTACTCCAACATCCTCATTACATGACCATACCATCTCAGTCTTGCTTCCTCCACTATCTCATGTACTCCAACATCCTCATTACATGTCCATACCATCTCAGCCTTGCTTCCTCTACTATCTCATGTACTCCAACATCCTCATTACATGACCATACCATCTCCCTCTTGCTTCCTCTACTATCTCATGTACTCCAACATCCTCATTACATGACCATACCATCTCCCTCTTGCTTCCTCTACTATCTCATGTACTCAAACATCCTCATTACATGACCATACTATCTCAGCCTTGCTTCCTCTACTATCTCATGTACTCCAACATCCTCATTACATGACCATACCATCTCCCTCTTGCTTCCTCTACTATCTCATGTACTCAAACATCCTCATTACATGACCATACTATCTCAGCCTTGCTTCCTCTACTATCTCATGTACTCCAACATCCTCATTACATGACCATACCATCTCAGTCTTGCTTCCTCTACTCTCTCATGTACTCCAACATCCTCATTACATGACCATACCATCTCCCTCTTGCTTCCTCTACTATCTCATGTACTCAAACATCCTCATTACATGACCATACCATCTCCCTCTTGCTTCCTCTACTATCTCATGTACTCAAACATCCTCATTACATGACCATACCATCTCCCTCTTGCTTCCTCTACTATCTCATGTACTCAAACATCCTCATTACATGTCCATACCATCTCCCTCTTGCTTCCTCTACTATCTCATGTACTCCAACATCCTCATTACATGACCATACCATCTCCCTCTTGCTTCCTCTACTATCTCATGTACTCAAACATCCTCATTACATGACCATACTATCTCAGCCTTGCTTCCTCTACTATCTCATGTACTCAAACATCCTCATTACATGACCATACCATCTCCCTCTTGCTTCCTCTACTATCTCATGTACTCCAACATCCTCATTACATGACCATACCATCTCCCTCTTGCTTCCTCTACTATCTCATGTACTCAAACATCCTCATTACATGACCATACCATCTCCCTCTTGCTTCCTCTACTATCTCATGTACTCAAACATCCTCATTACATGACCATACCATCTCCCTCTTGCTTCCTCTACTATCTCATGTACTCAAACATCCTCATTACATGACCATACTATCTCAGCCTTGCTTCCTCTACTATCTCATGTACTCCAACATCCTCATTACATGACCATACCATCTCCCTCTTGCTTCCTCTACTATCTCATGTACTCAAACATCCTCATTACATGACCATACCATCTCCCTCTTGCTTCCTCTACTATCTCATGTACTCAAACATCCTCATTACATGACCATACCATCTCAGTCTTGCTTCCTCCACTATCTCATGTACTCAAACATCCTCATTACATGACCATACCATCTCAGCCTTGCTTCCTCTACTATCTCATGTACTCCAACATCCTCATTACATGACCATACCATCTCCCTCTTGCTTCCTCTAGTATCTCATGTACTCAAACATCCTCATTACATGACCATACTATCTCAGCCTTGCTTCCTCTACTATCTCATGTACTCAAACATCCTCATTACATGACCATACCATCTCAGCCTTGCTTCCTCTACTATCTCATGTACTCCAACATCCTCATTACATGACCATACCATCTCCCTCTTGCTTCCTCTACTATCTCATGTACTCCAACATCCTCATTACATGACCATACCATCTCAGTCTTGCTTCCTCCACTATCTCATGTACTCCAACATCCTCATTACATGTCCATACCATCTCAGCCTTGCTTCCTCTACTATCTCATGTACTCCAACATCCTCATTACATGACCATACCATCTCCCTCTTGCTTCCTCTACTATCTCATGTACTCCAACATCCTCATTACATGACCATACCATCTCCCTCTTGCTTCCTCTACTATCTCATGTACTCAAACATCCTCATTACATGACCATACTATCTCAGCCTTGCTTCCTCTACTATCTCATGTACTCCAACATCCTCATTACATGACCATACCATCTCCCTCTTGCTTCCTCTACTATCTCATGTACTCAAACATCCTCATTACATGACCATACTATCTCAGCCTTGCTTCCTCTACTATCTCATGTACTCCAACATCCTCATTACATGACCATACCATCTCAGTCTTGCTTCCTCTACTCTCTCATGTACTCCAACATCCTCATTACATGACCATACCATCTCCCTCTTGCTTCCTCTACTATCTCATGTACTCAAACATCCTCATTACATGACCATACCATCTCCCTCTTGCTTCCTCTACTATCTCATGTACTCAAACATCCTCATTACATGACCATACCATCTCCCTCTTGCTTCCTCTACTATCTCATGTACTCAAACATCCTCATTACATGACCATACCATCTCCCTCTTGCTTCCTCTACTATCTCATGTACTCCAACATCCTCATTACATGACCATTACCATCTCCCTCTTGCTTCCTCTACTATCTCATGTACTCAAACATCCTCATTACATGACCATACTATCTCAGCCTTGCTTCCTCTACTATCTCATGTACTCAAACATCCTCATTACATGACCATACCATCTCCCTCTTGCTTCCTCTACTATCTCATGTACTCCAACATCCTCATTACATGACCATACCATCTCCCTCTTGCTTCCTCTACTATCTCATGTACTCAAACATCCTCATTACATGACCATACCATCTCCCTCTTGCTTCTTCTACTATCTCATGTACTCAAACATCCTCATTACATGACCATACCATCTCCCTCTTGCTTCCTCTACTATCTCATGTACTCAAACATCCTCATTACATGACCATACTATCTCAGCCTTGCTTCCTCTACTATCTCATGTACTCCAACATCCTCATTACATGACCATACCATCTCCCTCTTGCTTCCTCTACTATCTCATGTACTCCAACATCCTCATTACATGACCATACCATCTCCCTCTTGCTTCCTCTACTATCTCATGTACTCAAACATCCTCATTACATGACCATACCATCTCAGCCTTGCTTCCTCTACTATCTCATGTACTCCAACATCCTCATTACATGACCATACCATCTCCCTCTTGCTTCCTCTACTATCTCATGTACTCCAACATCCTCATTACATGACCATACCATCTCCCTCTTGCTTCCTCTACTATCTCATGTACTCCAACATCCTCATTACATGACCATACCATCTCCCTCTTGCTTCCTCTACTATCTCATGTACTCAAACATCCTCATTACATGACCATACTATCTCAGCCTTGCTTCCTCTACTATCTCATGTACTCCAACATCCTCATTACATGACCATACCATCTCCCTCTTGCTTCCTCTACTATCTCATGTACTCCAACATCCTCATTACATGACCATACCATCTCCCTCTTGCTTCCTCTACTATCTCATGTACTCAAACATCCTCATTACATGACCATACCATCTCAGCCTTGCTTCCTCTACTATCTCATGTACTCCAACATCCTCATTACATGACCATTCCAACTCAGTATTGCTTCCTCTAGTATCTCATGTACTCCAACATCCTCATTACATGTCCATACCATCTCAGCCTTGCTTCCTCTACTATCTCATGTACTCCAACATCCTCATTACATGTCCATACCATCTCAGCCTTGCTTCCTCTACTATCTCATGTACTCCAACATCCTCATTACATGACCATACCATCTCCCTCTTGCTTCCTCTACTATCTCATGTACTCCAACATCCTCATTACATGACCATACCATCTCCCTCTTGCTTCCTCTACTATCTCATGTACTCCAACATCCTCATTACATGACCATACCATCTCCCTCTTGCTTCCTCTACTATCTCATGTACTCCAACATCCTCATTATATGTCCATACCATCTCAGTCTTGCTTCCTCTACTATCTCATGTACTCCAACATCCTCATTACATGACCATTCCATCTCAGCCTTGCTTCCTCTACTATCTCATGTACTCCAACATCCTCATTACATGACCATTCCAACTCAGTATTGCTTCCTCTAGTATCTCATGTACTCCAACATCCTCATTACATGACCATACTATCTCAGCCTTGCTTCCTCTACTATCTCATGTACTCCAACATCCTCATTACATGCCCATACCATCTCATCCTTGCTTCCTCTACTATCTCATGTACTCCAACATCCTCATTACATGACCATACCATCTCCCTCTTGCTTCCTCTACTATCTCATGTACTCAAACATCCTCATTACATGACCATACCATCTCAGTCTTGCTTCCTCTACTTTCTCATGTACTCCAACATCCTCATTACATGTCCATACCATCTCACTCTTACTTCCTCTACTATCTCATGTACTCCAACATCCTCATTACATGACCATTCCATCTCAGCCTTGCTTCCTCTACTATCTCATGTACTCCAACATCCTCATTACATGACCATTCCATCTCAGCCTTGCTTCCTCTACTATCTCATGTACTCCAACATCCTCATTACATGACCATTCCAACTCAGTATTGCTTCCTCTAGTATCTCATGTACTCCAACATCCTCATTACATGTCCATACCATCTCAGCCTTGCTTCCTCTACTATCTCATGTACTCCAACATCCTCATTACATGTCCATACCATCTCAGTCTTGCTTCCTCTACTATCTTGTGTACTCCAACATCCTCATTACATGACCATACCATCACATCCTCACTTCCTCTAGTATCTCATGTACTCCAACATCCTCATTACATGTCCATACCATCTCAGCCTTGCTTCCTCTACTATCTCATGTACTCCAACATCCTCATTACATGTCCATACCATCTCAGCCTTGCTTCCTCTACTATCTCATGTACTCCAACATCCTCATTACATGTCCATACCATCTCAGTCTTGCTTCCTCTACTATCTTGTGTACTCCAACATCCTCATTACATGTCCATACCATCACATCCTCACTTCCTCTAGTATCTCATGTACTGCTTCTCCTGTGTACCAGACTAAAATGTGAACGAGTAGAGAATGATGGACACACGATAAAATTCAGTTAATTTCGGAAGCAGGGCACGAAGTGTGTTTACTAGGCTGGGCGGACTGTTTGTTATTCCCTCACTCCGAGGACAGGCTGACGATGATGGAGCGCCCTATTGAGAGACAACTGAACCAACTCGGAGCTTTGTCAACAAGAGCGCGGGGTTGATGTTGACGTTGGTGGCGCCCGGACGATCAGTGCTGCCAAACCTTGTTTCAGAGATAATGATACTTCGACCGTGCTTCCGGTCTAGAACAGATTATCTTCATGTCAAGGTGTAAAGAAGCTTGTGAGGTTGCAACAGATTATATTTCGGGAAAGGTGTAAGGATTCTGGTGAGGTTGCAACAGATTATATTTCGGGCAAGGTGTAGAGAATCTGGTGAGGTTACAACAGATTATATTTCGATCAAGGTGTAAAGACTGGTAAGGTTGCAACAGATTATCTGTTAGAAAAGGTATAAAATATTTGATGAGATTGGATACATATTATAATCTAAGCAAATAATTCATCGGGCAAAGTATAGAGATTCTGGCGATGTTATTCACTCATATCTTCCGGAAAGGTACAAAAATGCTCAACAATCCTTGTTGCCTCTATAAGGTGTCTATTTATTTAAAGGTATTCTGATTATAACAAAGTGTTGTTATATTATTTCAGTTTTAACTACCCCGCGCAGGCACTTCTATTTCAAAATGAAAGGGATTAAAATAACTGATTAAGAATTATATGGATTTACACACACACACACAAAATCAAATGAAGTAATCATTTATTCCATTGATAAAATTATTTACCAACTGTAAATTTAATTTTCTCTCAAGAAATATAAGATCTTGTCAGACCATCAAACGTGCAGGAAGCTACCTTCTCGAAAGTCTTTACACCAAGAGCGAAAACAGATTACTTCCCTATCAGTCATCTCTTCCATATTATTATAAATTACCGCCCCAACGAGATGAAAAGAAAACATGCTTACGAGAATCCAAGCAGCTTTAAAGCACTTTCATAACACGGGGTCAATACAGATTGCAGCGCTTGACTGCGTGGAGAGTTTTGGAAGTAAAGTGTAATAACACGCAATCTTAAGGTGCGGTAGAAGGGAGTGCAAATATTTTTCAGATTATATAGAATATAAATTTGTTTACAAAAATAAATCAAATATTTATCCAGTAGCAACATATACTTTAGTTTTCTGCGCAAGCTAATATCAACATATCTTGAATATCTATCAAGGGTGTACTGAATGTTGTCAAAACATTTTAAATAAAGAAAAAGTTTTGACCAAATTCCAGGACATCCTTGACAGATATTCAACATCTGTTGATATTAGCATGTGCAGAAAACTAAACTCTACGTTGCTACTGGAGAAATATTTGATTTATTTTGGCCAAAAAAATGTAATACTATAAAAACTGTACAATTACTCGTGCTACCTTCTGCCCAACCTTTTAAAAAACTTTTTTTTACGTTCTTACAATGATACAAAGCTTGTCGTTGTCTTAAAGTACAATAGTTTCTACAAGGAAGGGTCATATTCGTACAGTTACAGTCCAATGCTCATAGAAAGAGCCAAGTTACTACACACAACCCAATGTTCATAAAAAAAGGGCCTTATTTATAAGCTAGAAAAGCTACTTAAGCTTCAGTCCAATATTCATAGAAAGGGCTTTATTTTACAGCGAAAAACTACTATAGCTACAGTCTAATGTTCATAAAAAGGGCCTTATCTGTCCTGTCAGTTACACTAGTTAATAGAGCTACATTCATACGTCAAGTCGTTATCTGCAGCTGTTCCTTTTGAAATACATTATCAATACCTTTAAAATTGTTCTAATAATATAATGAAATGTTAACATGTTGTCCACAAACATGTTTGTATTATCTGAAGGTAAAGAGGAAAGCTTGCTGCTAGTTTCAAAAGTTCTCAAATATATTAACATTTTCTCTGATGAGCCTATCAAAAATGATCGTATTTGTTAGAGGAAGTCTAAATCTAGAGCCCTTTTTCATCGAGCCTTGTCTGATAGCTCCACAAATATGATTAACAAGTAGATGAAAATGAGCTTAGGTCACATCCGCACACATTTCTTTTTATTAAACTCAAACCATAGGATTGTTAAGGGAAAATGAGCCTATTGGAATCTTTCGACTTTATTTTGAGGGGAACCAGCCCGCCTCGGTGGCATAGGTAGCTAACGCGTTAGTTTTGTGTTGAGCTATACTACCGAGAACGGGGACTTAAAAAAAATTGTAAATCTCTCTAAAAATAGATATTTAGCTGTATATTTCCACAAAAATAAGATCAGATGAAAGTAACGCTTGTATTAAACGTTTTAATAAAATAAAATTTTAAAAAAAACATGGCGAGTTTAAAATTGTAATTTTTTTTTGTTTGAGAGCCAGAGGAGTTTCAGTAATGTCGCTTTTCATAAGTGCGTTCTTTGTCGTTGATACCTTCATTTGTTTTACAAGCTTGACGTAAGAACAAAAAACCTGCTTTAGTAAAATAAATATTAAAATATTCATCGAGTACAGTAAAAATCTGTCTATATCTCTGAATTTGTCTGAATGGCAGCCTATCCTTGGGCACAAATAAACACAACATTTGATGAGATTTACATCTGTCCTCAGTACCAAACCAAATATTAAAAAATGAAATAAAAAAACAACGATGAAATATTAGAAATAATGATTTATATAGCAAAACAAATGTTTGATAAAACAATAATAGTAACTGATAAGCCACTGTATATTGTTCTACGTGATATATCGTCCTTTTTTTATGTGTATGCGATGGTTATTTCCTATATTGACCCACTTAAAAAGATTTCCACTAAGCCAGACGAGCTTATTTACACCGCAATGCGGTTAATATATGGCCGTCAATACCAACCAAAGGAGGTGGATTGGTTTATTTTTAACACAACCACTCTTGTAAAAGTATTAATAATAATGTAGCTTTGTATCTCTTTTCCTAGGCGAGTAGCTTATTTGAGTCTCAGAGGAAAACAAATCCTATCGCCGACTGTAAAAACCTGCTCTCTAGTAATGGTCAAATGTATCAAGGTGTCTAGTTTCACGTCCACTCTCGCAATAGATTGGACCGCGAATGATGGGGATATTGGGGTTCAGATCCCGGTCAAGTGTACTGAGGGTGGGTTTGCATACCTGGTTTACACTATTCCTCCGTGCAAACGTGGGTACATTTCCTTTTAATTCAACCTTCCTCATCCCTACACATTGCTTTAATTAGCATATATGAGTGTAACCGAATGGGTAGTAAACGCGGTCCCAAGAAAACACATATACATTTTACACTTAATTTTAATTTTCCTGCGCCTCGTTGCAGTGACGCACACAGAAATTAACATACACCGTATCTATTATATTATTTACTTTATTTATTATTTCAAAGCTACTTTTAATGTGTGTAACTGTTCACCTTTTAAATATCGTCCTACACTCTCTCCGTGGTCTTAATATTTAGCCTCAGCATTCGACACACACCCAGTGCTCTATATACCAAGCGCTACTAGTATTTTAAAGCTGCTGTTATCATTTATTTTGTATTATTTTTAGCACCCTTCAGGCTAAACGCTTGTGTACGAATTATGCTTATATTATAAATAAGAGGAAGGTTTAATGTAGAGGAAGTGTACCCGCATTTGCTTGGAGAGATAGTGGAAAACTATTCGGTAAAAAAAACACCTTCTCACACCCAACCGGGACTCGAATCCTTATCACCCCATCCTTGACAGTCTTGGGTATTAAGACAGTAACATCTTAAACCATGCGCCACCGAAGTGGGTTTGAGCTAGTCTTATAAGTGATCAAATAAATTAGTAAAACTTAGTCATGACAATATCATTAAATAAGTACTTTCTATTAAACCAATCTTGTGGCACATACCTTTACGATCAAAACTATTCAAATTTAAAATACGTATCCTAAAAACATACAAATTAATAACCTAACACGGAAAATATAGATGATTTTTCAAACGTTCCTAATTATTTATTTTTACTCTTTAAAAAAACGCATCATTTAAAATAAATAGTTATATTTCCGTTAAAACATTTTATACTTTAAAACTACAAATAAAAAGAAACCGAGTCCGATGCATAGATTATTATAAATTTACTCAATTTGTTCAATTTATTGATAAAAATTTATACCCCAATCTAAAATTAGAATGCACTTGCGATTATCAGGGTCAGTTAATTTTTAATTAAAAACATATGCTGAAATGAAAGTGTTGGTGGGGTTTTTTTTGTTTTGTTTTTTTTTGCTCATTTCATTAAATTGGCCGTAGCAAATGGTTCGCACTTTTAATTGAATCCGGATGTATAGAAAACGTGATTAGAACCCGCCACCGAGGTCGGTACTGTGCATGCTAACCTCGTCCATTCTGACAGGACGTATCAGAAATTATTTTTCCAAAAAATTAATATCCCGCAATGGAACCTGTGATTTTCCCCTCCTCATATTTTTTTTCTTTATAGGGTATACTGGAGGTTTTTTTATGTCATGGAATTTCCAACCCACCCCCTTTGACAAATACCGACGCATTCTGTTTCTCGAAGCAATTTAAGTCACTGATATGTTGGCCAATCCCATAAAAAAATATCTCGGTATGAGTATATTTACAATCAAGTCAATTAGACAGTACCCTTGGTCAGCGACAAAGTATCAACCGCCAATGGTCTGTGTAGTTTTCTGGAACTACTTTTATATTCTGTCCAAGCTTATATTCCCTTTTATCTTCCACCCACAACCACACTTTGTCATGTCAATAAGAAAGAGGGTAAATAAAACTACTAAACTTCTTAATTCAAGGTAAAGAGGAAAGCCCGCTGCTAGTTCTCAAATATCTTAACACTTTCTGTCGTGAGCCTGTCAAAATATCACTGTATTTGTTAGAGGAAGGCTAAATATAGAGTCTTTTTCCATCAAGCCTAGTTTAATAACTCCACAAATATTATTAAAAAGTCGTTTAAAATGAGTTTATGTAGCATTTTCACACATTTGTTTCTATTAATAAAACTTAAACCATAGGGTTGTTAAGCAAAGAGAGCCCTGTTGGACTGTTTCGACTTCATTTGGAGTGAACCATATTTTAAAATACAGCATCTTAGAACTAAATATTACGTGAGGGCCGAACGTCTGTGCGGGAGTTTCTCGTTTACCGAGGCAGTCCTCTTCCATGTCATCTGAGTATGATACGAGGTGTACCGGGAGCTAGAGATGAGCGTGATACGAGGTGTACCGGAAACTATAGCTGAGCGTGATACGAGGTGTACCGGAAACTAGAGCTTAGCGTGATACGAGATGTACCGGGAGCTACTGGGTGTACTGATGATGTTTTTCCCCTCATATGGTTTTTCCACTTTCTATTCACACAAATGTGGGTACACTTCCTCTAAATATAACCTTCCTCATCCCTACAACCATTAGCGTCATTATCAGATAAGCGTATATCCCGAACGGGTAGTAAGACGCTGTTTAAAAGAAGGAAAGCATTGTTTTATCACCCCTCCCTACTAAATGACGTCATTCTATTCATAAAGATCCATTCTACGCTCCTATACCAGTTACCTTTCGTTTCCCGGACATTTAGGTATTTAACGATAAACACAAATATGTGGGTGGATCTTTAGGCTTTTCACAGTGGAAAATGTAAACCCTTAAACTTTGTTTACAAGTATATGTACAGTAACCCCATGGCTTCTTTGGTGCTGACTGACAGCTCACAGCTGAGAGATGACGGCTTTGAAAAGTTACCAAACCAAATTATGTATCCCTACGCCGAACCATATGATCTGTTAAAACATGTGTGTGCAGCTGTCACTCCTAACAGTCAAAATGTAGGTATATACCTAAATATTGACTGTCAGAAGTCAGCTGTGAGCTGTCAGTCAGCACCAAAGAAGCCATGGGTCTACTGTATGTATATGTTCATATACAATAGTCTTGGGTTCATTCCAGTAGACACCAACTCGTGTAGGTACTGTTAAAAGTGTTATCAATATTTAACCTAAGCGCAACATCTGATCGGCGATATCTCTGTCAACTAGACAACCCCTTAAGAGGACCTTGTCTGTGTGTTCCAGGCGCGCAACAAGCCGGCCGACGGCAGCGGTCATGTCAACCAGAAGGGGCAGGCGGGGCAGAAGGCGCCCGTGGCAGGTCAAAAGGGCGGACAGACCAAACCCGCCCAGAAGCCGCCCACCGCCCAGAAGGGCCAGGTGAAGGCCCAGCCGAAAGCTGCCGCCGTCAAAGGCGGGAAGAAGAACAAGAAGGGTCAAAGACATCAGCAGCACGATCTGATCGTCACGATCGATCTGGTGAGTCTGTTAGGGGAGAGGGGGAGGCTGGGAGCACGATCATGGTGAGTTTGTTAAGGAAGAGGAAGGGGTTGAGAACACGATCGTGGTGAGTCTGTTAGGGGAGAGGAGGAGGCTGGGAGCACGATCATGGTGAGTTTGTTAAGGAAGAGGAAGGGGTTGAGAACACGATCGTGGTGAGTCTGTTAGGGAAGAGGAGGAGGCTGGGAGCATAATCATGGTGAGTCTCTTAGGGAAGATAAGAGGTTGGGAGCACGATCATGGTGAGTCTGTTAGGGAAGATAAGAGGTTGGGAGCACGATCATGGTGAGTCTGTTAGGGAAGATAAGGGGCTGGGAGTACGATCATGGTGAGTCTGTTAGGGAAGATAAGAGGTTGGGAGCACGATCATGGTGAGTCTGTTAGGGAAGATAAGAGGTTGGGAGCACGATCATGGTGAGTCTGTTAGGGAAGATAAGGGGCTGGGAGTACGATCATGGTGAGTCTGTTAGGGAAGATAAGAGGCTGGGAGCACGATAATGGTGAGTCTCTTAGGGAAGATAAGAGGTTGGGAGCACGATCATGGTGAGTCTGTTAGGGAAGATAAGGGGCTGGGAGTACGATCATGGTGAGTCTGTTAGGGAAGATAAGAGGCTGGGAGCACGATAATGGTGAGTCTCTTAGGGAAGATAAGAGGTTGGGAGCACGATCATGGTGAGTCTGTTAGGGAAGAAGAGGAGACTGGGAGCATAATCATGGTGAGTCTCTTAGGGAAGATAAGAGGTTGGGAGCACGATCATGGTGAGTCTGTTAGGGAAGATAAGGGGTTGGGAGCACGATCATGGTGAGTCTGTTAGGGAAGATAAGGGGTTGGGAGCACGATCATGGTGAGTCTGTTAGGGAAGATAAGGGGCTGGGAGCACGATCATGGTGAGTCTGTTAGGGAAGAGGAGGAGACTGGGAGCACGATCATGGTGATCTCCGTGATCTGCGAGGGATAAACACATTTCACAGCCGTAACTGTTGTCAGGCTCATCTAGTTTGACGCGGGGGTCAACTTTGAGTCCCAGACGGGTGCAATGACGTCAGTGATGTCCTTCTAAAATAATTCATACTTTCCCTCCACTCAAATGGAGATACAATTCCACTAAATTCAGCCTTTCTCATTCCTAACTCACTTCGTAATTAGTCAATAAGCGTGTAATGAGACGGGGACTCGTTTCGCGAGAGTATGAGGATGTAGGTGAGACGAGCGTTGCGTCAGTCGGCTCTTAGCCAGGTCTATAACAACCACGTGACTATGGCACTCCGTTCAGAGGAAAGGTACAGGATTTAAATATAGATATCACTGGTTCGGCAGGAGATGTGGTCTTAACCTCGGTTAATATTGGTACAAAGACGCCCTCTTTAGGATTGCGACAACGAAGAATAGAGATACGGTCCAGCCCATTCCATAGTTGTTTCCTATAGATTAAAAAGAATATAGTACCAAATTTTCGCTCTGCCCATGACAGATATTCAAGAACTATTGATATTACTAGGTGTATGGAAATTAAATTAAAATTATCAACTTTATTCATGGAGCAATGTTTTATTTATTTGGCTCAAACAAGTACCAAGTGCTCTCTTCGAGCCTGCCTTTTAATAAACGAACAAATAAAGATTATGGTCAGATTTTTATGCCTCAGCTAAGGAAATGATAACAATTTTTTACTTTATCTCAACCCCTTGTAGAGGGAAGTAATGTAATCGTCAATAGAATTGAAATTGATATATTGATTTTCAAAAAAAGTCAACGTTTTATGACCCTCTTAAACTCAAAAAGTGATTTTCACGATACCGTCTGTCTGTCTGTCTCTCAGGCTAGAGCCGGAACTACTTTACCGATCGGGCTAAAACTTGGTATCTGGGGTTTCCATAGGGTTCCTAAGTAGAGTTTTAGAATTATATATATCTAACCCTAAAATTAAGGGTCGCTTAATGAAGGGCAAAAGAGACTAAAACGATTTTCTCTGCATCCGCCCTAAAAATGTTGTTAAAATTAAGTTCAGGAAAAAAGCATATATATAAGGATTATTAATTACTCCATAGTATAGACTATGCAATGAATTACAAAACTATTATTTAATTCATGTGAACAGAACAAAGGATCTTAAATCAATCAAATACGATTTTTACTATATACTGTAGTATGCAAAATGCAAAAGTAATTGTTTAAAATATTGGTGATTGAGGTTTGTTTCTCAGCTTTGCTACTCTTCCTTGCGGTGAGGTCTCACCAATAGCACGATATACACACGGTGTTCGGAAACTCATAGCCCAAACTGCACATATAGCTTGTTTGAACCAAAAGTAATACCAAATCCCTAAACACTTACATCCAGAAAACTATGGTAATACCATTAAATTTGGTTCAAAGTTTCGGCGTACAGCGCCGGGAGAGCAAAGCTGTTCAAGCATGCGTGTACAACAAGTTGCATAGGAGATAGGCGCGGGGCACTGCACATATAATAATGGCAAGCATTTTCTGTGACCGTTAATGATGACCCTCAGAACGTATTCATATTTCTAGATGGACTGGTGCGTTGTTTACTATTAATTGTGGTATGTTCTGCTGCCGTGCTCCAAGATGTCGAGGTGTGTAGTGCCGCCCGCCTAACGTCTATGCAACCTGTTGTACACACATGCTTGAACAGCTGAGCTCTCCCGGTGCTGTACGCCGAAACTTTGAAGACAATTTAATGGTATTACTATAGTTTCCGGATTTAAGTGTAGAGGGATTTGGTATTACTTTTGGTCCAAACAAGCTATATGTGCAGTTTGGGCTATGAGTTTCCAAACACCCTGTGTATCGGATAATCGGGTCTTTACTGTACATCCATACATTTGGGACAAAGTCATAATCCTCCGTTCGAATTTGTGTCCAAAGGTTCGGTTAGTTACGACAATCTCCCTTGTGAATTTTCTCTCTCACAGCTGATGGTTCGTTCCAGTTCTTTCACTTGAATTGACAAAAAGAAGGGAGCGACGCCAGCGCTGCTAACGGACGGCAGAGGAAAGTTATGAAAGGACTAAATAGAGAACATGTCAACCAATTTCTGACTACGATTTTTTTAAATCCAGGAAACATGATGGGTATAAAGTTTTTAGTGAAGGAAATCCGTGCGCGTAATTAGTTGGGTTTTGTTTTAATCTCCAAGCGAGAGGATTATTTTGTACAAAAAGGTTTTGAAGCTAATATTTGTCTTCTATTTGTTTACATAAAAAGCTCAACTCTGAAACTTTTTCCTTGTGGTCCATGTTACCTTATAAGGTGGAGCACTTGAAGACATAATAAGCATAGTCCAATGTTCATTGGAAGGACCTTATGCCGACAGCTATAAAAGTTACTAGATCTTCTTTCACGTAGTCATACGCCAAGCCCTCTGATCTGCAACTGTCACTTTTGATAGATATTATCACTACCTATAAAATAGTACTAATAATACAATAAAATGTTATCAATGCTGACCGTAAAATACGTGTTTGTATTTTCTAAAATGCCCTTCATATCAAAATTGAATTGTGATTTCACATTTTTTATGGATTTTTCTAATTGAAATAATTTAAATGTGAGGTTTTCAATCCTATAGAAAACATGTTGATAACTTTTACCCTTATTGTTATTTTTTGTTGTAATCTTATTTTGAAATAATAAACCAATTAGGCAAGTAAAAATTTAAGTACCAGTACTTTACTACTATATATACTTTCCTTTCGTTGCTAGTATTTTTTTAATGTATACATTTATTTCGATACTTTACTGACATAAGAACTCACACACCGGTCTCGGAATGGTATCGAAACAAACCATGTCGGGACTCTGGGTTTGGGATCCACTAGAATCGCAACTATCCGGCCTAAAGTGGCGATATTCCGGGCCGGATAACCTAAAAACCTAATAATACGGACTCCTATTGTGAATAGTTTTCAGTATGGCTTTGCCTACTTTTTTAAATTTATACAAAACATTTATCTTTGCTTTAATAAAATCCGCTCATTTTCTGATTTCGATGTAAAATAGAAATACAGTAATTATATTGGAGCAATAATAATTAAATGAAAAATAATTTGTTTGAATATTTACTATACAATACTTTATTTTTGAAATGGAACATCGGCTACAAAGCAAGAACAACAAATTCAGTAAATGTTTTATTTATATTTTATTGTATAGTCATATAAAACGTGTTTAAAGAATACGGAAAAAATTCACTTACGTTAGTTTTAAAAAAAATATTGTTTAATGTTGTTTGCTTCATTTGTTAAGACCGAGAACCGGACCGGATAATATGGAAGGCCGGATAATCGCGACTCTGGGGTATTTACCAGGGTGGAAGAAGAACCAACGCCTATAATAGAGGCTCACTCACTTTCTGCTTGATAAGCATCTAACTTTGGCGTTCAATCTCCTTTCGCTGTTATTTGTTCATGAATTCAGCCCGATCATCACAAACCAACATCCTTCAGCTGAGACTATCATAACCTTACCAGGCCGGCCTCTTGGTTAAGTGTTCAGTAATCCTCGCTTATAATCTAGAGGTCCCGAGTTCGATTTTTGGTGGTACAATAGGAAGGGAAATGTTCATCATGAACTGGTTAGTTATGTTTAAAGACTTTCTACTGACACCATATAATCATCATCACATAAATTCATCGGGGTGACGTAACCACACCTTCATGGTGGCCCAAACTCAGTCATAATAATTTTCAGAAAAACACGTTCCCACGAATAGAATATCGATACCCATACCTACTGTTTTTTATTTATTTATTTAGCACCGCGTCTTACTACCCGTTCGAGTTACACGATTAAGTACTAATTACGCTAATGGACTAGGGGTTCGTGAGGTTGGATTTAGAGGAAGTGAACCCACATTTTCGTGAAGGGAGAGTGGAAAAACATTTAGGAAATCCACTCCAGTTCACCCGACCGAGATTCGAACCTTGATCTCCCCGTCCTTGGCAGTTGAGCTCAACACGACTAGCGCCACCTAGGTGGGTCCTACTGCTATTAATAATATTCTTCTATTAATAAATCCCTAAACGTTAAAACCACCTCTCGAACCACGCGAGATTTCTGGAATGCCGCGAATAAAATATTTTTGTTTCTTTCCTAACAAGTTTCTTCTTACCAGAATCCTCCATTAAATTCTATTCGTGCCTCGTACTTTACAAAGCCTGTTTTATTTAACTTTCTCTTCACTTTCCCTCCTCCTATTTTCATCACCTCCTCCCGTGCTCGTGTTTTCCTCCTTGTATCTCTCGGTATAGTTTGGAAGTCTCCTCATTAGCTTCGTTTAGGGAGTGACCCCTCCCACCACCCTCATCAGAGGCGGGCTCAAAGTCGTCGAATATTTCCCCCACAAGTTGTGTCGTCGGGCCCCTGCTAAGCCGAGAGGAAACAGTCCCCCACCCGGTCTAGGAGAGCTTTTAATTCCCTCTTGATCCATTCACACAAGCTTTGCTCTTTCTGAAGCCTTGAATCCTCTTCGGCGGTTGGCAAAGCTTTCAGTTATGAGTTCTTTCTTTCCTTTCCTCTCTAGAGATTATATTTGAAAAACACACCGCAACTCAACAAAATGGCAGGTTTTTGGATGTTCCGTTTCTACACCGTCCTTAGTAAATCCTGAATCAAAAAAATACTTCATGGAAGTCAGACCGCAATCAAGCGGCCGTCGTCAGTTGGAGAATACAGTGCCAACTTCTGTCTAAATAAGGTGCCATGTGGTCAGCACAACAAACATTCAGGACACTAATCTCAGTTTTCTATATCGGAGCCGCTACGTTTTCATTCAAATAGCTCCTCATTTGTCCTCATGAGGCTAAGTTTTACCCCGTTCACAGAAAAATCTGGAAGCGTTGAAGATCGAACCTGGTACCTCTGGACCTGTGGCCAGAAGGTCTGACCACTGTACCACAAAGGCGGTCTATGTTAGTACGAATAGTAGTTATTACTTTACGGATTTGTTACAAAGAAACCTTTTAGAAAAAATTACAAAAATATGTCTGTATGGCATATCTCGGCACTCGGATGAGATACAGTATCTCGCATTATTCGAGAAGTGGTTTGTTATCTGAAATAAAACTCCCGCCTTAAATAGAGGTGTAAAGTATTAACATAGGATTTTTTAAACTGTATTTATTTTTAATCATGAAAAGATGATACTACAGTCCCATTTTGATTTATTTATTAAAAAAACAAACATTTTTTTGCTGTCATTATTAATATTATCTTACTATATTATTAGTATTATTGTATAGCTATTATACTGTCTGTCAAAAGTGACAGTTGCAGATTACAATACTTGACGTATGAATATATTGTGATGAGAATGGTTTTAGTAACTTTTGTAACAGTCAAAATGAAATAATCTGGCTGTACCTTAGTGAAGTCCCTTGCATATGACAAACTATTATATACATAATAACATATTAATATACATTATCTAGTAACGATAGTAACCTGTAGTAACAAATTATTTTCTAAACTGCTTGATACACAAGTACTGGTGGTCGCGTTGTTTAGGGCGTCACACTCTCAAAAGACTGGGTTTCCTTTGATGGAGGAGTCGAGGTTCGAATCTAGATGCACGTTAAATATCTCAATTTAAATAAATAGTTTCAAGAGAAAGTTATTTAATTATAGACTTGCCTCGGTGGTTGTACAGTCTATGACATCACTTTTACAATATAATGAACTGTCGTTGATTGAGCGATAGAGGTTATATAATCACGGTTGGGTGTACTTGGGCTGTTTTTCTTCTTAAATGGTTTCCCATTTTCCCTCATCGCAAACTTGGGTGCACTTCCTTTAAATTCAATCTTAGTCATCCCTAACACACTATCGTAGTTAGTTCATATGCGTATAACCGGAAGGCACGGTGCTAAAAAAAAAATCAATCTTATGAGCTGCCAAAATTAGTAAGCCACGCCCATTGATGACCCTTTAAACTGTACCGCTCTATCTCTGTGACATCACTCCTCTGCTCGTTCTTGAACTATCCACCAAACAAAACAGAAAATGTTCCCGGAGAGAGAAAACTAAGAAGAGAAGGTTCTTTATATCCGTGCCAAGAAGAACGGTCTGTTCTGGCAGATGCCTCTGTTTACCTGCTCACACTGTGCCCCGGTTAATCGCGCCCTCGGCCACTGAACATACTCCGATATAAACCTGTATTTAGTTAAGGCGCTTCAGTGCCAGAAAATGTTACGTCTCTCTCTCTCTTGTTGTGCGTTTTTATCTCCGACGTGACCAACACGAACCGTGAGTCAAACAAAATGGACGGCATTGTTTGTTCAGCCTCGATTAGAATCAAAGAAAGTGGCGCTTTTGTTTGTTTATTTTGAAAAGTTGATAAAATACATTAGGAAACCTTTGTGGTTAGTTAACCTAAATTTTTATTTCCTCTTTGTTTCATATTATAATGTCGGCCACCTTTGTCTGAATCATAACCAAACTAGTTTTTCAATATCAAAGGAATTCGTTACATTCAAATCGAAATCGAACATAGGTCGGTGACGTCATAAAGATGGCGGAGGACCCTGTGTCACGTGATAATAAATATGGCCTTGAGTATAGACGCCTACTAAGGCTCACAAGTGGGTATGGAGTAAGGCAGATATCTGTGAGTAATTAAAATGTAATCGTTTATTTATATTTAATGCTCATTTATTTATATGAACCCACTTCGGTGGCCATATGATCTAAGACGTCACTCTACTCAAGGCCTATGCTGGCGGCCGGGGTTCGATCCTCGGTCCCGGCACAGATTTATCTGATTTCCAAACCCTTCCTACACCTCTGACAAGACATCTTGTGAATGTGTGGAATGCCAGGTCCCACCGTGGTTCGGATTCCACGTTAAACTGTAGGTCCTTCATTTCATCTCACAAACACCTACCATTACACATTAGCGTAAGTGCGTATAACCCGAACGGGTAGTAAGACGCGGTGCTAATAATAATAATAATACTCAAGGCCGTAGCCAGCCAATAATTTCAGAAGGGGGGGGGGCACATCCCCAAATTGCTGGAAGCTAGAAAAAAATTATAAATGATAAACAGTTCTAAAAAGTTCTCTGAAGTGGGATTTGTTTCATGGTGAATAATATAACCCCCAAAATACTGAAGGATAGGAAAATTTCTAAATATTTAACGCCTCTAGAAGCTCTCTGATGTGCTTTTTATGTAACACATCCCCCTAATTTGTATTTGTATCTTAATTTTGATATTGTTTGAATCATAAATAAAGTCATATATATTTTGTTCATAAAATATCGTGGGGGTTTAAACACCCCCCACCCCCCCTTGGCTACGGCCTTGACTCTACCAATAAATTAAACTGCCGATAACGGTAGATTGGGGTTTGAACCCCGCTCAGTTGGGGATAGATTTTCCACCATCTTTCTCTGTGGAAATGCAGACACATTTATTCTAAATTCAACCTTACTCATCCCTTAAACACACGCGTAACTAGTATGCGTGTAAGCCAATCGTAAGAGCCTTAAGACGCGGTGCAAATATAATATATATTATATTTATATTAGTTAATATTATACCTATCATGCTGTATTCAGAAACAAAATGTAACCAAAATGTTAACATGCCCGTAAAAAAAATACGTTCTACATTTGAGTTTGATTTGGAAACAGTTATTGTTCCATTGGTATGGTTTTATTTGAAAATTCAATTGATGGCCTATGAGTAGATATAAAAAGATAATAATAATGTCTTACTTACAGACTTAATACAACATAATCATTCCTATCTCTTTAATATTTACTAATTGGATAACTGGACGATACCCATATACGAATAGTAAATATCTTCGTCAATCGGAATCGAACCTGGGACCTCCCAGACTTTGAGTGGACCACTCTAACCGCTTATCGATAGAGACTAGCACAATTAACTAAAAACTCATTTAAAGGTGGAAATTAATTTTGAATACTGATACAACAGTATCTGGATGCATAATATATAATTCAGTCAGGGATTTCTATTAAATTTTTGGAATTTTTTTATACTCACTTACAAAAACCTAACTTTTATTTTCATTAGTATAAAAAAAACTTCCATTTAATAAACACTGCGAATCTCTTTTAACGAAGTAGTCCCAGTTGATCTTCCTAATATCAGATTTTAAAGTCGAGATGTATTTTAGGGTCGTCTTAGCCAAGCTGTAATGTGTGGAATGCAGGTCGCACGTGTTCGGATTCACGTTAAACTGTAGGTCTCCATTTCATCTCACAATCACCCTACCATTAATATTAGCGTAATGCGTATAACCGAAGGTAGTAAGACGCGGTGCTAATATAATAATAATATAATTTAGCCAAGCTTGGCTGTTTATATTTTTCATTGCGTTAAAGGAAAAATTGTAATCCCACAATAATAATAGCTGTGTTAATTTTAGTAAATATTATATATAAATATTGTTTATCTGTGTTGCAGTCTGAATATGGCCTCACTGAAGACCAAGTGGCTGGTAAGTAAACCTTTCATTGATGACAGTGACAGAATCCGAGTAGGGGCACAGTGGCACGTGTCCTCTTTCATTGATGTCAGTGCAGAATCCGAGTAGGGGCACAGTGGCACGTGTCCTCTTTCATTGATGTCAGTGACAGAATCCGAGTAGGGGACAGGGCACGTGTCCTCTTTCATTGATGTCAGTGACAGAATCCGAGTAGGGCACAGTGGCACGTGTCCTCTTTCATTGATGTCAGTGACAGAATCCGAGTAGGGGACAGTGGCACGTGTCCTCTTTCATTGATGACAGTGACAGAATCCGAGTAGGGGACAGTGGCACGTGTCCTCTTTCATTGATGTCAGTGACAGAATCCGAGTAGGGGCACAGTGGCACGTGTCCTCTTTCATTGATGTCAGTGCCAGAATCCGAGTAGGGCACAGTGGCACGTGTCCTCTTTCATTGATGTCAGTGACATAATCCGAGTAGGGGCACAGTGGCACGTGTCCTCTTTCATTGATGTCAGTGACAGAATCCGAGTAGGGCACAGTGGCACGTGTCCTCTTTCATTGATGTCAGTGACAGAATCCGAGTAGGGGCACAGTGGCACGTGTCCTCTTTCATTGATGTCAGTGACAGAATCCGAGTAGGGGACAGTGGCACGTGTCCTCTTTCATTGATGTCAGTGACAGAATCCGAGTAGGGCACAGTGGCACGTGTCCTCTTTCATTGATGTCAGTGACAGAATCCGAGTAGGGGCACAGTGGCACGTGTCCTCTTTCATTGATGTCAGTGACAGAATCCGAGTAGGGGCACAGTGGCACGTGTCCTCTTTCATTGATGTCATGACAGAATCCAGTAGGGGACAGTGGCACGTGTCCTCTTTCATTGATGACAGTGACAGAATCCGAGTAGGGGCACAGTGGCACGTGTCCTCTTTCATTGATGTCAGTGACAGAATCCGAGTAGGAGCACGTGTCCTCTTTCATTCACCCTGTCAATTTTAGTTAAATATACAGTGATATTTTAAATTCCCTCTAGTTACAACAAAAACAACTCATTGTTAGCAGATTAAGAGATTCTGGGTACAGCAAGAATACATGAATCCTGTTTCTCCATCCAACATAGAGGTACTTCATGACTAATTGAAATTATGGAGTGAATTCTTAATACAGAAATCTGAAAGAGTCGATACACCAATGGAAGCTTACATACTTGCGTCTGTATTACAAACATTGAGAGCTTTTTGAAAACTGTTTGTGTGAAACCAGTTCAGCAAAACGATACTTTAGTTCGTTGAATAGAACTTACTTGAGATCAACAATGGGTCAGGAAAGATTCAATGGTCTAGCCGTGCTCAGTATAATGTATAAAACAAACATTGATATAACTCCGCAATGTGAGAAAGTATGAACTGTTAGGTATGTGTAGAACAATTAGTTTGTTTGTGTGTGCAGAGTTCAAAGAAGCCTTCATGCTGTTCGACAAGGACGAGGATGGTACAATCACCATGGCGGAGCTGGGAGTGGTCATGAGGTCTCTCGGTCAGCGGCCTTCAGGTAAGACATCGCCTGGACGTTTTCAAAATAACTTGGTCAGCGGCCTTCAGGTAAGACATCGCCTGGACGTTTTCAAAATAACTTGGTCAGCGCCCTTCAGGTAAGACATCGCCTGGACGTTTTCAAAATAACTTGGTCAGCGCCCTTCAGGTAAGACATCGCCTGGACGTTTTCAAAATAACTGGGTCAGCGCCCTTCAGGTAAAACATCGCCTGGACGTTTTCAAAATAACTTGGTCAGTGGCATTAAATTAAAAAATTGCCTAGACATTTTCAAAATAACTTGGTCAGCGCCCTTCAGGTAAAACATCCCCTGGACTTTTTCAAAATAGCTTGGTCATGAGTCGCTCATTCAGTGGCCTTCAGGTAAAACATCATCTCACCATTTTCAAAATAACTTGGTCATGAGATATTGGAAAGTAAAATAACATCAACATTTTTATAGTTACTTGGTAGTGAGGTTTCAGACCTTAAAATAACATCTAACTCCCGAATCGAAGTTAAAACTGCCTACCAGTACAACCTTAAGAATAAAATGGACTTGGTTTCTTACTGCACCCACCCGAATAAATGGGTAATTATCATCAAGCATCGAAACTCTCAAGTTGAGTCAGTTAATTATGTTTATAATTATACCTAGATCTCTTTATGTTGCTACAAATTAAACCTGTGCCAGCGTGTGATTAAAATAAACTCAATTAAACACTTCAAACGTTCCATCTTTGCCACGGGATAATTGTAAAGAACAACCTCTGTGTCACAGTGCAGTAAAATGTTGTTAAATTATTAAAAAAAGCTAATTTTAATTAAAATTGTTAGTGTTAAAAGTCTTTACACCAGATGCATTTTTTATGTTTTATCAAGGAAGTATGTTACGTAAATAATATTTCATTTAAAAAACGCATTAATGGACACGCGGATAAAGGCATCAGTCTAGTCTTGTTGGTTTGTCTGATGATGAGAATGTTGAGGTTGGTATCCTGATTGTGGAAATTAAGGCGGCCGCCTCAGTCAGTCAGAAAGACCGGCTATACGGCTTAAAATACAATGGTCTGTGTCGTTTTGTGAAACAATTTTTCTGTTCTTTCTAAACTTATACTCCCTCTTTGTCCTTCACCTATAGTCACACTTTGTCATGTAAATAAGAAAAAGTGCAAATAAAACTATAACATTTCTTATCTCAAGGTAAAGCGGAAAGCTCGCTGCTAGTTCTCAAATATCTTGAAATGTTATGTTGTGAGCCTATATCAAAATTACTGTATCAGTTAGAGGAAGGCTAAATATAGAGCCTTTTTCCATCAAGCCTAGTTTAATAGCGCCACAAATATGATTAAAAAGTCGTTTAAAATGAGTTTATGTAGCATTTTCACACAATTGTTTATATTAATAAAACTCTAAACATTGGGTTGTTAAGGTAAAAGAGCCCTGTTGGAATCTTTTGACTTTATTTTGAGGGGAACCATGTTTTGAAATAACGCATCGTAGAATTAAATATTGCGTTATAGTAAAGTCTGCGTGGTAAATTTTTTACCGAGACGGTCCCTTTAAGAGCTTTCGTCGTAGCAGGCCCAACTCAGCTCCCGGCTCGCGCGAGGTATTATGGGAGCAAAAGGGAAAAGAAAAGATCTACGATATGCCAGAAATGTGCAGTGCATTCGCATTTGAGTGATTACTTGACATTTTCCACGGTGACGATGGGAGATAAAGCAATAAAGTTTCTTGTTAATAACTACAGTATGTCCCTGTTATGACAGAATAAAGATTTGTGCACAATGTTTAGCTGTGAAGCCATTCTAAAATGGTAAAAGACTGATTTTTCAATGCAGTTTTTATCGAAATACCATTCAATATTTCAATAATGTTCTTTATTAGGAACTTCTATTAAATCTTTATCTTCATTAATGTTTAATCATAAATGATCCACGTGCGATAGTGTTGGCGTGACTTAACGATTTCTATCCGACTGTATCACAGAGTTGGTGAAGCACGCTCTTAAGGTGTGATGAAGCGGAATAATGTATCTTGGGGGAGAATGTATGGTGAAATGAGAAAGGATGCCGATATTCTTTTCACTTTTTCACACATTTCAAAAAATCGAAATTTTGTTTATACAAATCAAAATTTAATTTAGGAAAATTATGAGATGTTTGGAAAAAAAAACAGCAAAGACTTTTCTTTAAATAAATATATATCACCACGTCTTACTACCTGTTCGGGCTATATGCATATAATATACTAACTACGCTAATGTTTGAAGGATGAGGAAGCATAAATTTGGGAGGAAGTGTACCCAATTTGCGTGAAGGTTCGAAAAGAAAACTATTTAGGCAAAAACAATCCTAAGTACATCCGACCGGTATTCTAACGCCAGTCTCCCCGTTAACCAGTCTATTGCGATTATTACTCCTTAGACCATTTGACCACCGAAGCAGGGTTGATTAATAATTAGCACACTTTTAACTATTTTTTTTAATATATGCTGAGAAAGGAACTGAGTGAAATAGAAATAAAATTGTAATAAAATAAAACTAAAAATAAAAGATGTGCATGAATAAAATAACCAAGTGGTTTTGTGACGACGGAGGGGCTGCCTCTCACGCTAAGTGCTTTTTCAATTCGATTAATGTCGCGGCTTGTTGTTCATTTGTTGAGACGAGAAGAACCACGTGGCCCTTGAGTCACTGGCCATCCAATTACGTCCTTTATCAATCTGCTTTCCAGTCCCAATAACTCACGTCATCATGAAGTACATTTTTAAACAACTACTAATATCAAGGGGCATTTTCTGAATAAACCGACCACTTAGGGGGAGGGTGGAAAGGAACGAGGGTTAATAGGGTGGAAGGGATGAGGGTTAATGAGCGTGGAAGGGAACGAGGGTTAATGAGGTGAAGGAAAGAGGGTTAATGAGCGTGGAAGGGAACGAGGTTAATGAGGTGAAAGAATGAGGGTTAATGAGCGTGGAAGGGAACGAGGGTTAATGAGGGTGAAGGAATGAGGGTAATGAGCGTGAAGGAACGAGGGTTAATGAGGGTGAAGGAACGAGGTAATGAGGGAAAGGAACGAGGGTTAATGAGGGTGGAAAGGAACGAGTGTTAATAGTGGAAGGACGAGTTTAATGAGGGTGGAAGGGAACGAGGTTAAGAGGTGAAAGGAACGAGTTAATGAGGGAGAACGAGTGTTAATGAGGTGAAGGAACGAGGGTTAATGATGAAAGAACAGTAAAGAGGGTGAAGAACGAGTGAATGAGTGAAGGGAATAATATTAATGAGGTGAGGGAATTATGTAAAGGAAGGGAACGAGGGTTATGAGTAAAGACGAGGGTTATAGGAAAGGAACGAGGGTTAATGATGAAGAGAGTGTTATGAGTGGAAGAAGTGAAAAGGGTGAAGGAAGGTATATAGACGAGGTTATGAGGTGAAGGAACGATTTAATGAGGTGGAAAGGACGTAAGTTCGTAATTTTAATTTATGATGAAAAAAGTTTATTTGGCAAAATAAAACCGTTGCAAATATTACCAAGATCTGTCCCTTGAGTGACCATGAAGTATCCCTTGTTAGTCTGACCTTGTAATATCCCTTGTAAATGCAACAAAGAACTACCTCATACAATATCCCTTGTAAGTACCCTGTGACTTGTGTCCGGACAGAAACCGAGCTCAGGGACATGGTCAATGAAGTGGACCAGGATGGAAACGGGACCATAGAATTCAACGAGGTCTTGCAGATGATGTCCAAGAAGATGAAGGCGCCGACGGAAGGATGACTCAGAGAGGCAATCAGGTGATCATTGGACCCGTGAGGTTCGCGGTCAGTAAGGAACAGGCTTAGAGGTGGAAGAATGAGTGTATGAGGCGTGAAGGGAACTAGTTTAATGAGTGGAAGGAACAGGTTAATGAGGGTGGAAGGAACGAGGGTTAATGGGTGGAAGGAACGAGGGTTAGTGGTGGGGAAAGGAACTAGGTTAATAGCGTGGAAGGTAGTATAGGAAGTTTAGATGAAAGAGGGTTAATTGAGGCGTGGAAGGGAACCGTAGAGTAAATTGACGTGGTGGAAAGGAATCGATGGTTAATTGCGTGGAAGGATCGATGTTAATGAGGGGAAGAACTACCGTTGATAATATTGAGTCTGTGGAAATGCCTGAAGATAACAAGAGTCGGAAGGCACGTAGAGTGACTCAGGATGAAATATCCGTAGGTTACATAGTAGGGAATTCCAGATACAATAGCGTGGAGGTAGTATAGGAATTTAGATAATTGCGTGAGGTCATTCATGAGGGAAATCCATTAGTACATGAGTCCGTGGAGGTATGTGAAACGCAGATATACAATTAGTCTGGAGGTCACTAGAGGGAATAGATAACAATTAGGCCGTGGAGGTCGACGTCAGTAGAGGAACTTCCTTAGATAACAATTAGCCGTGAGGTACTAGGGGATTCACAGTTATCCGTGGAGGTCACGTCAGTAGGAACTTCTAGATAACAATTAGTCCGTGGAGGTCACGTTCAGTAGGGAACTTCCTTAGATAACAATTAGTCCGTGGAGGTCACGTCAGTAGGGAACTTCCTTAGATAACAATTAGTCCGTGGAGGTCACTCAGTAGGGAACTTCCTTAGATAACAATTAGTCCGTGGAGGTCACGTCAGTAGGGAACTTCCTTAGATAACAATTAGTCCGTGGAGGTCACGTCAGTAGGGAACTTCCTTAGATAACAATTAGTCCGTGGAGGTCACGTCAGTAGGAACTTCCTTAGATAACAATTAGTCCGTGGAGGTCACTCAGTGGGAAACTCCTTAGATAACAATTAGTCCGTGGAGGTCACGTCAGTAGGGAAACTCTTAGATAACAATTAGTCCGTGGAGGTACTCTAGGAATTCCTTAGATAACAATTAGTCCGTGGAGGTCACGTCAGTAGGGAACTTCCTTAGATAACAATTAGTCCGTGGAGGTCACGTCAGTAGGGAACTTCCTTAGATAACAATTAGTCCGTGGAGGTCACTTCAGTGGGAACTTCCTTAGATAACAATTAGTCCGTGGAGGTCACTCAGTGGGAAACTTGCCTTAGATAACAATTAGTCCGTGGAGGTCACGTCAGTGGGAACTTCCTTAGATAACAATTAGTCCCGTGGAGGTCACGTCAGTAGGGAACTTCCTTAGATAACAATTAGTCCGTGGAGGTCACGTCAGTAGGGAACTTCCTTAGATAACAATTAGTCCGTGGAGGTCACGTCAGTAGGGAACTTCCTTAGATAACAATTAGTCCGTGGAGGTCACGTCAGTAGGGAACTTCCTTAGATAACAATTAGTCCGTGGAGGTCACGTCAGTAGGGAACTTCCTTAGATAACAATTAGTCCGTGGAGGTCACTTCAGTGGGAAACTCCTTAGATAACAATTAGTCCGTGGAGGTCACGTCAGTAGGGAACTTCCTTAGATAACAATTAGTCCGTGGAGGTCACGTCAGTAGGGAACTCCCTTAGATAACAATTAGTCCGTGGAGGTCACGTCAGTAGGGAACTTCCTTAGATAACAATTAGTCCCGTGGAGGTCACGTCAGTAGGGAACTCCTTAGATAACAATTAGTCCGTGGAGGTCACGTCAGTAGGGAACTTCCTTAGATAACAATTAGTCCGTGGAGGTCACGTCAGTAGGGAACTTCCTTAGATAACAATTAGTCCGTGGAGGTCACGTCAGTAGGGAACTTCCTTAGATAACAATTAGTCCGTGGAGGTCACGTCAGTAGGGAACTTCCTTAGATAACAATTAGTCCGTGGAGGTCACGTCAGTAGGGAACTTCCTTAGATAACAATTAGTCCGTGGAGGTCACGTCAGTAGGGAACTTCCTTAGATAACAATTAGTCCGTGGAGGTCACTCTCAGGGAACTTCCTTAGATAACAATTAGCCGTGGAGGTCACGTCAGTGGGAACTGCCTTAGATAACAATTAGCCCGTGGAGGTCACTTCAGTAGAGAACTTCCTTAGATAACAATTAGTCCGTGGAGGTCACGTCAGTAGGGAACTTCCTTAGATAACAATTAGTCCGTGGAGGTCACGTCAGTAGGGAACTTCCTTAGATAACAATTAGTCCGTGGAGGTCACGTCAGTAGGGAACTTCCTTAGATAACAATTAGTCCGTGGAGGTCACTTCAGTGGGAAACTTCCTTAGATAACAATTAGTCCGTGGAGGTCACTTCAGTAGAGAACTCCTTAGATAACAATTAGTCCGTGGAGGTCACGTCAGTAGGGAACTTCCTTAGATAACAATTAGTCCGTGGAGGTCACGTCAGTAGGGAACTTCCTTAGATAACAATTAGTCCGTGGAGGTCACGTCAGTAGGGAACTCCCTTAGATAACAATTAGTCCGTGGAGGTCACGTCAGTAGGGAACTCCTTAGATAACAATTAGTCCGTGGAGGTCACTCAGTAGGAACTTCCTTAGATAACAATTAGTCCGTGGAGGTCGACGTCAGTAGGAACTCCTTAGATAACAATTAGTCCGTGGAGGTCACGTCAGTAGGGAACTTCCTTAGATAACAATTAGTCCGTGGAGGTCACGTCAGTAGGGAACTTCCTTAGATAACAATTAGTCCGTGGAGGTCACGTCAGTAGGGAACTTCCTTAGATAACAATTAGCCCGTGGAGGTCACGTCAGTAGGGAACTTCCTTAGATAACAATTAGTCCGTGGAGGTCACTTCAGTAGAGAACTTCCTTAGATAACAATTAGTCCGTGGAGGTCACGTCAGTAGGGAACTTCCTTAGATAACAATTAGTCCGTGGAGGTCACGTCAGTAGGGAACTTCCTTAGATAACAATTAGTCCGTGGAGGTCACTTCAGTAGAGAACTCCCTTAGATAACAATTAGTCCGTGGAGGTCACGTCAGTAGGGAACTTCCTTAGATAACAATTAGTCCGTGGAGGTCACTTCAGTAGAGAACTCCCTTAGATAACAATTAGTCCGTGGAGGTCACTTCAGTGGGAAACTGCCTTAGATAACAATTAGTCCGTGGAGGTCACTTCAGTGGGAAACTGCCTTAGATAACAATTAGTCCGTGGAGGTCACTTCAGTAGGGAACTTCCTTAGATAACAATTAGTCCGTGGAGGTCACGTCAGTAGGGAACTTCCTTAGATAACAATTAGTCCGTGGAGGTCACTTCAGTGGGAAACTGCCTTAGATAACAATTAGCCCGTGGAGGTCACTTCAGTAGAGAACTCCCTTAGATAACAATATTATCATATTTTCAATCGTAAAATATAGTTTTTGTCTTTCATTTAAATTTAAAATAGTTTTAAGAAAATAATAATCTGTACATGGGAATATGTTGGGTATTTTTCTGAGAAAAAATATTTAAAGTTAGTTTACTATTACCTTGTTTAATTACACTGGACGATTATAAAACCCTCAGTTACCTGCCTAATCCTATTGAAGTTTCTCAAGGAAGTAAGAGTTCGAATCTAAGATTAGTGTCTATTGGAAATTAAATTTGTTAATGACCGTAGTCTTTAAGGTGGGGATGTAAGTAACGCGAAAAATGGTCAGTGTTTTTTGTATTTTTTATATCAAAACTTTCATTTTGTCAAAAAAATCCAAAATTTCTCCATTATAAATATAGATTATAATTTTCTTCACATGATGATATCAACAATAATTGTTGAATATCTGTCGAAGGTGTCATAGAATTTAATGAAAACTTTTCCTCTTCATTTAAAAAGTTTCTCATCTTATGCCTCTATGCTCATGACAGATATCGCCATGTGAAGAAAACTAATCTATATGTTTCTATGATTTATTTTGGCAAAAAAAAAAGTTTTTCTATAAAACACTGGAATTCTCTCCCTTCGCTTACACCCCCACCTTATGCTACTCCCTTGACGGTAACTACTAATCCCAATGCTGTGGTGTGATTTCACAGGGTGTTCGACAAGAACAACGACGGCATGATCTCGTCAATGGAACTGCGTCACGTGATGACAAACCTGGGAGAGAAGCTGTCGGACGAAGAGGTGGACGATATGATTAGGGAGGCAGATCTGGATGGAGATGGGATGGTCAACTACGAAGGTTGGTTGCACAGTTCGTGGCGCTGTGCGCTGAGCTTTACCTGAGAATGTGACGGTATTACCTTGACGGGTTACACTATGGCCTTATATTAAAAGCTAAAGGGGCCGGACTCTTGGTCTAATGGTCATAATTCCTGAATACTTATCTACAGGTTCCAGCTTCGATTCTCGTGGTACCATAGGAACTATTCCCAAAGGGGAATTGTTCCTATGGTCGCCATAGTCTGTAAAGGTTTTGTAAGTCTATCCATAGACTAAAGAAGTTTTTCATCTTTTCCGCCCACCAGAGTGACCAGATGCTACTTGCTCTTAAAGTGATCTCGCAATTTAGAAATTCTGTCATAAGATGATATTTCAGTTATCACTACCAAGTTTTTGTCGGAAAACTTGCCCTGTGGTGATCACGTGATAAAATTTGTGATTTCTATTGGCTGTGTTTATCCCGTCAGCAACCAATAGTAGTGAATGTCTCAATTGATAAGTTCAATTTGCTTGAAGGTAAAATAAAATATGTAATCAATAAAATCTCATCGCATCAATGTTCAGTTATTGCCATTCTATAGCAATATAACATTTTATGTAAAAAAATTATCACGGCATCTTACTACCCGTTCGTGTTATACGCTTATGTACTAATTACGTTGATGGTTTTAGGGATGAGGAGGGTTATATTCATAGGAAGTGTATCCACATTTGTATGGAGGTAGATTGGAAAACCATTTTGGGAAAAAAACTCAGTACACCCGACCAAGATTTGAACCTCGATCTCCCCGTCATCGGCAGTCTAGTCTACTGCGGTAGTATCTCCTTAGACCATGTGGTCACTGAAGTGAGTATTATGTAATTGAATTTAATGTTGTAATATTATTTCATTTTCATTCATTTGAGTTATTTAATGGGCACTTTCCGGACCGACTGATTACATCAGAGCACGACTTACAAACTAACTAATCTATAACAGACACGACATCCAGCCATGCCGAGAATCGAACCAGGGACCCTTACTTCAGTAGACATACATTCAATAGCAACTGAGCCATGTTGTCGGACTTGTGATAGTAAGTTGGTTTATCAGATTATTATAAAATATTACAAACAATCTTGTAATAAAACATTTCCTAAATCTATACTAATAAAAATGAAGAGTTTGTATTTCATGAGCATTACTCGATATTTATCGCACGGAGAGGTCTGAAATTTTAAAACTAGCATCACCTTCACACAAACATATGCAATTTCAAGCTGGAGTTTTAAATTTTTCATTATATGTTTTTAGATTTACTAAAAACTGTGTTGAAAAAAATAAGATAAAGAGATTTTTTTATGGCTGAAGCAAATAAATACTTTGCCTCAGGCAATTCCGGGTATTTGTGCTAGTAAAGTAATATAAATAAGAACAATATAATATATTTATTTTTTTCAAGAATAAAACCATTAATTAAAATGTTCCAACTAAGATTTAGTTTCAAGAAAATTTCATATATTTAATTCAGTTTAACTTCAAATTAAAATAATGTAATTCCGCACCCTCACTTCATATATATATATATATATATAATTATTATACTAATATTAATTAATCATTTATTTTTAATTAGCTTTCTTATGTGTTCGGCACCTTAGATCAGTTGGTAGCGTGACTTCATACTGAGCTAAGGGTCCCGGGTTTGATTCCCGCCATGGTCGAAAATTGGTCGAAAATGTATCATTGATAAAATGTGGGGTTACCCTTTCATAGTGATGAATTACCGGTTGGAGACTGGATGTTGTGCCTGTCCTAGTCTTAAATTATATTATAAGACATATGAAGCTACGACAGGCCACAGGCTGGAAACTGTAATGAATGTAAAGTAAAGAAGTGTTCTTACATCCGAATTGGCTTAATGTTGCAGAGTTTGTCACAATCCTGACGTCTAAGAACTAGTTCGGATCTTGAGTGGAAATGTTGCCTGATGATCTCAGCAATGCATGATGGGAGAAGTGCAAGGGAGGGCAAATTGGAGACCACGTGACGCAAGAAAGAAACAAAGGGAAGGACATTCAAGTCCAAGATATTAGGTGTTATTTGTTTGTTTTTTCGAAAAATAAATATGTATATTTACATTTTAAAAAATGTTGTACAAATTTACAATGTTGCTAAAACATGGACATGATATCGTGTTATCCGTCAGTTTAAAATGACCACTGGCTGGAATTTGGTTTGTTTTAAAAAAAAAAGCCATTTATATAGAGGAGCCACATTTATTATTATGAAAGTATTTATGGGATTTTGAAAGAAAATATTTATTAATTACAAATTTGTTTAGTCAGATACTGTTTTATAGATGCAATATTATTATCACTTATATATTTATAATTGCACACAAAAAGGATATAATTGTGCACAGATGATAAAAGGATATTTTATGGAGACTATATCAAATAAACGCCAAGAGTTTTATATAATTTAAATAAATGTTAAATGATTTATAAAACTGATGAGTAGGGATGAAAATAAATTATTTTGGTCAAATAGCTTATATTTCATGAGTTACTATATACATGTTTAATTATTATTGCTGATAATAAAACAACCTGTTAAGGGCTAGACAATAATATTGTTGATTTTATCGTTGATTAAATGCTTTAACAAAACTTTTTGTTTAGTGTAAGGTAGAATGCCTTATAATTTACAAGTTTATGTAGCTTTTGGCATTGTGTTGTCAGATCTTACATTTGATTGTTATGTGATTTTGAGTGCCGGTGTAAGGATAGTGAAAAATACTATTTTAAATAATTTTTAACTAAAGTCAAAACAATTTGTTGTGTTACGGTGAAGTACATATTAAAGTATTTAGCGATGTTTTGTGTGTTTGATGGGCGTGGGTTATTGTGGGAAAGAATTATTAAATATTGTTGTTGTTTGTTAACTCCTCCACATTGTAAAGGATTATACATTATTTATTTTCTTGAGAGCTTATGCTATAGAAATGTATTTTTGACAAGAAAGATAGTCGAAAAATATTTAAGCTATTTTATATTGCTTAACACTAGATATTTTAGTTAAAAGGTATTACTAAATGGCTTATTGTGATTTTGGCACCTTTTATATAAATTTAGACGGAATTAAAATTATATTTGTCACATTATTCAACCTGTGTTTGTGTTTGAATGATTTTTTTTTAAGTTATACTGGTATATGTTTATTAATTTTAAATTAGGCTAACTGAATGTCATTGATAATAATTAAACTATTAATATCCATAAGTCCATTAATGAAAAATAATTAAAATAAACAATTGAAGTGACAATGTAAATTTGACTCATAGTTAAAAACAGACATATAGACCATTTGATTTGTTAATGGATAGATACAAATTATTTAAAACCTGTTATTTGTTTTTAGTTTAGTTTAAAAAATTAATTTCCCCCAAATGTTTTATATATTTTTTTAATAACTATTTGTGAATGGCAGTCATCTGGACTAAATGTTAAATTCAAATTATTGTTTACACAAATGACATTGCAGTATATCAAATAAAAGAACTCATCTTTCATAAATTAAAAAAATCACAAGTTATAATTTATTTGTAATTCCGTCACCTAAACACCTTCCAATTTATTTGAGTTAATTCATAATTATTTATCATTAAATCAACATTTTATGTGGTGGCAAAGCAAAGTTTTAAAATATTTCTAGTGACTAGATGAATTGTTTATTAGCGCTTTATATATACGTATGAAAATTATGATATCACAAATACATGTGTTGAAATTATTTTTATTTACCTTACTGAAAAAAAAACTACAACAAAAGATTTGAATCCCAAAAGTCAATGGATAGCAATCATGTAACATTACGACTTATGCCCAAAACGATGAACCGTGCAAAAATAATAATTTGAAATGAGACATAAGATTCCAATGGTCGACATGTATTAATTCTGTTGATACAGGGTATTTCTTGTAGGACATGCCATTTAAATGTATGTAGATAGTTTGAAACGTGTAACCAAGTATTAAATAAAACAAGTTTGAATGGTTTGTTCCCCTAGCGAATCCCCAGTAGAAGTCACTGTCTATGTAGCTTAGTTGGATTGTTCATTAAGTCCATCCTTGATATGATATAAAGAATCATTGTGTAGGGCCTTCAGCACAATTTATTCGTGTCATAAAAGACATTATCTTACAGTTAAGCATTTTGTGAGACACTTAAAAAAAAAAAGGATGTATTATGAAGTAGACACATTATATGACCGAAATTAAATGGATCGCTGCCATCCAGTTGAAAAAAAAAATGTACAAACAATAATAATTGTATCATAGAATGCAACATATGTATGCTTTGTTAATATAATTTTCAACCCAAATACAGTTGGGCCCCGCTTATAAGGCGAGCTAGGTTTCGGAGCCCTGCTGTAAAGTGGAATATGGTCCTTTTTAAGCTTTCAAATGCATATAAAATCCTAATAATGTTTACACGATCATATTGTATAAAGTGCATACTAGAGCTATTGATCATTTGATAATCAATCGTGCTAATCACTACTATAAACAGATGGAATTACCAAAATAAAATGGCGGTCAAAGCCATTCACTGCTCCCGTCATGCCGATTGACATTGGAAGAGAGAGACAAACATCAAACAGAGTGAACATGTATATAATTGAAAATCACCGTCAAGAGGGGCCCACTGTTATACTTTTTCTGAAATGACCAATATTTGAAATATAGTTATTTTTTAATATATTTTATGGATGTTATCAAATATACTTTCTTCTGATTTTATGAAGATAAGAAAATACAATGAATTAGTTATTTTTATGATTACTGATTTTTGTTTATCTTCGTTTTGATTTGTTTTAGTAGAATTGAGGAATTTTTACGTCACTTACATACAAATAAACTACTTAAAAACCGCACCTACTATACTTTTGATTAATCAAATAAAGTTCAGAAATTTAAAACAAAAATCAATTTAGCTTTGGAAAATATACATGGGGTGAGTCAATAAAAATATTTTAAAATATTGGGGCTGTTATAAAAAAGCAGTGTTGTGTCGTGTAGTGTTGCCATAGTAAGCAGAGCTTGTTTAAACTGTAACAAATATATGTTCTTTCCTACTCTGTCCCCATTTGACCAATCATGCATAGGTCCTCCTTTAAACACCTCACTCATAATGTTATTTCGTTTATACCTGGCCAATGAGTGTTCTAGAGACCTTAAAAGTTCGGCAAACCTTGGCAACAAACTACGCCACTGTAGAAAATATACTCTAGATTCTAAATAACATTTGATTAACAATAATACTATTAATTGGTATTCAAATTTTTTAGTATAGTCAATTTTTTTTTCACAAATTTTTAATCTTTTCAAATTGTATTCTTATCAAAATTGTGGTTTATAAATTATTTTATTATATAGTTTGTTAAAATACATTAATTCTATCGATTTACACATTTAAAAAACTTATCATGTACAGTGCTATATTTTCTGCGATTTATAAAGAAATTTGTGTAAATATTTTTAAAGTCAATGTATGCATGATTTTATAATATTTCAAACTTTAGGTCACATTATACACTATTTTAGACTAAACAAATGATTCAATTCACGTTGATATGGTAATATTATCAAACACTTTCTAATGAAATATAATATTTAATATTTTAACTATTGTCTTTATTGAGGGCAGGTTTGTCAAGAGCTATTTAAATGATGTGTACAAAATAATTTATTTTTAATTATAACTAATTCCATAAATTATATTGATTTAAAAATATATATATAGATATACTATCATTAAAAAAATCAGCTAATATATTAAAGTGTAAATAAAATTATAAAAATATTGTCAAAACATTTAAATTTATTTTTATATTCACTGCAGTGCAGTATTTAATTACAAAAAAAACACTTTTGCTAGCTTGTGGTAGTCTGTAAACTATTATTTTATGCGTTTATATATAGTTTTAATTTAAAAATATCACATTTTGGGATTTTAATGTAATATTTTTATAAATGTTAATATATTATGTTAGTTTCAATAATCAATTTCACAAATTTACTTGTTTTTGTTGGCAATGGTATCTAAATTATTGGAAAGTATAAATAAATAAGCTTCTATCATGGGAGGGCTTAAAAAAAGTATTTATTATACTAGGGATTCAAAGGTAAACTTACCTTTTAAGCTACTTTAACAAATTTGTCAACTAAAAAATGTATAAACTATTTATTTCAAATTTTAAAAAAATACCAGGCTCTTTCATGTATTTAATATAATTAATGTATTTATGAGGAACAAAATTTAATGAAAGTTATATTTAAAATCATGTTTATTAAGAATAAGAATTACTTCAATTAGATTGTCTAAAACTAAATCACTGTGATTCAACCCATAATTCATGGTTTTTAATTAAATAATTATTGAAAAGGCCAATGTCAAAAACATTGTCAACAAAAATATAAGGTTTAGTCATCTTACAAAATATGTTTGTATAGTAATATAATATATATTATATTATTATTATTATTTATTATTATTATTATTATTATTATTATTATTATTATTATATTATTATATACGTTACAATAGTTCAAGTGTTTTTTTAATAAAAAGTATTAACTTAATTATTACCATTTTATCATATTTTTTAAAATTTGGATTGTGCCCCACTATGTTCGGTGCAATATGCTGATTGTCTTGCGTCTCATGAAGGATTGATGGTAATTGTGTGTTTTTAAGATAAAGCTGCGATGGATTAATCCAGTATGAAATTTAATCTGAATAATATAACCACTAACTTACAAAACAAATGTTAAAAATCAACGGCTTTTAATGTTGAAATAAACCTATTTAATTATTTTTGTTTATTGTCCTAAATAATGTACTACTTTAAGATCTGTGTGATTAAAATTATATCTAGGTTTTGATTTATTTGCAGCCTGAATTGAGGACGGATATGAGAAATATTAATTTGTCGATTATTTTCTTTCGTTAATTTTTGACATAAGTCTATCTTTAAATACAGACTTTAAATTTATTAATAGTTACTCTGAGGCTAAGGTCCTCATTATTTATTTAAAATTAGTGGAGAAATTTAAACATGCAACACAGTTTATCTTGACGACAGGAACTTTATATTTCAACTAATGCTAATTTTTAGAAATATTTATTATTTTTTTCTGAAAAACTTTTTTTCTAATTGTTCATAAATAATAAATATAAGCATAAATAAAATATTTTGAAAATATTTAACTAACAAGTCTAATATTGATACGATTAAATTACAATGGTGTGCTAAAAAATTTATCATTACTCGAGAATATTTAAGATTAATAATATTATTAATATGAATTTATATTTGTTTTTAAGTAAGAACTACGTAAATTTATTCATGAAATAGTAGATATAATTTATAAAAAAAAAATATTATCATAGCCAGTCTTTTCAAAGCTATGAGTTGTAAATAATATACTAAAATTATGTCTTCAAAATGTTCAAACATTTGTTTAACATTATTTCCTTGATTTACATTGTTGCTACTGTACAGCATTAACTATTAAAATTAGTTTTTAAAATAAAATTTTGATAATTTTGTTACAGTTTTATTTTTTGGATATGCAATTTTATAATAACATAACATAGTGTGTAATTTTCAAATGAACTAAAGTTTCTAAAGGTGATGATTTACTCTTATTAAATGTTTACATCGTGTTTAAGATTAATAATAAAATTTTATATATTCTAGGATTTAAGCTTTGCTCAGATTAGTTTATTATGATAATTTGATTTGTTAGAGTTTATTGAAGGTGTATTTATTAACCATATTAGTTATGATTTTAAAATAATTTATTTCATTACATTTCTAAATACATCAACATGCCATTTTTAAGCTAGGTCCGCGTTAAATATAAATGACATGAAAAAAGAAAGCTTTATAAAATAGATTTAATCGTGTGGATTTAAATGTTTTTAAAAATATTGAACTAAAAATAATAAACATAAAAATACCAAGTTAAAATTTAATGTTAAATGAATGTGAGGGCATTTGTTTATTGAAAAGTTGACAAGATAAAACTATCGGGTATTAACAGAGCCGATGGTGACAAAGGTTTTTAAATGTCCAGAATGCTGTTTTGTTTAATATTGTATTGTAATCAAAACAAAGTAATATATCTTGTACATCGTACTGTTGTCAATACGATAATATTATAAAAAATATATTGTAATAGAGTGTTAAAAGTGATAAATATACCCATTTTTTAAAAATGGACTTGTGTTTTTTATTTCTTACTCTCGCCAGAGGAAATTGATTGGCTCATCTACCAAAAAAAAAACTTAAGTTTTGCTAATTGGATAGAATATATTCACCACCCTCAGTACACCCGACTGGGATCAAACCGCAATCCCCACGTCATATAGTTTTTACAGAGATCATCTCACATCGACATCTTGTGAATGTGGGGAATGCCAGGCTGCCACCGTGGTTCGGATTCCACGTTAAACTGTAGGTCCTTCATTTCATCTCACAATCACCCTACCATTACACATTAGCGTAAGTGCGTATAACCCGAACGGGTAGTAAGACGCGGTGCTAATAATAATAATAATAATAATAATAATAATCTCACATCACTTGTTTTATTGATCTTTCCCTTGGTCTATGATGGTACGAACAAGACCTGGAGATCTCAACATGTGCCCAATAAATGTGTTCCTTCTTTTACACAGTTTAGCTTAGGAATAGAACAAAACATTATATTGTCATAAATATTTATTTTGCTTGAACAAAAACAAGGCAAATGCTTAGTTTCTCTAACCCGTCTTATTTATACATAATAAACACAAATATATATAAAATTATATTATTTTGTACATCATCATAATGTGTCACTCAATCATTGAATCGTATCACTGTAATTTTTAATAAATTATATAATTTATCTTATTTAATCAATTTTAGACTTTACAATTCAAGAATCAATTTTACCTTGTTAATTAATCCATCACATTATAAAACTTCTATCAAATTTGACAACCTGAGGTTAAGTAACTAGTTTACTAAAATACGGGTTAATTTTCACTTTATATCCTTTCTTGTCAATATTAATTAATCACTTTCCTTACTAAGCTTTTAAAATGCCAAAATATATGCTTACATGTCCAAAGGTTAATTATGAGACCATAGCTCACACAGATACGATACCGATGAATCTAACAATATGGTCGATCCATATTGGTCTTAAACTTGATGCTTTTTCACCTTTAAACAGTGGCGGCTAGTGTATAGGTACTGCGAAACTGCAGCACCCCTTATTTCCGCTTGATATTATCAATAACATTTAATATAATGAGTCCTTTTTTCTTTAATTCTTTATTTATTTTTGTAGTACAATATATATTCCTTATGCTTAATGTCAGTACTTCAGTAGCCATCCCCCAGTTTAGGAAAAAGTTACACAAATCTTTGTATGGAACTTAGCGCTTCACAGTGCCAGCGACGTGATGTTTGACTGTTGTGCGCATGCGCACATAGGAGAGGGGTGGGGAGGAAGATGGGACTGACAGGTAGAGAGAGCACTGTTGCTCTCACAGTGCCGGCTCTGGCGTGATGGAAGGAAGTTTTTTTTACTCAGCGTGTGTTGTGCTTTAAAACCATGTACCATATTCTTGAATGTGATAAAATGTAGAAGAGTGTAGAGTTAGATTATTATTATGCTTCCAGTTATTCTATTTAATTCATTTTTTTTCTCGGTTCTTTTATTTAACAGAAAGACTAAATGCGCTTGCAGTACTTTCAATGGAGAAAAATTTCCTCAATTGTCATCCAGAGATCAATGAGAAAATTATTAAACTTTTTGCGCAAATTAAAACAAGAATGAATTTCATTTTTAAATGAATAGATCAAGCTTGAACTGTAACAATTTAAGTTAAAGTAAGTAAAAAAGTTAGGTTTTTTTGTTAAGATTTTATCAAGTTCCTGAATAAATTTATTTTTCTACGTGTTTTTTTCCTTTTACACAATTTTAAAACAAAGGCTAAAACATTTCTGGAGCAGTACCTCCACTAATTTTAGCTACGAGCCGCCACTGCCTTTCAACTAATTTTCTCCTCCGAATTTAAAGGTAATGTTTCCTCACCTAAAGTGGTGACGGCTGACTCGTCAGGTTCCTCAAACCCAAGCTCTTCACAAAAGCCATCAAACATTTCCTTAAAGGCAATCCCGTGTATATTCTTAGCGATGTACCTGAGCAGCATCCAATCTGAAAACTTCATCACCATCACGACCTTCTGTAAAGATCTATGGTCCAGGACCCCCGAGTTAGACATCCTCAAGAGGGCCACCGTGAATCCTTCCCATCTGGAGTGTAGACACAGTGTCAAGACCCTCCACAGCAACCCGCCCGCCGTCATCACGCCGACGAATACCATCCAGAACCACAGGAAGACGTATATCTTCTCGTTCACGGCGTTCAGAGGCATCACACACAGCGCGTCGTAGTTCATGATGCTACCGGTAGCCCCGAACTTGTGGAAGGTGCACTTGGTCATCTTGGGGAATATTATGTCCAACCTGTCGACGTCCTCTAGTCCGAGGTTCAAAAAGGACCCTCCTATAAACTTTTGCATCGCATAACCTTGAAATATCACGTTCGCCGCGTTAAGTAGCTCGCAGAAAACAAGTGAAGCCGCCCAATACTCGTTGTAACCGAGACGTTCTACGAACGCTCTACGAAGGGCTACTATACGGATGCTCCTGTCGGAAGCTGACGGAATCCTCACGTTTCTATTAACTCTAACCTCCTTATCTATTAGTTCCAGCGGGGCCAACTCAAACCCTTTGACGAAATACTCGACCCTCCTTCCTTCCAAATGTCCCCAGATGAGACGTGGGATGTAGAAGAACATCGCCTGAGCGAAGAGCACGAAGGGTACCCACTGGTAATAGGCGTGGTGAATGACCTCCTCACTGTCGAGGTCGCCCGGACCTACCCCCGGGTGTATCGTCACCCCGAGGCAGCTCCGGTTGGCGTTATTCACCACCGTGAACGTGCTGGTAGAGAAACAGAAGGTGTTGATGACGTTCGACGAGATGCCCTTATCCGCGATGCAGTCTATGTGTCCCCCGAGGTACTGGTGTCCACACACGAAGGCCGTACAGATGAGCAACAGTTTGTGGGACAGCAGGTAGTGGAGTTTGAACACGGCGTTGTCTATGCTCACGGCTTTCAGGGAGATTTTGGAGTTTTTGGGAATGGAGAGGAAGGTTTTCACCACCCCAAGTCTGGATTCACTTGTTTTCGTCATGTTTGCTGTCCGTGTGTCCAACGATTACTGATTAATATCTAGGTGGTTTATTTTTGTAGTGACCATTCACATTCCTTTACAATCTTATCTGATGTGCATAGTTTTGATAATCATTAATTTAGTATCATTGTTATTTTAAAAATCAAGGTTTTTGCACGTTGAAACTTAAAATGGTAGGTAATGTGTTCTCCAAATAAGTATATTATTATTATTATTTTATTATTAGCACCGCGTCTTACACCCGTTCGGGTTATACGCACTTACGCTAATGTGTAATGGTAGGGTGATTGTGAGATGAAATGAAGGACCTACAGTTTAACGTGGAATCCGAACCACGGTGGAGGCCCGTCATTCCTCACACTCTCAAGATGTCTTGTCAGAGGTGAAGGAAGGGTTTGGTAATCAGATAAATCTTTGCCGGACCGAGGATTGAACCCCAGCCGCCAGCATAGAAGTCTGACACCTTACCCCTAGACCGCCAGGTCACCTATGTTCCAAATAAGTAATAGAGTATACTCGCCTTAATCCAACGCTCGTCAGTCCGACACCCCTTGTAATCCGACGCTCATCAGTCCGACACCCCTTGTAATCCGACGCTCGTCAGTCCGACACTCCTTGTAATCCTGACGCTCGTCAGTCCGACACCCCTTGTAATCCGACGCTCGTCAGTCCGACACTCCTTGTAATCCGACGCTCGTCAGTCCACACTCCTTGTAATCCGACGCTCGTCAGTCCGACACCCCTTGTAATCCACGCTCGTCAGTCCGACACCCTTGTAATCCGAGCTCGTCATCCGACACCCCTTGTAATCCGACGCTCGTCAGTCCGACACCCCTTGTAATCCTACACTCGTCAGTCCGACACTCCTTGTAATCCGACTGCTCGTCAATCGACACCCTTGTAATCCACGCTCATCAGTCCGACACCCCTGTAATCCGACGCTCGTCAGTCCGACACCCTTGTAATCCGACGCTCGTCAGTCCGACACCCCTTGTAATCCGACGCTCGTCATCAGAATGGTCAGTCAACACCCTTGTAATCCGACGCTCGTCAGTCCGACACCCCTTGTAATCCGACGCTCGTCAGTCCGACACACCCTTGTAATCCGACGCTCGTCATCCGACACCCCTTGTAATCCGACGCTCGTCATCCGACACCCCTTGTAATCCGACGCTCGTCAGTCCAACACCCTTGTAATCCGACGCTCGTCAGTCCGACACCCCTTGTAATCCGACGCTCGTCAGTCCAACACCCTTGTAATCCGACGCTCGTCAGTCCGACACCCTTGTAATCCGACGCTCGTCATCCGACACCCCTTGTAATCCGACGCTCGTCGTCCACACCTTGTATCGCTTCACCTACCCTTGTAATCCGACGCTCGTCAGTCCGACACCCCTTGTAATCCGACGCTCTATTTCGTCTCAGTCCGACACCCCTTGTAATCCGACGCTCGTCAGTCCGACACCCTTGTAATCCGACGCTCGTCAGTCCGACACCCCTTGTAATCCAACGCGCGTTAGTTCGACACCCCTTGTAATCCGACGCTCGTCAGTCCGACACTCCTTGTAATCCGACGCACCGCTTGAAAAGAGGTTTTGATCTGTGCGCCACTGTAATTTTAAAAACGTTACGAAGAAGTTTCAGTGTAAAGGACTTTAGGCATATTATTTGACCATTTGGATTTTCCAAATTAAATCTTGGAACTAAACATTTAAAATGTCCTCTGATGTACTAATTTTATATAAGTAATTAACCTTAACTTATTAAATAGCCCTTAATTATTTGTATTTTGGGTAATCCGGAATGTTCGCTAATCCGACAGACCTTCACTCCCATAAATGTCGGTTTAACGCGAGTCTAATGTATATTAATGTTTTTGAAGCGTTTTCCTTATCCTGACATAATTTTTGAAAATCTATAATACCTCAATGCCTCACATCGGGGTTATTTCACCACCTGCTTCACCTGACAAACACAGATCTTAATTAATTTAAAGCAAAATCTACTCGTTAAAAAAAAAAAAAAAGTACCTGCACGGAAATTTATGAACCTCTCTTAAACTCTTCGGTTATGTAATGGGAGATAAGTTTAAAATGATTGGCATTGTGACGTGGGTGTGACTGACCTTGTGGGTCGCGGGCCCCACACATGTCACCGTGTTAACCGCGAGTTATTTTGAGGATATTGGGGTACATTTCTGAATAGACACGATTAAAAATGCACATGGATTATTCAAGGTTTTGATTATTAAAAATAAAACAACACGTACACTGATTAAGCTACTGTTAAACAAGTCACTAAATTAAATAATAAGAGTAATAATTAATTCTATAAATTAATAAGCTAATAAGGACACATAAAAAGATTGTGGTTCGATCCCAGTCGGTTGTACTGAGGTGTTTTTTCCTAAATTGTTTCTCACCCTGCCTCCACGCAAATCGGTACATTTCCTCTCAATTCAATCTTCATCATCCCTAATCCATTAGCGTAGTTAGTAGTAGAATTAGAGTAAATTAACATATTAATAACTATAAAACACATCACGATTGTTCAAATGTTTAAACCAGCCACAAAAATGTTCATTACTAGCACAATTCACAATAACATTCAATGTCTACGTCACTCGTGTAGTTCACTTAAGTTACCCCTTGTCCCCACGCATGATACACTACGTTGAACCGCATTACACGAATTCTGGATTCGCTGATCCTCTCGGGCACGCCGACCCATTCACTGGACACGCTGGCTCACTCGTTGGACACGCTATCCCATACACTGGACACGCTGGCCCATTCACTGGACACGCTGGCCCACACACTGGACATACTAGCCCATTCACTGGACACGCTGGCCCATACACTGGACACACTAGCCCATTCACTGGACACGCTGGTCCACACACTGGACACACTAGCCCATTCACTGGACACGCTGGCCCATACACTGGACACACTAGCCCATTCACTGGACACGCTGGCCCATACACTGGACACACTAGCCCATTCACTGGACACGCTGGCCCATACACTGGACACACTAGCCCATTCACTGGACACGCTGGCCCATACACTGGACACGCTGGCCCATTCACTGGACACGCTGGCCCATACACTGGACACACTAGCCCATTCACTGGACACGCTGGTCCACACACTGGACACACTAGCCCATTCACTGGACACGCTGGCCCATACACTGGACACACTAGCCCATTCACTGGACACGCTGGCCCATACACTGAACACACTGGACAAGAGGAGGGGGGATCGAAGCACCGACTAGAGGGTCCAAAGATGGCCTTGAATGATCCAAATTGTCCCACAACCGGGGTACCCGGACCACGTCCATAGCAACCGGCACCGTGTGTAACAACAGGTTAGTCTGGTCCTTAGTCCAGTCCATGGCTGTGTCACAGTCGGCCACCACCAGGAACCAGCAACCTCCAAGGTTACCTTAAAGAACCCTGTAGCGGAATGGAGTAGATCCAGATCTAGTCGAAACTAGCTCCTCCCTGCGAGAACTGTTTCGTCACTGGTATTATCTTACTACTTGCAGTGCAGCGCAGCATGGGTGACTTTCCTACCATTCACCACCTTGTTTATATCCGTGCCATGCATGGTCCAGCAGTAGCTCTAGTAGCTTCACAGATCATTTTTAGAGGCCGGTCAATATACTCGATGTTCTCCAGTTGTTGGTAAACCTCACCGCTGGTGTAAAACGTCTTCTACCAACAACTCGACTATCTCCTTCCACTATACCCCTTTGTGCAAAGCAACCTGCGACAGCAAACACAGCTATGAGTGATGGGATTACGTCTCTCTGATTTTGCGTCAAAGAAAGACGTATTAATTAAAATGATTTCCATCAACAATCGAGAGAATGTGCGATTGGCTCTTCATTTTTCCGAGCAGAGAGCAAGACTAACGGTCAGAAAAAGTTGTTTCTAACTGCCTACAAAACATTAATCCCTCTTGACTGACTCGTCTTTTACCTCTTGCATATTATTTATTTATTTATGTATTTTATCTTACATATTGCATCGTTTTACTTTCCCGCGTGCAGGGCTATGTAAGGTTCTATTGGCCGAAACAAAGCCTCGTGTAAGGGTCCAAGTAAATTAGACAATACAAACAAGATATTGATTGTGACATTAAAGAGTTCCAAGGTATGCGAGGCTACCCGTGTCCAGAGCACTGTAAGATTCTATTGGCCGAAACAAAGCCTCGTGTAAGGGTCCAAGTAAATTAGACAATACAAACAAGATATTGATTGTTACGTTAAAGAGTTCCAAGGTATGCGAGGCTACCCGTGTCCAGAGCACTGTAAGATTCTATTGGTCGAAACAAAGCCTCGTGTAAGGGTCCAAGTAAATTAGACAATATAAACAAGATATTGATTGTAACATTAAAGAGTTCCAAGGTATGCGAGGCTACCCATGTCTAGCGCAATGTAGGATTCTATTGGTCGAACTAAAGCCTCGTGTGGAGGTACCTTAGTCTTGAGGAAACGTAAACCATCAAACTCTAACAGTTGAGAAGAAGCTGTGACTGTCGGTGGCTCTCTGTGTTAATTTGTTTATCAAACTAGCTATTATATAAAAAAATAATACGGTGCACCACACATAATTTTTTATAATTGGTTTTAAAATAGAGACAATTATTAAAAGAAGAACTTGTAAGATTTGTGAAACAAAATAAAATACATTGTTTCAGAAGCACTCCATCAAATAGTATAAAAAAATAATATACACTGTCACAGAAACATTGAGAAAAGAGGAACATCTCCACCCACCAAAGATAAAAACAATCAATTTCAATTTTCAAAGAACGCCATAAAATATATATTATAGTTCAGAAACTATCGGTTTTATAAACATATATTTCAAATAGAGAATTTCTGTTTTTAATAGTATCACAATTTTACAACGATAAGTTATTTTTTATCTGAAATAGTCGCGGAGATATGAGCAACATTGGATATTTCCACAACCGAGAGTTGCAACTTTGTTTTAAAAAGGCCTGGATACTAAATTTAATTAAAATCGTTGGAATGGATTTTGAGAAAATGTACTAAATGTATTATTGTCTTGTTTAGATAAAAGTTGCGATAGTTATTTCTAACTGTTCTGTTAAGATGGAGGGTTTATGGTATTTCACGCCATTGTGTTCAGGCTGATGTTTTATGGTATTTCTCGCCGTTGTGTTCATGCTGATGTTTTATGGTATTTCTGTCTTGTCCTGTTGTGTTCTGTAGAGCTGATGTTTTATGTATTTCTCGCCGTTGTGTTCAGGCTGATGTTTTATGGTATTTCTCGCCGTTGTGTTCATGCTGATGTTTTATGGTATTTCTAGCCGTTGTGTTCATCGATGTGTTTTGTACTTCCGCCTGTGTCGCTAATTCAAAAGCGAATTCTCCCGTTTAGCCATCACTATGATTATGTAATCCACCGTTGTATAATTTTTGTTATTACACGCTACCAACCAAAAGCTAATCGTCACATAAGTAAAAAACTGATCAATGAAAATTTAAGTATGATTATTTATCATTAACGCACCAACATATATAATGCATAACATACTAATAATTTTTTTTGACAGATGAATCTTATCATGTAGCCTAGAACATAGATAGTTTAACTAAAATTTTGGATTTAAAGTAAGAAATTGTTTTGTATTAAAATAAATTATTTACTCATAGATTCAAATTATCATGTTGTATTATTAAATAAATTAATTGTAACATGGTATCAAACAGTATAATAATTAATCCTGGAGGTTTCTGACATCCTAGCTGGAAGCGGCTCGTGCATTTCAATTAAGCTACCCTGTTAACCTTTTTCAATCAAGTGACTTAGAATATTTTGGTGGCGGTCTGACTAATATAGAATAAATGGTAATCTTCCCCACACAGACTCTCTCTCTCTTTCTCTCGTTAATCTTAAAAATAGAGACATTTACTCAAAACTCTTTAAGATTTGTGAATCAAAATAATATACACCGTTGCAGAAACACTATACCAAAGTGCACAAATGAAATAGTAAACACTGTTACAGAAACATTGAGGGGAAGTGGCGCCTCGTGTATAGGCACTGCGGAACTGCAGCACCCCCTATTTACACTTGATATTATCGATAAATTTTAATAAAATGAGGCATTTTTCTTTAATTCTCTCTTTATTTTTGTAGTACAATATATATTTCTTAAGCTTAATATCAGTACTTCAGTAGCCATCCCCCAGTTTATGAAAAAGACACAAAAATCTTTGTATGGAACTGTGCGCTTCACAGTGCCAGCAACGTGGTGTTTGACTGTTGTGCGCATGCGCACATAGGAGGGGGTGGCGAGGAAGGCGAGACTGCCAGGTAGAGAGAGCACTGTTGCTCTCGCAGTGCCGGCTCTGGCGTAGTGGTGGAAAGAAGGGTTTTTCATGAGAAAATGACCACCATCATTTTATTTGTTATACTAAACAATGCCTGCATACAAATTGTAATCAAAACATTGGAGCTAATTTCGAGAACATCGATTTGTTCACCTTTTGCCCTTCAGAAAACTACCCTTAATTTTAGGGTTGGATATTTAAATCCAAATGCTCCTCGGAAGGACCATATGAAGAGCCTAGATACCAAGTTTTGTCCCGATAGGTAAAATGGTTTCGGCTCTAGACAGACAGACAGACAGACTGCATCGGGAAAACTGCTTTGTTTTTGTTTCATTGAGTTATGAAATGTCGACATTTATCAACATCTCAAGTTTAGTTGTTTTTTTGTCGTCTCTGCAGAGAGGACGAGAGAAAGTAAAAAAAAAACACTAATGTGTACAGTAGAACCTTATGTGACAGTTAAGTAAACCTAGGGGTAAGGTGTGTTGGGGGTCCGGGGTTCAATCCTCGGTCCTGACACAGATTTATCTGATTGCCAAACCCTTCCTTCACCTCTGACAAGACGTGTATTAATCACAACTTGTGAATGTGTTGAATTTCAGGTCTCCACCGTGGTTCGGATCCCACGTTAAACTGTAGGTCCTCCATTTAATCTCACAATCACCCTACCATTACACATTAGCGTAAGTGCGTATAGCCCGAACGGGTAGTAAGACGCGGTGATAATAATAATAAACTTTTTATCGCCGCTTCTGACAACCTGTTCAGGGTAGACGCATATGCACTAATTACGCTAATGAGTTAGGGATGAGGAAGGTTTAATTTAGAGGACGTGTACCAACATTTAACCATTTTAGAAAACCATCCTTATTACATCCAATCGGTATCTAAACCCTCTGTCATCGGCCATCTAGTCTAACATGAAAATGATGCCTTAGAACATTTGGCCACCGAAGCAGGTACTAGAAAAGCTACCTACATGTATTCATACGTCAAGTCATGTGATCTGCAGCTGTCACTCTTGATAGATACCAATAGCTATAGATTAACTACTATAATATTGTAAAATATTATCAATATTAAGCTCAAAAATAGTATTTTCTAAAAGCATCTTCCTACCAAATTCTACTATCTACCACATAATCAACAAGAAAACCGCATATATCCTAAATGATATCACTTTGGGCTTGTCGAGAATTGATCAAGAAACCCCAAGATCAGAAGGCATGGACAGAGCTGAGACGCTGGACATTTCAGGTCCCATTTAACCATTTATAAAAAAAAAAAACACGGTTACAACTTAGTGCTCCACTTTTACATTCTCAAATAGATCCATCAATATAATAATTTACGAAATAGAAGCTGATCTTAGTTTTATCCGAAACCACGTCAATTGATTTGAGTGAATACAAAGAGACTACAAACCATAGCATCCATGTTCTGTTTGACAGATTCAAACAAAAGTAATATTTTTCTATCAATATGATTACAGAGGCGATTATAGTTTAAGTGGTCGATAAAAGCCAACACTACTTAAGCAGACATCTTGTGGACATGTCAGTAGAAGTTGATATCGTGAAGACAGCAGATCCTTGTTCCCAACATGTGGAGAGCCATTGTCCTGTTTGTTGGATGTTGGATATTAGGTCAGTATTAGGGTGAATTCACACTCATAAGAAACTGTAACAGAGTATATGTGTATTAGGGTGCATTCACACTCATAAGAAACTATTACATATTAGGTGAGTACTAGGGTACATTCACACTCATAAGAAACTATTACATATTAGGTGAGTACTAGGGTACATTCACACTCATAAGAAACTATTACATATTAGGTGAGTACTAGGGTGCATTCACACTCATAAGAAACTATTACATATTAGGTGAGTACTAGGGTACATTCACACTCATAAGAAACTATTACATATTAGGTGAGTACTAGGGTACATTCACACTCATAAGAAACTGTAACAGAGTATATGTGTATTAGGGTGCATTCACACTCATAAGAAACTATTACATATTAGGTGAGTACTAGGGTACATTCACACTCATAAGAAACTGTAACAGAGTATATGTGTATTAGGGTGCATTCACACTCATAAGACACTGTAACAGAGTATATATGTATTAGGGTGCATTCACACTCATAAGAAACTATTACATATTAGGTGAGTACTAGGGTACATTCACACTCATAAGAAACTGTAACAGAGTATATGTGTTTTTGGGGTCATTCACACTCATAAGACACTGTAACAGAGTATATATGTATTAGGGTGCATTCACACTCATACGAAACTGTAACAGAGTATATGTGTATTAGGGTGCATTCACACTCATAAGACACTGTAACAGAGTATATATGTATTAGGGTGCATTCACACTCATAAGAAACTATTACATATTAGGTGAGTACTAGGGTACATTCACACTCATAAGAAACTGTAACAGAGTATATGTGTATTAGAGTACATTCACACTCATAAGACACTGTAACAGAGTATATATGTATTAGGGTGCATTCACACTCATAAGACACTGTAACAGAGTATATGTGTATTAGAGTACATTCACACTCATAAGACACTGTAACAGAGTATATATGTATTAGGGTACATTCACACTCATAAGAAACTGTAACAGAGTATATGTGTATTAGAGTACATTCACACTCATAAGACACTGTAACAGAGTATATGTGTATTAGGGTGCATTCACACTCATAAGAAACTGTAACAGAGTATATGTGTATTAGAGTACATTCACACTCATAAGACACTGTAACAGAGTATATATGTATTAGGGTGCATTCACACTCATACGAAACAATTCTATATAAGGTGAATATTATGGACTTAAGAATGTTATCGCAATTATTTTACTAAGATATTTTAAAATAAAGCAGACTTTTTTTTACAACTCTTACAGATCTACTGTACGCAAAATCAAAAGCATAAAAAGATTATTTTCATTGTGGATAAAATAAATTTAACTCAATAGTGATAGATATTTTGTTTACGAAGTTAACTACACACGTGAGTTCTAGCCACGAGCCTCTTTATTGAGTGTTTTAGGGGGTATATGTCCCCCTCTCCTCTTCACTGACAATAGCCTGCTCAAATGAAACACTATTAGAATCGTAAAAGAAACCATCAATAATTGTATTGTTAAAATTAAAAATCCACGTTCGTAGTGAATCGTAACTAATTAATGCAAAAAATATTATATGATTTATAAAATTATTAATCCCGCTTTCAGGTTATTCTTGTCACTCATTTGATACGAAATAATTTACACTTTCTTATTTAAAATGGAAATGGGTTCGTTCTGTCAGCCCAATAATTATATTTAGCGACACCTGTGGTGGTGTTGTTTTCAGTGTCGGTGCAAGGAGAATCCTGTTTAGTACGAGATTACGGCGCTAGTAGCGTCGTGTGCGTCTGTAACTCCACCCACTGCGACAGTCTCCAGCCAATCTCCGAGGAGGATATTTCCAACAGGAGCTTCACACGATTCACCTCCAGTAAGGACGGGCAAAGATTCAAGAGGACTACAGATGTTTTCGTTGACGCTGGTACATATGATTATCTTGGATTACTTTAATTTATTTATTTTCGTCATTAACATCACATAATATCATAGATAACGATAAAATAACATATTTCAAATTAAATATATTTTAATAGTTTAAAAATATGTCAAGCCATTCTTTTGAAATGTTTTGTTTAAGATGTTATCTTTGAAGTGCTTATTTCACAATTACTGTTTATTAGACCTTATAAAATATAAAAAAAAAGCGTGGAAGTGAAACCCCTGACAACAAGTGGGTTTTTTTTCTGAAATTAGTTTCAAACACATCCAATTGTATAATTAATCCTTATTTGTCCAATCGGATTTCTTTTAAAATCAAGAAATATATATAGATTTTAATACAGCAGAGCGTCAATAATTCGGACCCATTGGGGATCGACCCAGTCCGGATTATTGATACGCGCAAATCCTCTAAAATACAGTACTTAATCACACAAAAAAACACATAAAAGAGATACTTACGAAAACTCAGTGTTAGGGTAGAAACATTTTTACTTCATTTAAACAACAAACTTACATATTGTTTTTTGTTGATAAATATCAACAATTCTGAAGGAGTATATAAAAGGCAAAAATCTAACAATGAGAAATAGTCTCTCCCCAACCCTCCTTCATTCCATACGGCATAGACCATCAACCCCTCTATAGGGGGTGGCGTATTGACCCGATCTATTGGAATCTAGAATATCGATACCACTGGTTATTTTCGGAAATAATATTCTTTCTTGACGATCCGGATTTTTGAAGTCCGAATTATTTACGCTCTATTTTAATTCAAAGAAGAGGAATGGTACAATCATAAAAACCATTTAAAAGGTTTGGTTTTAAACCTGACTAGGCCAGAGGGCTACCAGAACATCCTTAGGTCAGTCCCTTCCATACCTGATGTTGCTGATACTGGCTCTTTGTGTTTCTCTCCAGTGGTAGGTTCAGGTATAGCTGAGTTCTACCTGAACAAGTCACAAATATACCAGGATATCATAGGGTTCGGTGGCGCTATGACGGATGCTTCTGCTATTAACATCGCCAGTTTCAGTGAGAAGACATCCGACAACCTCATGAGGTTGGTAAATCACATCTTACTTGTTATATCACGTGCGCGGTTATCAAAACTCTCTTCGGTGGCCACATGGTCTAAGGTGTCACTCCCGGTGGGATGTACTGAGGGTGGTTTTTTTCCTAAATGATTTTCCCGTTTCCCGAGATGCAAATGTGTCTACACTTCCTTTAAGTTCAACCTTCCTTACATTAGTGTAATTACTACATAGATGTATAACCCGAACGGGCGTGTAATGGTAGGGTGTTTGTGGGATGAAATGGAGGACCTACAGTTTAACGTGGGATCCGAACCACGGTGGCGGCCTGGCATTCCCCACATTCACAAGATGTCTTGTCAGAGGTGAAGGAAGGGTTTGGTAATCAGATAAATCTGTGCCGGGACCGAGGATTGAACCCCGGCCGCCAGCACAGAAGTCTGACACTTTACCCCTAGACCACCAGGTCACCTTACGTGGTTTATAATACAATTAAAACTAATGTAATTAAGTTACATAAAATTATTTTATTATAAAATAATATATATATATAAATATATATATATATATATATATATATATATATATATATATATATATATATATATATATATAAGTCATCAAATATAAACAAACGTGTGGGGAAGAAATTGTCCCCCTCACGACTCTACAATAATTTGAGTTATTATATTACAACTGTAAACTGGTCATCAATCATTTTTAAACAAATATATAAATGAACAGAAGTAATCCTTAATAAAATAATGTCGATTTCAATTAATTGTGCACATTATAATATCTCGTTTCATGGTTGCCATCGTATCCCATTGAGACCTGTAATCATATAAAAGATCTCCCGTGATGTTGTCTAACTGCTCGCGGTATGGTTGTGTTTGTAAACTTCAGGAGTTATTTCGGCGAAGGAGGCTCCCAGTACACTATCATCCGTAACCCCATGGGGGCCTCGGACTTCTCGGTGGAGTACTACACTTACGATGACGTAGACGGTGATACTGAACTGAATGAGTTCTCTCTACGCGAAGAGGATTACAAATACAAGGTACCAGCTAAGATAAG